>CM074451.1:22939901-23382401 GCA_037101425.1 Elopichthys bambusa | reverse complement strand
ACTCATGGACACACACCACTCATGTACACACACACCACTCATGTACACACACACCACTCATGTACACACACACCACTCATGTACACACACCACTCGTACACACACACCACTCGTACACACACACCACTCATGTACACACACACCACTCATGTACACACACACCACTCATACACACACACTCATGGACACACACCACTCATGGACACACACCACTCATGGACACACACCACTCATGGACACACACCACTCATGGACACACACCACTCATGGACACACACCACTCATGTACACACACCACTCATGTACACACACCACTCATGTACACACACACACACACACACACCACTCATACACACACACCACTCGTACACACACACCACTCGTACACACACCACTCGTACACACACACCACTCGTACACACACACCACTCGTACACACACACCACTCGTACACACACACACACCACTCATACACACACACCACTCATACACACACACCACTCGTACACACACACACACCACTCGTACACACACACACACCACTCGTACACACACACCACTCGTACACACACACCACTCATGTACACACACACTCATGGACACACACCACTCATGGACACACACCACTCATGGACACACACCACTCATACACATACACACACACCACTCATACACATACACACACACCACTCATACACATACACACACACCACTCATACACATACACACACACCACTCATACACATACACACACACCACTCATACACATACACACACACCACTCATACACATACACACACACACACACACCACTCATACACACACACCACTCATGTACACACACACCACTCATACACACACACACCACTCATACACACACACACCACTCATGTACACACACACCACTCATGTACACACACACCACTCATGTACACACACACCACTCATGTACACACACACCACTCATACACACACACACACCACTCGTACACACACACCACTCATGTACACACACACCACTCATGTACACACACACCACTCATGTACACACACACCACTCATGTACACACACCACTCATACACACACACACCACTCGTACACACACACCACTCATGTACACACACACCACTCATGTACACACACCACTCATACACACACACACCACTCGTACACACACACCACTCATGTACACACACACCACTCATGTACACACACACCACTCATACACACACACTCATGGACACACACCACTCATGGACACACACCACTCATGGACACACACCACTCATGTACACACACCACTCATGTACACACACCACTCATACATACACACACACACACACACACACCACTCATACACACACACCACTCGTACACACACACCACTCGTACACACACACCACTCGTACACACACACCACTCGTACACACACACCACTCGTACACACACACCACTCGTACACACACACACACCACTCGTACACACACACACACCACTCGTACACACACACCACTCATACACACACACACACACCACTCATACACACACACACACACACCACTCATGTACACACACACCACTCATGTACACACACCACTCGTACACACACACCACTCGTACACATACACACACACCACTCGTACACATACACACACACCACTCGTACACATACACACACACCACTCGTACACACACCACTCGTACACACACCACTCGTACACACACACACACCACTCGTACACACACACACACCACTCGTACACACACCACTCGTACACACACTCACGTACACACACACTCACGTACACACACACTCACGTACACACACTCACGTACACACACTCACGTACACACACTCACGTACACACACTCACGTACACACACACTCACGTACACACACACTCACGTACACACACACTCACGTACACACACACTCACGTACACACACACTCACGTACACACACACTCACGTACACACACACACACGTACACACACACACGTACACACACACACCACTCGTACACACACGTACACACACACACACCACTCGTACACACACACACACCACTCGTACACACACGTACACACACACACGTACACACACGTACACACACACACACACGTACACACACGTACACACACACACACGTACACACACGTACACACACGTACACACACACCACTCGTACACACACACACACCACTCGTACACACACACACACCACTCGTACACACACACACACACCACTCGTACACACACACACACCACTCGTACACACACCACTCGTACACACACTCACGTGTACACACACTCACGTGTACACACACTCACGTGTACACACACTCACGTACACACACACTCACGTACACACACACTCACGTACACACACTCACGTACACACACACTCACGTACACACACACACGTACACACACACACCACTCGTACACACACGTACACACACACACACCACTCGTACACACACGTACACACACACACACCACTCGTACACACACGTACACACACACACACGTACACACACACGTACACACACACACACGTACACACACACACACGTACACACACACACACGTACACACACACACACGTACACACACACACACGTACACACACACACACCACTCGTACACACACACACACCACTCGTACACACACGTACACACACACACACCACTCGTACACACACGTACACACACACACACGTACACACACACACGTACACACACCACTCGTGCGCGCACACCACTCGTGCGCGCACACCACTCGTGCGCGCACACCACTCGTGCGCGCACGCGCGCGCGCACACACGCACGCACACACACTCATACGCGCACGCACACACACCACTCATACGCGCACGCACACACACCACTCATACGCACACACACCACTCATGCACACACTCTGTTTCAAAGCAGCCAAAATTCTAGATCTAATGAGCCGTAACCGACGAAAATGATTCATTTTAAATTAAATATTGTGCTGCAAACATCAATTGTCAATGCTGGTAAATGACCATGGTATAAGCAGAATAATCTCTGGCTAACTGTGCATTAAACTATTTGAATGTACCTCTGCTTCTCATCAGGTGGTCTCTATGTTGTGTATTAAAATCACTTAATGAACAGCTAGTCATGGATTATCCCTTACAACGGGGATGGGCAACTTCAGTCCTGGTGGGCCACTGTCCTGCAGGGTTTAGCTCCAACCCTAATCTAACACACATGAACAAGCTAAGCTAATCAGTGTCTTTAGGATTATTAGAAAGCTACAGGCAGGTGAGTTTTCTTGTTAGGGTTGGAGCTTCCAGGACTGAAGTTGCCTATCCCTTACACATACAACTCAGTTCAAACTAATTTCAGTGCATCACTACTTTATTTATACTCAAGTATGCACTTTCCAATCACAAGATATGTTGTGCAGAGAGGTAAAGGTTGGGTTTCCTTTGCAGGATTTCATGCGCCAGGCAGGTGAGGTAACCTATGCAGATGCCCATAAGGAGCGTGCCAACGAGGGAGTCATTGAGTTCCGTTCTTACTCTGATATGCGGAGAGCTCTGGAAAAACTGGATGGAACAGATATCAATGGCAGGAAGATTCGTCTGGTTGAAGACAAGCCGCGACGCCGTCGCTCCTACTCTGGGAGCCGCTCTCGGTGAGTGCTAACTTATCAAATTTAATAACCAATTGGTTTGTTTTGATCTTAATATTAAAGAAACTTTGTTAGGATTGGGAAGTCATCTTGCTGGGCACTTTTCATCTCTGGTATACCACAAGGTTCTAGCTTGGGCCATATTTTATTGCTGGTTGTTCTTTTAAAGGGGACCCATTATGATAAATTCATTGTTTTTGAACATAATTGTGTCCAGTGTGTACACAACCACCATATTATGGTAAAAAATCCATCCACTTAATTTATTACTTTCTTAATAAACCAGGAAGTATCTGTTATTGAGCCATTCAGGAATGCATTCATTGTGATGTCACAGTAGAGCACACAAAATCAGCCATAGTAGCTTAGCTCCTCCCCTGAGTGAGCTGTACACAGTCTGACATGTTTATATCCTCAAAGCATTTAACAGCAGCACAATGATATGCTGCTGTCACTTTAATACACAGATCTAATCTATACACAGATCTATACATGTGACAATTTTTTTTTTTTTTTTTTTTTTAATGGCTGTTTTCAAACAGATTTTCTCTCCCATCTTCTATTCACTGAACAAACTGTCCTGCCGTAAACTGAATGCTCAACAGAGCACGGTTTCAATAAAGAGCCACAGTGTTTACACCTAATTATACTGCATATGATGCTGGGATAGGAGTAAGTACAGTATGTTAACACAACTATACATCTCCCCCCAGGTCTCGTAGTCGGCGCCGTTCTCGTAGTAGGAGTCGCCGTAGCAGTCATTCTCGGAGCAACACAAGATCTCGCTCAAGGTACAGTAAAATAATGATGATTGATTTGAATGTGAATACGGCTGTTTGGACCTTTCATTTCAACTTCTGATTGTCTTTTGTAGGTCTCGCTCTCGCCGACGGCGCTCCCGTTCCAGGTCAGGCCGCAGGTCTCGTTCCAAGTCAGGACACAAGTCTCGCTCCAAATCTCCATCGAGCAAGTCTCGCTCACGCAACCGTAAATCTAATTCTAGGTCCCGTACACACAAATCTTGCAGTCGATCAACTAGTCGCAAATCTCGCTCCCGCTCAGACGAGCGCAAGTCCCGGTCTAAGAGCACTTCTAAAGTAAAGTCAGATCGTGGGTGCTCCAAGGAGAAGTCGGTCAGCAAGAAATCTAGAAGCAGATCTGCTTCGCCTATGGAGAATGGCGATGGCGGGCATGCCAAGTCTGCTTCTCGCTCTCCATCACCTCAGGCTGAAAGGTCCCCAGACAGGCATTCACGTTCTCGCTCAAAGTCTGGCTCGCGCTCAAAATCCCGTTCCAGATCCAAGTCCCAAGACTAGTATTAAGTGCAATCTTTTTTTCTTTTTTTTCTTCCTCCCCCACCACCCCTCCTACCTCCTTATGAGTCCAGTTGTCCAGACCAGGATAGTTTTCTAATGGTAATGGGATCCAATTCCAAGGCATTGCATTAGTTTTAATTTACCCATCTTCAATAGAGAGAATCATCATAGCTTCGATATTTTATATACATACCAATGGCATGAAAAGAATTGATTTAATTTAGTGTGTTGCATGTCAATCTTTTTATAAACTATGGATCCTCTGTGCTGTGTGGCTGGAAAAAGGCCTCTCGGCAGTGAAACGACTGGCCGCTGCATCTTGTGGCTTATAAAATGCTAACTATTATCTGAAAATCAAGGCTTCTTTTTCTTCATGTAATAATTAGTTAATTGAAAACTGTCCGATTTTGTTTTATTAAAATTCACAATCTATTCCACTGTTGTTGTTGTTTTTAATGCCTTTTTCACCACAACTGGCTATATTTTTCATTAGCATATAAAAGCAGCACTTAAGGACACCAAGGATAACATAATAATAATAAAGATTAAATAATAGTTCTAATTCTGTGTGATAATGGAAGTCCACAACTACAATGACAATATTGTAATCATTTTAAGAATTTTTTTTCCAGCCGCTGAATGATAAAAACATTGACAGCCGATCAGAATCCAGCATCAGACTTTAAAGAGCTAGATGACAAAACTGCAGAGCGTGCTTATGAGAGACGGAACGTTATCATGCATTGGTGTAGTAGATGCTAATGTAGTTATAGTTATACTTGGTCTGAATGGCCCTTAGGTGTTGCAGTTTACTGTTCTATAGTTTGTAAATAGATTCCTCAATAAAGACCTATTGGCAGTGAAACTGAAGGCAAGGGTAACTTGATTACAGCTCTTGGTGTTCAGGGAAGAACATGGCAGCTAGAGACCCTCTTCATTGCTGCAGCCTCATCTCCCCAATTCGTGGAACCCAATCACTCTGATTGGCTGTTCAGCTTCGAGAACCAGTGCGTGAGAATAAAAAAGGAAGTGATAAAAGCAAGCAAACAACAATGTCAAGAGTAGGGCTGCCTGATTAAGATAAAATGATGCTCAAGATTACAGTATTGACCAAAATAATCACAATTATTTAACATGATTGAGTTGGCAATATGACCTACAAATTACTTAATAAATAATGTATTCAGTAATGTAATCCAAGCACCACAATATGAAAGTAATGTAATCTGATTACTTTTGGATTCCTTCAGGGTCACATATCAAAGTACTTTTATTTAATATGACTTTAAAATGAAAACTAATGAAAACTAGGCTATTAAAACTAAGCAGTCAACTAGAGATTACACAGTCCCGTATGTATTTATATAAAAGGCTATACAGACATCTAGTGGCTACAGTATTGTATTGCAGATGATATTTTACAATATATATTTAAAAAAAAAAAAGCATAAACAATAAAATAAATAGTGCTTAAGCTTTTCATGCAAGTCTTTTCACCAGCCATTAGTAACTTTAATGTGTTGAGGTTTCTGGTCTCACCTGCTTCCAGTTAATTTAGCTATACAAAAACAGTCTGTTATGCTGCTTGATATGGCAAACTGTTGTATATCATATTAAAGGGCAATTGGGGCTCTACAGTGCCCTCTTGAACGCAGTCTGAAATGTTGGTTACATAATAGCACGTATATGTATGAAACTCCGTACATATATTGATCTCATTGAGCTCAAGTCATAAGCACTGCAAGTCATAAGCTCTGCAGCTGTATGTTTGTTGAAGGAGGCTGATCATACGGATGTGACTATTGTGAGTCCTAGCACCACCAACTAGCAGCAGGAAGTGTCACTTTTCAAAAATGCTTTGAAATCACCCTCTGCTTAAAGCTTTGTCAGAATAATGTCAAGACATGGCTGATTTAAAACTGTAATTAAAACTAGATTCTTGATGACTTAAATAGTGTTGCTACTATGGTAACACATCAAACTTTAATATTGTTTTTGGGTGTTTTTGAGACTCATCGTGCTTAGAATTTAATGAAACTAGACACACATCAGAGGAATCGGCCGTTGGACATGGGCAAAAGCTAAGAAATAGGCATGGAGGAGGAGCTCTATAATGCCACATTTGACTAAAGTGTGTGTGGGCAAAAGCTTTGACTTTTTTGGCTTATTAGCTCCGACCTTTACTTATCAATAATATATTATTCTAATTAAATATAATTAATATACATATAAAAAAAAAACACGCCCCATTTTTTTCCATAACTCAGCACAGTCTGCATTGAACTAGGGTCTTCACACTCTCTACAGCTTAATATAGAAACCAAAATACATTGTTATTTTTGAATTGGGAAACATGCATTTTTTGGCACCACCAGTCAGCTGATGGTTTTGTGTGTGTGTGTGTGTGTGTGTGTGTGTGTGTGTGTGGTTTACAGCAGCGTTGACAGCTTTACGTCTTTCGAAACGCGACAGTCACGTGATCCGGCGTGCGTCATACATGTGCGCAAAGCAAACAGCTCAGACATTTTTTTTGTTTTGTTTTTTTATTCATTAATAAAAAGCTTTTAAAACTGCGATCTATTGATTGATACGCTTGTGTGATATCATATTTAAAGACTGTAGTCTGTATCGAGAGGACTGACAGACATTTGACTGCATTACATCCACAGCATCTGTTTGTGGGAGGTCAGTAGATATGTCTTTGTTTATTATGGTTCTAGTAAACGGTTTATTACCTTACCAAATCACCATGGTGACCATAGTTTACACTGAAATGCCATAATTACTGTTCCTACTGTAAAATCAATGTATTAATATGAGACGAAGCAGTAAGAAGCTTTCAAAATCTTTCTGTTCTAATTAAATTATTATTGAATAGTCTTTGGTACTTGCTCCATGTAATTAATTATATATATATATATGTGTGTGTGTGTGTGTATATATATATATATATATATATATATATATATATATATATATATATATATATATATAATTTTTTTTTTTTTTTTAGGCTCTGGAAGTAAATAGTCATGACAGGTAAGTGTAATGCATTTAATAAAAACTTCTAAAATAAGATGATGGTTTATAAGGTCGACTGTAATTATAATCAGAATCAAAACATGTTTTATTATTCTCCTAGGCTTGTAATTTACAAGTGAAGGATGAGTTTGCAATGCAATGCATATTAATTTTGTAGTCCCAAAACTTTGAAGAAAAATGTATATTGGTTCACTCAGGAATTTCCTAATGCTGTTAACATTAGTCATGCCTCAAACTTGAATTTTAAAGCTGCTGCATTGTTTAAAAATATAAGTTGCTAATTTAAATGGTAAATGAAGAAACTAAATGACACAAAGTTTGTCTTATATGAAATATACAGATTATTATTGCAACACTGTTGCTATTAAATTAGCAGTTTCTTTTCTTTTTTTTATCTTAAGCAACTTGTGGTAAACTTGCAGCATGGGCTATCTATGGCACATGGTAGGCTGGGTTCAATCCTGCAACTCTTGGGTTAACAGCCATGATCATTAACCGATCAGCTACACCAACCAATGAACAATTATCAAAATATATTTCACTAGCAGTTCAGGAAATGATATAACTTTAGTGTATAGTCACCCTACCATTGTCTCAAGGGATCCATGCAGTGTAAAGGGTTCTATAAAGCTTGCATTTCATATAATTTTTTTTTTTTTCTTCCAGAGAGAATATTTGTGTTTGTTGATGAAGAGGAGCTTTTCAGTTTGATGAAGGACCTTGACTGTCTCTACTGTAGGAATCCAGTTACTGCATCTAAACATCACCTCAAAAAGAGACATCTCAGATTTGCTATATATTATAAAGATTCTGGCGTTGGTAATTAAACAAACAAAAAAAACATTTCTACAATAGTTGTTTTGCACAGAGATAATATTTTACACCCGTTCTCAGCTCTAACGCTGTCTGTTCTTTGTGACAGGGAAGTTTTCTATCCCCTGTTATTGTGCTGATGGAGGCCATGGCAGGAGCCACTGGCACTGCCCAATGTGTACAAAAATATTGCAAAGGACAAAGGATTACAAAATTCATATTACCAACCATGGTTTGTGTCTATTTAAATACATTTTCTATTGAATTATCTTAGAGGATTGGACTGTACTGCCCTTTCACTTATTTAAGATAAAGGCGATATCAAATGTTTATTGGGGTGTATACAAATGTTTCTTTATTGTTTGCATAAGTTTGGACCTAGTCTGTTTATAATTATTGTTGTTGTCCACAAACTTTTTAAGATTTAAGTTTATCAACTAAACTGGCCATCTTTGTCTAGATTCCAACTCTGTGCACTGTTTCTATCATTGCATTCTGGGATGTTTTGAAACATTATTGAAGGAGTTCAAATATATGCTGGAAAGAAATGTTTTCTTCACTATATGTATAACTATAACTCCCTTGATTGTGACTGCTTTGTTTTTGTCATTCTTTTCTTCTTGGTAAAAAAAGCCTGCAGTTATTAATATCCTTTAATTCTGATCTTTTTCATGCAATTGCAGGTGTTGAGATGACCGACAAATCAACAGGTGAGAAATGGCATTTAATCATTTTTAATGATGTTTACCCATTGATCAAATTATTGGCTGTGTCTGAAACCACAGAAACCACCCAGTTGTTTATTAGTGACTTAAAGTCGGCAATAAACGGGATAGTCTTTTCTTTCCTATTGTGACGTGTGTGTGTGTGTGTGTATATATATATATATATATATATATATATATATATATAAAACAAGAACAAAAGTAGGGCGGGGCTTGATTTTGTCCATGGGGAATTGATTGAATGGTTGTTGTTTGCTATTGGCGGATCTCATGTGAGCGACAGGTTGCCCCGCCCTCAAGCCAGTAAACACATCATCAGAGAAGAGATGCAAGAGGGAGGTGTATTTATTTTGATTAAAGATTACAAAGTTACATTAATTTTTCCCACACAGAATTGGTTTAATTGATCATGCAAATTCGCCTCGTTGACCAACAGGAAGCTGCTTGGTTTGAAAGTGACTGCTTTGTGAGTTGTGCTTCATACATTGCTACAGTGAACCTTTTTTGCCCATGACATTTCACTAACGTTACCACACCTTACACCACGTCTACACCGAACGTGACAAAACACAAAAGAACCCATTATAATCAGTGATGCTGTCTTGTCTGGATGCGGTGCGACAAGACAAATCCCTAACAGTTAATTTATGTTCAGTTCTGTTTCTAAACTTCTGACATGAAGAACAAATGAATTTACCACAGTTGTTTTCTCTCATCTAGTGCAGAGAGATTCAAGCTGTCGCTGCTCGGCGTCCGGTGTAGACACGTGTTTAGGATACTGATTTCAGATCACCTTCCAAGGCACCATAATGTAGAACAGATTCTTTGTACAGATATTAAATATTTGTACAAGCAAATATTTAAAGGCACAATAAATAAGATTTTTGGATTAAAATATCCAAAAACCACTAAAACAATGTTCCTTACATTATCCCAGATGTTTCCAAAAATGTTTAAATGCAGAGAAATCAGCAGTTTTAACCAGTGTAACGGCCCATGTCATTGCGTTGCTTGTCAATGACATTATATTCATTACCCTCAATTTTGGGTTTTGAACTTTTACTTCGGTAGAATATAAGCATAATAAAAACAGCAACATAAAATGTCCTGGGCTTTTGGCCTCATCCTGCTAGTAAAACATTATACATTAGCTCATCCATGAACATAATTAAGTCCAGTCGGATTGCTTTCCATTGGCTGTGGAGGTGAAGACGACAACTCCCATGATTCTACGCTCATTCACGATGTTTGATTTAGTCATGTCTCGAACTTACCTCCACGTACTGCCTGATCATCTAGTATTACTCTTGCTTCGGACACAGCCATTCCCAAATTGCATTTCATCAAAATCATTTTTCCCCCTTCTAGCTGAGCTACAACCTACAACAGTCCTGTTGGAGACGCTCCAAACAGACAATGAAGACAGGACAGCAGGCAATAAGTCAGCATGCCAAAAGTGTGGAATCCACTTTACTACCACATCAAATTTGAGACGGCATGAGAGACTACAGCATGGCCAAGACCAACAGCCCATGTTATGCATAGATGCCAAAAATGCAATCTATGTTACACCCAAGGATCTGCATGGACCAAGAGTGCC
Organism: Elopichthys bambusa; assembly: GCA_037101425.1. Taxonomy (NCBI): domain Eukaryota; kingdom Metazoa; phylum Chordata; class Actinopteri; order Cypriniformes; family Xenocyprididae; genus Elopichthys; species Elopichthys bambusa. The sequence goes on along the minus strand of CM074451.1, from coordinate 23,371,232 downwards.
CATTCATATCCGTAAATCCTTTGCCTTACAGATTCTGCTTTGTGAATTGGAAGAATGCTGGGATTTCATGAAAGCACAGGCCCAGAGAGGAAATCCTGGTAAAGAATGCCGCCACCTTGTGAGAACTAATCACGCACGACACTATGTTCCCCCTCCACCACTGTGTGTCAATTCTCTGGAGGAAATGACTGACAAACACCTCCTGTCCAAATCGGAGAAACAGGAGTGCCAGGAAATGAACTCACGGGCATGTTTAGAGGGAGTCGATTGTGTGTACCCTATTTTTTGGGAGGAGCATGAACTTTCAGAGAGATGCATCTACTTTTCTGTGTACACCGACCTTAAGGACAAATGGTGTCAGTTTGGGAGGACACGTGTCTCTTTTGATACCAAGTCTGGCAACTGGAAGTGTCTTTGTGAACACAAAAGAAACTATTGCATCCACAAGTATTTATCTATGTGGTGGTTGTTCCAGGAGCGTCCTGAATTGTTGCAAAATGCCCTAGATATCAATGCTGAGGATGTTGACGTGCTGGAGGAAGTGGTCCTGGATGCTGAGGATGTGGTTCGAATGTCTCCGGGGGGTGATGACATCTGCTAGCCACTGGTCTCATCCATCAAAACTACAGTCTGATTTTCTTTAGTCAATAAAAACACTGGCCATACCCTTTATATTGCCTCATAATTTGTTAATGGTTGGTTTGCAAAAACTCTTGTGTTGTGCTATGTTTATGACGTTGCTACACTAATTTTCCTAATATGTGATATTTAATGGTGAAAAAGGTTTTCATGAGATTTACTCATAGATTAAACCCTAATGAGATTTAAATCTGATTACACACAGTTTAAAGCCAACAATTTAAAGGCCAAGTCCAATAGAAATTTCAATAAACTCCAAATCTAGGCCTTGTATTGCACTGTAAATGCTGCACTGTAAATACTTTAGGAAGTAAAGTTTGGTTGATTTTACACTACTATATGTAAATTATGTTCAGTATTGAGATATTTTATTGGCATGTTTATCTATATTTGGACAGCAAAGTTTATAATAAAGACATTAAAGCAATATAGGCTCAGTGGATGCTCAAGTTTTATGTAGTATATTTTTCTGGTTCACTTTCACATAGATGGTTCAAGGTAAGTTCAAAAGCAGAATCAGAATGAAGAATGGATCACGAATCAGCTTCCACTAAGAGAAAATTTAAGTTGTCAGTTCTTTCTTCAACTTTGATTCTCATTCACGTCGTCTCATGTTTTTAAATTTGTTTAAAATGTTTGTTTAAATTTGTTTTAAGTTTGTTTTTGAAAGTTAATCCTTTACAAAAAGGTAAAATGTTTTACAGATGTTTTTAGATTAATGTTGTATACAACCATCCTTATATCAGTACTATAGATGTTTCATACACTGCACACTAACGCATGTGAAATGGTGTAGAATGCAACACTTTCAAACATCAAAGGATTGTGCGCTTATGATGCGCGCATGCGCAGATCACATTCCTCCCGAGCAAGATCAGCACTGGTGAGAATAAATTCATTTATCTTATCGTCTTCACATTACGCACAATTCAGGTCATGCTATTAAGACACGATCGATATATATAGATTTGATTTTACATTAATATCTGGACACTTATGATGACGCGCGTTTGATCGTATTTTTCCTTTATAAAATTATTAAGTAAACCCCTATAATTAGCAATTAAGCTGAGGTTGCCATGAAAATAAAACATATGTTTTAATATCGATCATCCTAACAGAGCGCATCTGTCTTTTCCATCTAAATGCATCGGAATCGGATGCTCCTCATAAAGCAGTCTTTATGTCAAGAGCGAAATGAAATAATGAATGGTTCGCCTACTTTAGTTTACTGACCACAGCGCCATTTTGCACTGGTAAAGAATATTTGGGGGGGCAGACAGTATGCGCTGGAAATTATGCTTTTTGTATTGGAATTGATTAAACTGATGTTTCCCTCACATCCCTACCACTGCCTCTTTATAGTTTGAGCATCAACACCGTCAGTTTATGCAATTATCCAAAATCATCACCACCATCACCTCCATCGGTTTATGTGTTGAGCATCAACACCATCACTTCATCCTCGTGATCACCACCACCAGTTTATAGATTATGCAAGATCAACACCGTCAGATTATGGATTATGCATCTCCATCATAATCACCATCAGTTAATGATCTAATCATCATGTGTGCTTCATCTTTATCATCTTGTTTCTGTTTTACTTTTGTGAAGAAATGATAGAAATATCCTCCTAAATGACTAATCGTCTTCCTCTTAAAACATCTAATAAACTGTAGCATTTTACAGTATCTCACAAAAGTGAGTACACCCCTCACATTTCAGCAACCATTTTAGTATATCTACTCAAGCGACAATACTATAGAAATGAAAATGATATATACTTTAGAGTAGTCAATGTGCTGCTTGTATAGTAGTACAGATTTACTGTCCTCTAAAAATAACTCAACATACAGCCATTATTGTCTAAATAACTGGCAACAAAAGTGAGTACACCCTAAGTGAACATGTCAAAACTGTGACCAAAGTGTCAATATTTTGTGTGAGCACCACTGTTATCTAGCACTGCCGGTGTGTTTGGGGTCGTTATCATGTTGGAAAACTGCCGTTCGGCCCAGTTTCTGAAGGGATGGCATCATGTTCTGCTTCTGAGTACATGTTGCAATCCATGTTCCCCTCAATGAAGTGCAGTTCCCCAGTCCCAGCTGCACTCATGCAGCCTCAGACTATGATGCTTCCACCACCATGCTTGACTGTAGGCAAGACGCAATTTTCTTGGTTCTCCTCACCAGGGCGTCACCACACATGCTGGACACCATCTGAGTCAAACAAGTTTATCTTAGTCTCATCAGACCACAGGACATCGTTCCAGTAATTCATGCTCTTGGACAGGTTTGCAGGCTTTCTTGTGAGCCAGCTTCAGAAGAGGGACTTCCTGTTCCGAGTGGAACCCATCTTGGAAAACCTCTGTATGACCCTGGCCACTGTACTGTAACTCAGTTTCAGGGTGTTACCGATCTTCTTATAGCCTAGACCAACTTTGTGGAGAGCAACAATTCTAATTCTCAAATCCTCAGAGAGTTCTTTGCCATGAGGTGCCATGTTGAACATCTAGTTTTCAGTATGAGAGAATTGTACTCAAAAGCACCAAATTATAACTGCTCTAATACAAGATATGCAAATTTGTATTGTCCTATCAAGCAGACAAAAACATGAACATGATGGATAGGACATGTGGCTTTGCATGGTTAAAAGATGTAGAGCTGTTATCACTTAGGGTGTACTCACCAGCTATTTAGACAATATTGGCTGTATGTTAAGTTATTTTCAGAGGACAGTAAATCTATACTGCTCTACGAGCAGCACATTGACTACTCTAGAATATATACAAGTTTCTATAGTATTGTCCCTTGAGAAGATATACTAAAATAGTTACTGAAATGTGAGGGGTGTACTCACTTTTGTGAGATACTGTAACTATACTGTTATAACTGTTATTAGCATTTGTAATTATTTTTAAGTAATTAATTACAGTAATTTGATTACTTAAAAAGTAAAGTAAGGGATTACTCTTAATTTTTCTGCAATTTAATTACAGTTACTTCTTATGTAATTGCATTAAATACTATATAGACTATATAGAATAATTCTATATAAAACAATAGTGGATTTAACATCAAGATTTAATGTCTAATGTTAAAATGTATGTTTTTAATGTAACCTTCTCCTTTTAAATACTTTGGTCAATTCAAGAATAATTTATGCAATTTTATATTATTTATTTGAAAGAATTAAAAGATTCATTTCATGTCTATCCTTGAGGTTAATATGGGATTTAGGAAGTAATTAGTAGTAAGTAATGCAATATTTTTTATAGAGTATAGAATCTAATTTATAGAATCTAATTACACTTTTGAAGATAATTACTTTTTTAGAGTAACTTACCCAACACTGCATTCCATACATACTATTGCTAAATAACAAAATAATATTATTATGTCCTTAATTTCTCTTTGGTTAGTGGTACTGAGCAGAGTCTTGCTATGAGTGCCAAAGCAGACCTGGATGTCCTGCCACATGATGCAGATGTCCCATCTGAAAGCAGCGTTTCTCACGCTTCCAATGAAAGTTCCTCTCATCGGCTGAAACCCCAGGATACTACCACAATCATTTTTCCAGGTACTTATATTGAATAGGAAAAATTAATGACATTTATGCTCATCTAAAACTTTTTTTTACATATTGTATTGAATATTTTTTCTCTTTTAAAACATGACTAAAAAGGTAAACCAATTTTAAATTTTCTTGCAGTTTGATTGATAAAATCTCAGTATTTAGGCCCACTCTTAGAGCAGATTTTCTTTGAGTCAAAAAGCTTGTATTTTCTCATAGCTTCTGCTCACTCATTGCCAAAAGTGGAGCTGCCTCAAAATACAATCAAGGCGATTAAAGGCAGTGAACTGGAGGCTGCGTCACTTCCTGCTCAGGTTGGAGGGACCATTGTCCATGTTCTGGGCTGGAAGGAGGGAATGGCGATTCTCCCTGGAAGCAATCTGAAGGTGAGCAAGACATGCCCTTTGTTCTACTGTATTTCATTAACTAATTACCCTAATATTTGAATGTCCAATCTGGAAAGAGTGTTTCAAGCTGTCATAAAGCAATTTGTGGTTAGAAAACTCAGTTCAAGAATCTAGAAAGCTGTCTGCAGTCAACATTACTTGAAAATCATGGGTTTGAAGTGACGTGCTGATCAGGAGGATCTTCTTCTGGTACCACAGTGTGTGAAGTCATCTCATAAATGGTCTTGTAGGGTCTTTCTAAGTAGCCTTTCCTAGGGCAGCAAGTGTAATGCTAGTACACAAAATTTAATTAAGCTTGGAGAGAAATCCATCCATGTTGGTCTTGATTGCTTTTGAATTCTTCATGTTCAAAAAACAGCCCTGAAGCACAAAGCGGCCAACTTTGAGCTTAAAGGGCTAGTTCACCCAAAAATGAAAATTCTGTAATTACTCACTCATTACTCAATTACTCATGTTGTTCCAAACCCATAAGACCTTCCTTCATCTTCGGAACACAAATTAAGATATTTTTGATGAAATCTGATAGCTCTCTGACTCCATAGACAGCAATTTAATTACCACTGTCAAGGCCCAAAAAGGTACTAAAGACATCGTTAAAATAGTCCATGTGACTACAGTGGTTTAACCTTAATTTTATGATGTGACAAGAATACTTTTGTGTGCAAAAACAAAACAAAACAAAAATAACAACTTTATTCAACAGTCTCCTACACAGTTGACGTAGTAAGTACAGTGTAGCGTTTCTGTGTTCTACATCATTTTAGTGTGAATTAACCCTTTAATGGTAGAGGTGATGTTACAGTACCTGGGGGCTGGTTTGTATTTTATTGTGGTAATAAACATTATTGTCAGATGGAAGCACTAGTCTGATCAGATTACAACATTTTCTCCACATGTGAAAAAAATCAGTGATATTTACAGGTGCTGGTCATATAATTAGAATATCATCAAAAAGTTGATTTATTTCACTAATTCCATTCAAAAAGTGAAACTTGTATATTATATTCATTTATTACACTAAGACTGATATATTTCAAATGTTTATTTCTTTTAATTTTGACAACTAAGGAAAATCCCAAATTCAGTATCTCAGAAAATTAGAATATTACTTAAGACCAATACAAAAAAAGGATTTTTAGAAATCTTGGCCAACTGAAAAGTATGAACATGAAAAGTATGAGCATGTAGAGCACTCAATACTTAGTTGGGGCTCCTTTTGCCTGAATTACTGCAGCAATGCGGCGTGGCAGTCGATCAGTCTGTGGCACTGCTCAGGTCTTATAAGAGCCCAGATTGCTCTGATAGTGGCCTTCAGCTCTTCTGCATTGTTGGGTCTGGCATATTGCATCTTCCTCTTCACAATACCCCATAGATTTTCTATGGGGTTAAGGTCAGGCGAGTTTGCTGGCCAGTTAAGAACAGGGATACCATGGTCCTTAAACCAGGTACTGGTAGCTTTGGCACTGTGTGCAAGTCCTGTTGGAAAATGAAATCTGCATCTCCATAAAGTTGGTCAGCAGCAGGAAGCATGAAGTGCTCTAAAACTTCCTGGTATATGGCTGCGTTGACCTTGGACCTCAGAAAACACAGTGGACCAACACCAGCAGATGACATGGCACCCCAAACCATCACTGACTGTGGAAACTTTAGACTGGACCTCAAGCAACATGGATTGTGTGCCTCTCCTCTCTTCCTCCAGACTCTGGGACCCTGATTTCCAAAGGAAATGCAAAATTTACTTTCATCAGAGAACATAACTTTGGACCACTCAGCAGCAGTCCATTCCTTTTTGTCTTTAGCCCAGGCGAGACGCTGTCTGTTGTTCAAGAGTGGCATGACACAAGGAATGCGACAGCTGAAACCCATGTCTTGCATACGTCTGTGCGTAGTGGTTGAAGCACTGACTCCAGCTGCAGTCCACTCTTTGTGAATCTCCCCCACATTTTTGAATGGGTTTTGTTTCACAATCCTCTCCAGGGTGCAGTTATCCCTATTTGTTTGTACACTTTTTTCTACCACATCTTTTCCTTCCCTTCGCCTCTCTATTAATGTGCTTGGACACAGAGCTCTGTGAACAGCCAGCCTCTTTTGCAATGACCTTGTGTGTCTTGCCCTCCTTGTGCAAGGTGTCAATGGTCGTCTTTTGGACAACTGTCAAGTCAGCAGTCTTCCCCATGATTGTGTAGCCTACAGAACTAGACTGAGAGACCATTTAAAGGCCTTTGCAAGTGTTTTGAGTTAATTAGCTGATTAGAGTGTGGCACCAGGTGTCTTCAATATTGAACCTTTTCACAATATTCTAATTTTCTGATACTGAATTTGGGATTTTCCTTAGTTGTCAGTTATAATCATCAAAATTAAAAGAAATAAACATTTGAAATATATCAGTCTGTGTGTAATGAATGAATATAATATACAAGTTTCACTTTTTGAATGGAATTAGTGAAATAAATCAACTTTTTGATGATATTCTAATTATATGACCAGCACCTGTATTTGAAATGAAGATTTAACCATGTTTACATATTCAATGTGATTGCTGAAGATTATTGTAAAACTTCATCAAATTCAGGGAGCTGAAATACAAATCAATTTACTATTTTTTAGCTTCTTAATTTCTTTTAATAACATTTAAAATATGTTTAAATACATTAATTCATTTAGCTGATGATTGTATGCAAAGCAACTTGCAAATGAGGAATGCCCCAACGTAAGCGTTTCATACTAAAAATGCATTAATATTGAAAGTTTTTTCTAACATAATTCTAATGATAAATCAAATGCCAATGCTGCACATGAAATGACCTCCTAAATTATTAAAATCTGATACTAAAAATCATTAATTTTAACAAGTCTCCCTGTTTTCTCATCTTGCTAAAAAAATACATAAAATAACACTTTATTTCAACATTTACTCACCCTCTCCAGCCCTGTGCAAAACATGATTGGAAGTGGAAATCATTTTTCTGTATATTTGATCGAGCTACTTGATTGAAACATTCTTTCAACATGAAAGAAATTATTTAAATAAAGCAGAAAGCATCAACAAATCTTTTTTTTTTTTTTTTTAGTGTATTCTATCCAGTCCTCACGCTAGTAAACGTGTCATTAGAGAAGAGATGTCACTGCAAGAGGGAGGGGAAGTTATTTTGATTAAAGATTGTAAAGCACACACACACAAAAAATGCTTGACTGAAAAAAAGTTCTCGACTAAAATGGATGGTAATATTGAGTATATTGAGAAAAGGAGGGGGCCAAACACCAAACCCTGAGGCACCCCATAGGTTAGCCAATGTGATTTAGACACTGTTCGCCTCCAAGATACCCTGAAGGATCTGTCTGTCCAATCCAGTGGAGTGCTGTTCCCATAAGCAGTCTGACAGGATAGATCTTGTGATTTAAAATGTCAAAAGCTGCAGACAGTGATGAAAGGGCCCTCGCACCCAGGCTCACCACCATCTGGTGGCCTTAGGAAAACTGTGAACAGTGGGCGATATTCATTTAAGAAGATAAATAGAGGATAAATATGGCAAAGTCATTTTGATGGACCACACTTTCTGCTGCCAGCAGGTGGCTTTTTGACTATAACTAAATATTGGCATGTAGATGTCTTCAGGCCAGGACTATTGTCAAACATGTGAAGTTTGGAGCAAATTGGACATTTTATGCATGAGTTACAACAACTTCCTGTTTCGTGGCGTCAGTCGCATACATTAGCACTTAGCCAAGTGTTGTATGATTTAACGTGTTTCTAGCATGTTTGGTACTTCATGACATATACAAATGTGTTTCTGGGAGTGAATTACTGTGAAAAGCATGCCATTTCCTGTTTCTAGCAGGTGGCGCTGAATATTGGCATAAACAGTGGGTATGGAAAGTATTCAGACCCCCTTAAATTTTTTACTCTTTGTTATATTGCAGCCATTTGCTAAAATCATTTAAGTTCATTTTTTTCCCTTCATTAATATACACACAGCACCCCATATTGACAGAAAAACAAAGAATTGTTGACATTTTTGCAGATTTATTAAAAAAGAAAAACTGAAATATCACATGGTCCTAAGTATTCAGACCCTTTGCTCAGTATTTAGTAGAAACACCCTTTTGATCTAATACAGCCATGAGTCTTTTTGGGAAAGATGCAACAAGTTTTTCACAACTGGATTTGGGGATCCTCTGCCATTCCTCCTTGCAGATCCTCTCCAGTTCTGTCAGGTTGGATGGTAAACGTTGGTGGACAGCCATTTTTAGGTGTCTCCAGAGATGCTCAATTGGGTTTAAGTCAGGGCTCTGGCTGGGCCATTCAAGAACAGTCACGGAGTTGTTGTGAAGCCACTCCTTCGTTATTTTAGCTGTGTGCTTAGGGTCATTGTATTGTTGGAAGGTAAACCTTCGGCCCAGTCTGAGGTCCTGAGCACTCTGGAGAAGGTTTTCGTCCAGGATATCCCTGTACTTGGCCGCATTCATCTTTCCCTCGATTGCAACCAATCGTCCTGTCCCTGCAGCTGAAAAACACCCCCACAGCATGATGCTGCCACCACCATGCTTCACTGTTGGGACTGTATTGGACAGGTGATGAGCAGTGCCTGGTTTTCTCCTCACATACCGCTTAGAATTAAGGCCAAAAAGTTCTATCTTGGTCTCATCAGACCAGAGAATCTTATTTCCTTCAGGTGTTTTTTAGCAAACTCCATGCGGGCTTTCATGTGTCTTGCACTGAGGAGAGGCTTCCGTCGGGCCACTCTGCCATAAAGCCCCGACTGGTGGAGGGCTGCAGTGATGGTTGACTTTCTACAACTTTCTCCCATCTCCCGACTGCATCTCTGGAGCTCAGCCACAGTGATCTTTGGGTTCTTCTTTACCTCTCTCACCAAGGCTCTTCTCCCCCGATAGCTCAGTTTGGCCGGACGGCCAGCTCTAGGAAGGGTTCTGTCATCCCAAACGTCTTCCATTTAAGGATTATGGAGGCCACTGTGCTCTTAGGAATCTTAAGTGCAGCAGAAATTTTTTTGTAATCTTGGCCAGATCTGTGCCTTGCCAAAGTTCTGTCTCTGAGCTCTTCAGACAGATCCTTTGACCTCATGATTCTCATTTGCTCTGACATGCACTGTGAGCTGTAAGGTCTTATATAGACAGGTGTGTGGCTTTCCTAATCAAGTCCAATCAGTATAATCAAACACAGCTGGACTCAAATGAAGGTATAGAACCATCTCAAGGATGATCAGAAGAAATGGACAGCACCTGAGTTAAATATATGAGTGTCACAGCAAAGGGTCTGAATACTTAGGACCATGTGATATTTCAGTTTTTCTTTTTTAATAAATCTGCAAAAATGTCAACAATTCTGTGTTTTTCTGTCAATATGCTGTGTGTACATTAATGAGGAAAAAAAATGAACTTAAATGATTTTAGCAAATCGCTGCAATATATAATACTTTATAGAATACTTTCCGTACCCACTGTAGATGTCTTCAGGCCAGGACTCTCATCACACGTGAAGTTTGGGGCAGATCAGACATTGTTTAACAGAGTTACAACAGCTTCCTCTTTCATGGCTAAACATCAGACTTTGTCAGGCCGCCACGGACACGCCTTTTTCAACGAAAAGTCGAGATTGTCGCAATTTAACATCACTAAGGCCTTAAGATTAGACTGACAACATATGGTGTTTATCTGGTTTAATCTCTATGAGGAGTTAATCACAGTGTGAAACAAGTCATTTCCTGTTACCCACAGGTGGCGCTATGACTGTAACTGAATATTGCCATGTAGATGTGTTCAGGCCAGGACTCTAATAAAACATGTGAAGTTTGGTGCAGATTGGACATTGTATGTCCGAGTTACAACAACTTTGTGTTTCATGGCGAAACATCACATTTTGAGACGCCCTTCAGCGAAAAGTCAAGATAGTCGCAATTTAACATCGCAAAGGCCTTTACATTAGACTGACCAAATATGACCTTGATCTGATTAAAGCTCTAGGAGGAGTTCGTTAAAGTACAACGTCTGGAAATGAATGAAAATGGCAAGTTAATTCAAAATATCTGACTTCCTGTTTGGTTTCAGATTTTTTGTAGATATTGGGCTGTTAAATGTGTGTACCAAATTTCAAAATCTACGTGAAATGTAGTGTGAGGAGCACTTCGTTAGGTGGCGCTATCGAGCCATTTTGCCATGCCTAATTCTGCAACCCAAAACAGACGTAAATTTTCACCACTTCTGACGCGTGTGCAACATTTTATGAGTTTTCGAGCACGTTTAGGCCCTCAAAAATGTGATTCACTTTGGAGAAGAAGAATAATAAATATAGCTGCAAGCAGCAATGGCAGGACCAAGCCCGGTGGCACCGTCACCCCTGTGGCTTGAGGGCAACTGTGTACAGCGGGCAGTAGGCATTTAAAATGGTTAAACATCAAAGGACTATGTCAAATTCACTCTGCATTTACTGCACTATAAGGTGGCGCTATAGAGCCCCTCCTCCCCGCCCGTTTCTAAGGCTTTGCCCGTGTCTACTGGATAACAATCCTGATGTGTGTGTGGAGTTTCATACAGTTTGAAGCATGCTAAGAGTCTCAAAAGCATCCAAAATTAATATTAAAGTTTGATGCGTTGCCATGGCAACAGTGTTTGAGATATCACGTTTCTATTGAAAGGTCTACATCTGCCATGTTTTGACATTATTCTGATAAAGTTTAAAGCAAATCGGGTAAAAATAAGAGGGTGATCTCAAAGCATGTTGAAAGTGACACACTTCCTGCTGCCAGTTGGTGGCGCTATAACTTTGACTCACAATAGTAACATCCACGTGATTAGCCTTGTACAATGAACACACAGCCGAAGTTTCATCAAAATCAATGAATGTATGCTGATGTTATAACACTTCCTGTTTCCCTTTTCTCACCATAAATTCGACACGGCCAACCCGTTTGAGATATCAAAAATCTGCTGGCAATTTAGCATCATCAATGTCTTGATTTCATGCTGACCGAGTTTGGTGGAGATCGGAATAATTGCCTAGGAGAAGTATATCAAATTCCAGAGCATGCGTTAAATATAGCTGCAAGCAGCGATGATGGGCCAAAGCCAGAGCTTTGAACCACGGTGGCTTCAGGGCAACTGTGCACAGTGGGCAGTGAGAATTTAAAACAGTTAAACATAAAAGGACTGTCAAATTCACACCACATTTACTGCAGCAGCTGATGCTCCTATGATCGCAAACCACAACAGCCACATCTATGAAATAATTTAAAATTAGATTAATTTCATGTCATAGAATGTCATAGAAAATTTTGAGCTGCTTTGCACTCATTTCAAAGCGACCTAAGTCTAAGTCCAGTGTTAATCTAAGTCCAGTATTTGTCTTAAGGTTTTTATTATATATCTTTCTAAACCACTTCATTATATATTTTTCTAAACCATTAAAAGTGCCACTGACACCAACCCAATTGATGTGTGTGTCAAGTTTCATGCAATTTGAAGCATGTTAAGAGCCTCAGAAATACCAAAGAATATTACTAAAGTTTGACTTATTGCCATGGCAACAATATTTAAGATATCACACATACATTCACAGGTCTACATCTACCATGTTTTGACATTATTCTGATGAAGTTTGAAGCAAATCGGGTAAAAGTAAGAGGATGATCTCAAAGCATTTTGAAAGTGACACACTTCCTGCTGCCAGTTGGTGGCACTATAACTTTGACTCACAATAGTCACATCCATGTGATCGAGCTCCTACAACGAACACACAGCTGAAGTTTAATAAAAATCAATCAGTGTATGCAGACGTTATAACACATTTCGTGTTTCCCTTTTCTCGCCATAAATTCGTTGCCTCGCCATGGCCAAACTGTTCGAGATATCAAAAATCCACTGGCAATTTTTCATCGTCAATGTCTTGACTTCATGCTGACCGAGTTTGGTGGTGATCGGATTAATCGCCTAGTAGAAGTATATATAATTCCAGAGCATGCGTTTTTCAAACAACCCATAATAACTGACTTCCTTTTAAGCTGCCGTATAACTTAGAGCACGAAAGTTGTTAGGCCCGATGAGGTCTTTATGTGTACCGAGTTTCATACTAATGCGTGCAAGCGTGTTTGATATATGGACCAAGTTTTCGAAACCCATTCAAGGGGGCGCTGTTGAGCGGAAAAATAATAATAATAATACATTTTAATAATAATAAACCGAAACTTTTTGTGTAGTCAAGTCAAGTCACCTTTATTTATATAGCGCTTTTTACAATGCAGATTGTGTTAAAGCAGCTTTACAGTGATAATTGGTATATAATTTTGGCTGCACAGCAGCTCTTAAAGAAAATGGTGTCAATGCAGGCAGATGCAAAGCACTGTTGAATATCAAATGTCAAGTGTCCCCAACTAAGCAAGCCAAAGGCGGCAAGGAACCCAAACTCCAACAGGTGACATCAGGTGGCAAATAGGTGTTAAAATGGAGAATAAAACCTTGGGAGAAACCAGGCTTAGTCGGCAGGCCAGTTCTCCTCTGGCAAACAGTGCTTTGTTACGATTCAGGTAGCTATCATAACCCCGATAGGATCGCAACATTCAAAGTATTTATTCCAGTTCAATCCAGTTGAGGATTGTATTCATCATGCTGGTATGGACGGTTTGTTGAGGAACTGTGCCATTGGCTGTCGTGTCGATGAGGCCTTCACAATGGATGATCTAGTTGACTCAATCTCGGCTGATACTTCAGGGGTGTATTGTGGTCATGTCAAGGTGTAGGTCCTCAATCTCACCTGGATACGGCCCAGATCCAGTTGACTACGGTAAACCTCGGGATAAACGGAAAGACTAATATTAGCGTAGATGGCATTCTTCTTCTGATGTAATGAGTACATCTGGAAGTGTTCCCGGTTCCGGCTGACCTAATTTATGCAGCCTAATAATCCTTTAATGGATTTGAAAAAATAAATTGATAATGCGTTATGTGTATGCCAGGTTAAAAAGATGCTTTTTTAGTCTAGATTTAAACTGACAGAGTGTGTCTGCTTCCCGAACAATGCTAGGAAGATTGTTCCAGAGATTAGGTGCCAAATAGGAGAAGGATCTACCGCCTGCAGTTGATTTTGATATTCTAGGTATTATCAGCTGGCCTGAATTCTGAGATCGCAATAGATGTGAAGGACTATAATGCATTAATAGCTTGCTCAGGTACTGGGGAGCTAAACCATTTAGTGCTTTGTAAGTAATTAACAAGATTTTAAAATCTATATGATGTTTAACAGGAAGTCAATGCAGTGTTGACAGAACTGTTGACAGAACCATATTACTAGTCTCCTAGAATATATGTGATGGGTGACAAAATGTTTACTGCAAGTGTCCTTTAGGTTTCACATTCCCCATAAAGTCAAAATGTGATACAATTGTCAATACTAATTCTTCAATAGATATTAAGTGAAGAATTTTGACAAAATGTACTTGTAAATGTTATAATAGTGATCTTATAATGTCTAAATATAAATTATAGAACAATAATAGTGAGTAGTATGACAAAATGACTATTTTGACCAGCAGAGGGCAGCAGAAGACCAGTCATTGGCTCACGTTCATTTTAAAAGTCTCTGTTTATGGTTTCCATAACATTTTCCATGTTAACTCCATTAATTAAATGTGCTTACACAAACACTTTGTTGCAGATATGATATTTGAAATATGGATATTCTCAATGTAAATGTAATGTTAATGTAATGTACCTAAATATAGCTGCAAGCAGCAATGACGGGCCCGAACCCGGTGGCACCGCCAACCCCTGGCTTCAGGGCAACTGTGCATGGCAGGCAATAGGCATTTAAAATGGGTAAAAATAAAAGTGAGACACACACACAGACAGAGACCCACACATAGAGACACCCACACACAGAGAGAATGAGTGAGACTGAGGGAGTGAAGGGGGAGGGGGGAGGGGGACAGAGAGAGAGAGAAAGAGTGTGTGTGCCCATGTCTTCTGGTTGACATCTCTTACGTGTGTATCAAGTTTCATGCAATTTGAAGCATGCTAAGGGTCTGAAAAGCATCCAAAAAGAATATTATAGTTTGATGTGTGTTTGAAATACTAGTTCTTTTTACAGGTCTACATTCGCTTTTTCTTGACATTATTATGATAAGGTTTGAAGCAAATCGGGTAAAAATAAGAGGGTGATCTCAAAGCACTTTGAAAGTGACACACTTCCTGCTGCCAGTTGGTGGCGCTATAACTTTGACTCACAATAGTCACATCCATGTGATCAGCCTCGTACAACGAACACACTGCTGAAGTTTCATAAAAATCAATCAATGTATGCAGACATTATAACAGACTTCCTGGTTCCCATTTCTCACCATAAATTTGGCCAAACCGTTTGAGATATCAAAAATGCGCTTGCAATTTTACATCCTCAATGTCTTGACTTCATGCTGACCAAGTTTGGTGGTGATCGGATTAATCGCCTAGGAGGAGTATATCAAATTCCAGAGCATGCGTTTACAGGGCTTGGGCCCTAATAATCCTAAAGAAAACAGTAGGGCCTTCGCCTTTGGCTTGGACCCTAATAATAATCCTAAAGAAAACAATAGGGCCTTCGCCCTATTATTATTATTATTTTTAGGGCCCAAGCCCTGTAGGGCCCTAAAAATAATAATAATCCTTAGGGGATCAATAGGCCCCTGCGCCTTAGTGGCTTGGGCCCTAATAATAATAAGAATCCTAAAGAAAACAATAGGGCCTTTGCCTTCGGCTTGGGCCCTAATAATAATAATAAACTGAGCAATTCCAATAGGGTCCTCACACCATCGGTGCTCAGGCCCTAATAAACAGAGCAATTCCAATAGGGTCCTCACACCATTGGTTGCTCGGGCCTTAATAATCTGGAGGTTGCTGTCTCACCAGTCAAATAATTTCAGTCACAGCTACTCACTGTTAAAGGTGTTTTGGTAACACTTTACAATAAGGTTCATTAGTTAACATTAGTTAACTACATTAGTTAACATGAACTAATAATGAACTGCACTTCTACAGCATTTATTAATCTTTGTTAATACATTATTAAAATTTTGTTTACATTAGTTAATGCACTGTGACCTAACAGGAACAAACAATGAACAACTGTATTTTCATTAACTAACATTAACAAAGATTATTAAATACAGTAACAAATGTATTGCCCATTGTTAGTTCAGGTTAGTTAATACATTAACTAATGTTTAACCAATGAACCTTATTGTAAAGTGTTACCGGTATTTTTATCACTAGAGTGCAAAAAATATCAATTTTATATACACATAATCATTTAGTGTGGTGAATACTTCCTAAAGGCACTGTATATTATTTTTATTACTGAATAACAGTAACACTATTCTACTCTTTGCAGCTATGTGTTAGTGATACTGGTTCGCTGGAAGTGATCAGTGAAGGAAAAATAGGCTCTGCTAACCTGACCACCGGAGGAAAATCAGCTGATATGGAGCTCAAACAGGGTGAAAAATCAGGTAATTTTTCATTAGATACCTCTGGATTATTACATCTTTAGCTCATGGCTTTATGTTTTGAAGTCTGGGTGTCAATTTATAGATTTTTATAAATGGAAGTATAGTCAGTCAGGGCCCAAAACTAACACTATTCAGAAGCCAAATATGAGTAACAATTGGGTTTGACAAGTATATAAAATTGAGCTACTTAACAGTTGACCAGTCTCTTTATTAGGACCCACAACAAAACACACGAGTTTCCATCCAAGTTTTTTTTTTTAGCACATCAAAATGGTCTGTGTACATTTCATTAGTTTGTTTTGGCTTACATTTTTAGGTTCAGTGGTAGAAAATGGAAAAACAGTTGAGTATTTGTTTTCACATGTGGTGCCATCATCAGTTCTTAAGTTCTATGCAACAGAATTTAACAATCATCCTCTGCAATATTTGTATAGATTCTTAAAGTGTTTATTGCAACTACATACAGTATAATCTCTCATTTATCAAACAACTGTACTAAGGAATACCTTGACACAAATATACTGGGCAGCACCTTGACAGGGCTTTCCTCTGTGTAGGCAGCGTACAGGTGCCGGAGAAATATTATTAGTTGTTTATTTCAGAAATATTAATGTATCTCGCATCTGCACCCACAATTATCCCTTAGCCTTCTTCTTAGACACAGCCTGTTTTATTTAGCTGTCAAACTATAAAAATCTGTGTGGAAAAGCTGTGCAACGCACTGGACTGCACAGAGCGAATGCATTTACACTGTAGTGAAGTGCAGACCAGTATCAGTTTAAGTGTAAATACACAGCAGTGTAACTTTTATTTTAGTATTTTACTTTTATTTTAGACAACAAGCTGAGTTTTAGACAAGGGATGAAGTTAATTAATATTAAGTAACTTTAATTTGGTGTGTTTTTACTTCGCCAATGAAAGGTTACTAAACATAGCTACAGCAGAAACGTTGCGTGACTCCAAGCACAGCACAGTGTTGTTTATGTTTAGTTACTAAATGAATTTTTGAATGAATCGGTTGAGTGAATTATCAGTGACCCATTATTTTAGACAGTGGTTGCAATCAAAATCGCATACTTCCCCACTATATAGTAGGTGAAAAACTGTATGTGACAAAAGAAGTATGTCCGAATTTACAGTATTCATAAAAGAGTAGGCAAAAAGTACCTAGTAGGACCTACTTCTCTTGGCAAGATTCTAAAGTGTGCATACAGTGGACACTTTAATATCCCATGAGGCCACATGGCCTATGTAGCATGCCATCTCTGTGTTATTTCAAGGCTGGTTTTGATATCTCACTACTGATAGAGCTCTTCCTGTATTATAATGGTTATTTCACATTACCCCTAAACTTTGACTAGGCTATGCTGCATATACATTTTTATGGTCCCCAGCCCCTTAAGTCCTGCCCTGAGTACATTCTTGCGGCTATTGGCAGCCAGTGCAACTTGATGAAGAGACGTGTGATGTGCTCTCTTTGGTTCATTAAAGCCCACTTTTTCTGCCGCATTCTGGATCAGTTGCAGAGGTTTGACAGTATACAATAGTCCAGCCCAGGGCCGCATTAACAATAGGGCTAGGCGGGGCTAAGCTCCAGGGCTTGAGCATGGAGGGGGCCCATGATTGGCTGTGGAGTAGAATGGCCATTGGGAGCAACTGAACTTTTTAGGCTGATCGCCAAAACCCCACCACGCCCCCTAGCAAGGTTGAGTTGAAGGTGATGGTCCTTCATCCAGCAAGAAATGGCTTTTAGGCAAGCTGAGATGCAAGCAGCTACCCTCAGATCATCCAGCTCATCTAAGTCATCTAAGCACTGAGCCCTGAGGCACCCCAGTAGCTAGATATTGTGACTTAGACACTGCTCCACCCCTCCAAGATACCTTAAAGGACCTACCTGAGAGATAAGACTTGAACCACTGGAGTGCAATTCCTGAGATGACCATTGTCATGAGGGTTGACAGGAGGATCTGGTGGGTAATTGTGTCAAAAGCAGCAGACAGATCCAGCAAGATGAGTACTAATAATTTGGAAGCAGCTCTTGCCAATCTCAGAGCTTCAGTAACGGAGAGTAGGGCAGTCTCAGTCGAGTGGCCGCTTTTGAAGCCAGACTGGTTGCTGTCTAGGAGGTTGTTCTGTGTGAGAAAGGCGGAGACCTGGTTTGCTCAAGTGCTTTTGCAATGAATGAAAAAAGAGATAACGGTCTGTAGTTCCCTTTCGAATAGAACCATGAATGCGTCCCCTAGAGGGGACAATGAGGAATGTCTCCGGCATGACTGGTGTCTGAAGCATGAGTCTAAACATAACATTGAACTTGACATTGGCAGGCGGCAGCCTATGACATCACTACTTGTGGGACCATGAGTATAAAAGGGCACCTGTGAAATATGTCATCCTCTTTCTTCTTCAGGAGATCATTTGATTGTACATGAGTTCCTTGAGGGAGCAGAATGCGCACACTGAAAGAATTTCTCAATGAAAAGCTCCATTCGCGCTGTCCCTACTCTCGAGGGATGTGGGATGCACATTTGGGCAGAATGCTGTCTTCTCTTCGAGCAAGCTGGATGCACTAGGTATAATGCATTCACAAAACTGACTACAACAGACAGGTAATAAGAATTCAGCAGTAGCACTAAGTTGTAGGCTCTTTTCTTGAGCCTCCTCTGGTGCACCTGGGTTGGGAGTACTTTTAACCATTGTTTGGTTGCCCCCTTGAGCTCCATCTGCTATGTTAGTGTCAAGTTGCTAGGCCTTTTATGAGGCCTCCCTGACAGAAGTTGGATGTAGCTTAGGGTTGGACCAATAGACGATGCCATCGCCGATGCTGACAGATATCACGATGTTGAGCCGGCATGATGAATGATATTTCAGTGTATATCCTCTAGTAGTTTTATCTAAAGCCAAACACGCTTCATTCAAGCTCTTCCAGCTCTGTGCGCATTCTCTCTTTCTCATATTAATGGTGCGTGTCCACTGGTGCAGCGGAGAGCAAGCGTTTTTAATTAATTCCAGAGCTCAGCTAGGATAGCATTTGAGAGTTGTAGGCACTCTGTGAGCCTCCTTGGATGTTGGCCTGAATAAGAGAACATATTTAGACTTCCTCTCTTTTAAAGTCATCCTGTTGAGGTCTCTGTTCTTGAGAAGCTTGCCTGTAAGGGGCCTTTTAACTCAGGCTAAAAAGGAATTAAAACACAGGGAATTAATCTCAATGCTGGTATGAACCTTAGGGATGGGGACTCCTTCGAGGTTTTTCCTTTATGTCAGCCAATAAGGCACTCATCCCTTCAGTGTGGTGGCGTGTGTATTTCTTTCCCCATAGCACCCTCTAGGGGTTGCAGCGTGAGTTCCTATTCAAAAGGTAAGTCTCAGGTTATGCATGTAACCATGGTTCCCTGAGAAGGGGAACAAGAGGCTGCGTCCTTTTGCCATGCTTCAGATATTCCTGCACATCTCTTTCAGACAAGAAGTGAATGACATATTTCACAGGTGCCCTTTTATACTCACATTTAGACCAGTAGTGACATCATAGGCTGCCGCCTGCCAATGTCAAGTTCATTGTCATGTTTAGACTCGTGCTTCAGACACCGATCATGCTGGAGGCAATCCCTATAGTGTCCTCTAGGGGACTCAGCATCTCATTCCCCTTCTCAGGGAACCATGGTTACATCCGTAACCTGGCACTTCTAAAAGTGCTGGGTTTAGAGCAGGGGTCAGGGAACGTTGATCCTGGAGGGCCATTGTCCTGCAGAGTTTAGCTCCAACCCTAATTAAAAACACCTGAAGCTAATCAAGGTCTTCAGGATTACTAAAGTTACAGGCAGGTGAGTGTTCTTTTCAGGGTTGGAGCTAAACTCTGTAAGACAATGGCCCTCCAGGATCAACGTTCCCCACCCCTGGTTTAAAGTATATACACAAAAATACATTTTTATCAGTAAAAGGCCAATTAGATGGAAAGGCTGGAGTCAGCAAATTTTGCAAATAGTCAAAGTAATTTGCCATTTTTTTTTTTTTTTTACACTTTGTTGATAACAGAATAGTGTAAAAAGTGGATATAAACTTGATTACAGTTCAACTCTAGCCGGAAGGACTGTAGTCCAATGAAAAGTAACATGCAAGAATTATCTTGTGACCGGTGACATTTTTTAATTGGTAATTCTGGACCCTGTAATCAGTATATATCTAACATATATCGAATATTGAAAACTGTTAGCAATTGCCTTTCCAATGGCACCAACACAAACAGTAATTTTTGATTCCAGGCATCTCAGCAGGTGGGAATGGCAGGCCGGCTGCCTTTCTGGAGGCTGACAGACTTCAGAGAGGACATATGGAAGCTCAAGACAATCCAGTTCATAGCAAGTGCAGTGAGACATCGACCAAACAGACTTACCTACATGGAGAGCCAATGTCTAAAAAGTAAATAAACTAGTAGACATACACATCTGTTCTACTCATGCAATATATACTGTAAATACAATATGTGTTATGTGTGAGATTTCTTGTATTTCCTGTATTCTGAAAAGTAATGTACTTGCTGCATTTTCTGTATGAATGCTTTAGTCCTGCAGGGATTGCAGAAGCACAGGATGCCTATCATGAACATGAAATGTTGAAGCCCATGAAGAAGAGGAAGAGGAGGGAATACAACAGCCCATCAGAAGAAGAGTCTGATGCTGAACCAATGGTGCAGTTCTTTGAATTTATTAAATTGCTTTGTTTGATGTGTATTTTTGTATTTCACATGGAGTTCTAATACAGTGAAATGCACTTTTGTCATTAAAGGAGGAAAAAGCTGAGGCTTTAAAAATTGATGGCAGACACAACAAAACAGGTACTTCATCACACTTCTAGAAAACACAGAATTTGTTTAACCTAAAGAAATCTAAAGTTAGATTTTCTACAATTGCACTCTGCATTGACACAGATGTCAATCACTGCTTCAATGATGTTGCTCAAACTGCAGAAATGCAGGTTTTGTTTTCCTAACCAGTGCAATCTCATTAGTATTTGCAGGTATTCGAATGTAAAGTGATAGACGCTGATATGAACGATACCAATGCATGGACAGCTTCCAAAATGTAAGCCCTTTACATATGTATACAACATTAGAGATGTACACATTTTTAAATGTGGTGTAATTATTATGGTTGTGAAATGTTGGTATAAACCAGGGTTATTAGAGTTAACTGAAACTAAAACTAAACCACGAAATAACATTTTTTAGGATGAAAAACTATGTGATGATTTCAAAATATTTTCTATGCTGAAATGGACCACATTCTGGACCACATTCATTTTGAACATTAACTTTAATCTTACTAATAATAAATATAATTAAATATATAAGTATTGTGAATTCAGTATTTATATCACTATGAACCTAAACAGAGGATTTGAAAAGATGAATATGTCTCATGTAAATAAGACATATATGAAAATAATTTACATGCATATTGATATTGTTTGTATCAGTGTCTATCAAAAAAAAAAGATGTATATATATATATATATATATATTGTGTGTTAGAACTACTCATACTTTACATACACATAACAACACATAATGACATTACATTAAATCAGTGTGCTTTGCATATTAATGTGTAACACCTCTCTGTGGGTACAACAGAGACTAAACTGGAATTGTGGTCCTGGCCACAGTACCTAGAGCAACAGAAAGCTGTGGCTGCTCCAGCAAGACTCTTCCAGGAGGTTTGATTTTTTTATTTCATGACAGGAAGTGAATAATGCCACTTTGCTAGTGATTTTAATCTAAAACGCCTTCCTTCAATGACATTTTATGATGCAGCTGTGATGTGATGTTATCATAGCACAGATCATTCATTTGATATACTTCAATACAAAGTAGAGATTACAAACAGTTCATAGTTAAATTATGGATTTTTCTTCTTATTTTTTAATATTAATGTTTATCCATGTAACTGCTCTAGACCCAAAGGGTACCCATGATTAAGAACAACTTCCGACAAGGTATGAAGTTAGAAGGCATTGATCCCCAGCATCCCTCTATGTATTTCGTCCTGACGGTGGCTGAGGTACATCAAGACAGCTCTTCACATTTGACAGTCTAAATGACTAATATTAACATGGAGAAAAGTGACTGAGTGCTCACTCTCTTGAAATGCTTGTCTCTAGGTGTGTGGCTTCAGATTACGCCTTCATTTTGATGGCTATTCTGACTGCCATGACTTCTGGGTCAATGCCAACTGCCCTGATATTCACCCAGCTGGATGGTGTGAGAGCACAGGACACAAGCTGTACACTCCAAAAGGTGAATTATAAGTCTGAAATCTGTTCAGATGAGAAAAATAGGTCAAATAGATGATACACACTCACACACAAGTGACCAAATTCTGTCTTGAATTATATATTTACAGGTGCTGGTCATATAATTAGAATATCATCAAAAAGTTGATTTATTTCACTAATTCCATTCAAAAAGTGAAACTTGTATATTATATTCATTCATTACACACAGACTGATATATTTCAAATGTTTATTTCTTTTCATTTTGATGATTATATCTGACAACTAAGGAAAATCCCAAATTCAGTATCTCAGAAAATTAGAATATTACTTAAGACCAATACAAAGAAAGGATTTTTAGAAATCTTGGGCAACTGAAAAGTATGAACATGAAAAGTATGAGCATGTACAGCACTCAATACTTGGGGCTCCTTTTGCCTGAATTACTGCAGCAATGCGGCGTGGCATGGAGTCGATCATTCTGTGGCACTGCTCAGGTGTTATAAGAGCCCAGGTTGCTCTGATAGTGGCCTTCAGCTCTTCTGCATTGTTGGGTCTGGCATATCGCATCTTCCTCTTCACAATACCCCATAGATTTTCTATGGGGTTAAAGTCAGGCGAGTTTGCTGGTTAATTAAGAACAGGGATACCATGGTCCTTAAACCAGGTACTGGTAGCTTTGGCACTGTGTGCAGGTGCCAAGTCCTGTTGGAAAATGAAATCTGCATCTCCATAAAGTTGGTCAGCAGCAGGAAGCATGAAGCGTTCTAAAACTTCCTGGTATACGGCTGCATTGACCTTGGACCTTAGAAAACACAGTGGACCAACACCAGCAGATGACATGGCACCCCAAACCATCACTGACTGTGGAAACTTTACACTGGACCTCAAGCAACGTGGATTGTGTGCCTCTTCTCTCTTCCTCCAGACTCTGGGACTCTGATTTCCAAAGGAAATGCAAAATTTACTTTCATCAGAGAACATAACTTTGGACCACTCAGCAGGAGTCCAGTGTGTGCGTAGTGGTTCTTGAAGCACTGACTCCAGCTGCAGTCCACTCTTTGTGAATCTCTCCCACATTTTTGAATGGGTTTTGTTTCACAGTCCTCTCCAGGGTGCTGTTATCCCTTTTACTTGTACACTTTTTTCTACCACATCTTTTCCTTCCCTTCGCCTCTCTATTAATGTGCTTGGACACAGAGCTCTGTGAACAGCCAGCCTCTTTTGCAATGACCTTTTGTGTCTTGCCCTCCTTGTGCAAGGTGTCAATGGTTGTCTTTTGGACAACTGTCAAGTCAGCAGTCTTCCTCATGATTGTGTAGCCTACAGAACTAGACTGAGAGACCATTTAAAGGCCTTTGCAGGTGTTTTGAGTTAATTAGCTGATTAGAGTGTGGCACCAGGTGTCTTCAATATTGAACCTTTTCACAATATTCTAATTTTTTGAGATACCGAATTTAGAAACATTAAACATTTGAAATATATCAGTCTGTGTGTAATGAATGAATATAATATACAAGTTTCACTTTTTGAATGGAATTAGTGAAATAAATCAACTTTTTGATGATATTCTAATTATATGACCAGCACCTGTATATATTATATAATATCACAAGTTACTTTTCTACAGTATCACCTACAGTTGGCTAATGAACTATATTACCTGGCATGAAAGGTTTCTGTGAATAATACTAATAATTATTTATTGAATATTGCTGTCTTTTGTCAGAGTACAGTGATTTTACCATGGTAAGTGGACTTCCCTTAAAAATGGTGGGAAGATCACTGTAACACATGACCTATTATGGCTTATTGCTTTAACATGATAAAAAATTAAGATCTATGATGTATCTCAATTGCTGTCTAGTCCCAGTTTGTGTAAAGTTTTTTTTTTTAACTTTACTACAATTCAACACTCTTCCCTTTCAGGATGTAAAGAAGAAGAGTTTTCTTGGTCCAACTACTTAAAAATCACCAGATCACAAGCGGCATCAAAAGAGTTGTTTTCTAGCTCAATCAAAGTAAGTCATAAAACCACAGACTAAATGTGTATTGCATTTTCCTACAAAAGGATTCTGTCTGAACAAAGACCTTGTTTTCTCATTGTACAGTCTGAGACAGACTGTGGGTTTGAGGTGGGGATGAAGTTGGAGGCTGTCGACCGCATGAATCCCTCTCTCATCTGTGTTGCCACAGTAACAGACAAAGTGGGCAACCGTTTTCTGGTTCATTTTGATAACTGGGATGACACGTATGACTACTGGTGAGTTACAGCGACTCCTCAAGTCTTTATATGATACTGTATATATTTCACAAGTCCTGAAATGAACAGGTTTGTCATTCAAAATAAAGTAATGTTTTGAGTGTCCTCTTCATCGTAGGTGTGATGCCAGCAGCCCATACATTCATCCCACTGGATGGTGTCAAGAGAGGGACCTCCCCCTGACGCCTCCGCAGGGTAACTGACAGAGTCAGTCATACTGAGTCTGTATGCCCCTACAGGCAAAGGAGAAACACTTTGTGACTCCAATTAAGTCAATTTCTGGAAAAATTAATACTTAAGTCAATTGTAATTATTTCTGCAGGGATCCATTGTGAGAAGTAAATTAATAACTTTACTTTGTTACAAAAAGGCAGAAATGGATGTAAGCTGCATAAATGACTCAGTGTTAGGGATGTTTGATCAAATAAATGCAGCCTTGATAAGCATAAGAGACAAGAGATAAGTATCTTATCGACCCCAATCTTTTTAACAGTAGTGTACCTGTTCGTGTACCTGTAATACTTAACTCTGCCTATTTTGTTAGCCTACTTTTTATATAACACTGGCTCAATGTGTTCTTCTCCCGATAGATTATCCTGACCCCGACAGGTTCTCATGGGAGAGATATTTGGAAGAGACGGGCTCAACGGCAGTCGCTGCTGAAGCATTCAGAGTGGTGAGTTAAATCTCTCAATCATTTAACAGACAGAGTATCATGTGATCTCTGATTTACATCTCTGTCAGTAAATAAACCATTAAAGGGGTCATGACATGAGAAATCAAATTTGCCTTGCCCTTGATCTTTTGACATATAAGAGGTATTTGTACCTTTAAAACATCCTGCAAGCTTAAAATGTCCTCATTATAATCAAAGCATTTATTTAATCAAGCTCCAAAAACAGCTATATTGCTTGATCTGTGATGTCACACAGGCAAAAATACGTTTGCATGTGACTGCCTCCAGAGCAAGATACAGACAAATAGTTATATATCATCACACCATAGGCCCGCCCACTGGCATTCAGTCACTTAAAGGTGCAGTAAGTGATTTCTGAGAAACACTGTTTATTGCTGAAATCAAGCCAAACAAACACACCCCTACCTTTATTTCTCCAGCCCTAAAATGCACGAACACGCAATGCAAAAGTTGGTGCCTCTTTATCATAGCTCAGGCGAAGCAAAATAATGCTTCAAAAGACACTCAAAACCATCCTGTTACTATAGCTAACATTACAACAACAGCATATCTTGGTTCTGTGAAACAAAGCAAAACCAATGTTACTCACATATGGAGCAGAATCAATCAAATTCTTCTTTTGTGGTCTGAAAAAGAAAGAAGGGCATACGGCATTAGAACAACACCAGGGTGAGTGAATTATGACTTTAGGGTGAACTTACCCTTTAAGTCAGATATTCTACCATGAGCAACTGAAAATGCCATTCGCCTTATATTCATCTTCAGTTACTGGACACTGATAACTTCTTTCCCATTCAGCCCTAAATTTGGATAGCCTCCTACATTTAATTGGACTTGAGCTCGACATGTTTAAAAAAATTGTGCAGGTTTACGGTGCATGCAATCATGCACAAATGGGCTTCTCTACTACTTCTTGTAAAAATTATTTCTTTATATTTGCTATTAGTATTCTTCTAGTATGCAAAATCCTTATGTGTTTATTCAGCTATGTATAGGCCTATGTAAAATTCGGGACAAATTGCATTCTGTATTGCTTTGATATGGGGCGCATCATTTTACCTTTAAATACGGGAGTGGCAATGCAACTATGCAAACTCTGTGTCTGTTTTCAGGCCTTCCCTCTCTCCAAAGTCTCTCCAGTGCTGGAAAGCTTTTCCAATATTAACGCGAGTCCTAAAGCTCATAATCTTTAATAATCATAACCTTTCTTTTTCCAGCTATATTCCTCTGAGCTTTTCTCTTTTGTAATGTCTCTCAGCCATCTCTCTTTCTACAGTCTTTCCATTCTCCCTCTTGCTCACTCTCTCTTCTCGCCCATCATGAGTGGATACACACCATACTGCTGATTGGCTACAAGTGTGTTCTGCTGTTCGGTCCAATCCACTTTCAACAGTGTTTCTCAGAAATCACTTACTGCACTTTTAACGGCTGACATTTGCCTACACTGCATTGTGAGCGTCATTATAATAAAACCCATTATAATCACTTTTCCTTCAGCAAAATAAGACCAGGCTCAAGATTGCACTTGAAAGCTGACTCCTCTTATATGTTTCCATAGCGTCCTTCCCATAGCTTCCAGGTGCAGATGAAGTTGGAGGCCGTGGATAAGAGGTGTCCGGGGCTGATCCGTGTTGCTACGGTGCAGGAGGTGGACATTTACCGAATAAAGGTGTGGAAAACTGCTTCTGTAATACCAGCTTACAGCTATGCTGCTTTAATAAAATACATAAAGTACATTATCTTTATTTCTTTTAATGGCTCATAAAATCCCAGTAGAAACATATACTCCCGTTAAGAAGTTTGGGGTCAGTACATATTTTTAATGATTGTAAGTCTTTTTGTTCACCAAAGCTGCATTTATTTGATCATACAATAAAAACAGTGAAATAATATTACAATTTAAAATAACTGTTCTCTATGTGAATATGCTGTAAAATGTAATTTATTCCTGTGATACAAAGCTGAATTTTCAGCATCATTACTCTGGTCTTCAGTGTCACATGATCCTTTAGAAATCATCATAATATGCTGATTTGCTGTTCAAGAAACATTTCTTATTATTATCAATGTTGAAAACAGTTGTTCTGCTATATATTATTGTGGAAACCGTGATCTTATTTTCTTTCTATTCTTTGATGAATAGATAGTTCAAAAGAACATCATTTATTTGAAAAGGAAATCTTTTGTAACATTATAAATGTCTTTACTGTCATTGTTGATCAAATAAAATGCATCCTTGCTGAATAAAAGTAGTCATTTCTTTCCAAAAAAATCTTACTGACCCTAAACTTTTAAATGGTAATATATGTAAAGCAAACTGCTATTTAAAGTATGAAAAATATTATGAAAGTTAAAATAGTGAATAACTTTTGCTGAAGCATTGTCTATCCGCAGCCCAACAAATGTTTGTGTTTGTGATTCCACATGATATTCATTTATAGTGGTACTCAAGCTAACAATTCACTCACTCACTGAATCATACTGCAAATTATCTTTATGATTGCCTGTTTTCCATCAGAAATATTACACATTCTCTTTACAAGATTTTTGAGAAATAAAATTGCGTACAATAGTAGGAAATGTTTCCAGAGAATATATCCACCTTTTTCCTAAGCTCCATGACACTTTGGGAGAAAATCATGGGAGTAACTTCCGTTAAACAGTAAACAATCAGCAAAAGGTTCACTCTTTGAATGCAATAATAAGCATTTTCAAAAACTGGGTACAGTGAGATTATTCTATTCACCTTTCAACCATCGAACATTAAAAGGACATTAAAAAGTGTAAAAGCATCAACAAGATATTTTTAACAGTTTTAACAGATTATTTTCACAGTAATATAAACTATTTCCAATATTACGGATGTGTTAAACATCACTGTAGTAATATATGTCTGTATTATGTAACTGTCAGGACACAGACAGAGGCAGAGAGGTGAGTGAACACAGATGTATATTTATTTAGACAGAGGCACGAACACAGGCAAACGGTGGAAGCAGGTGAGAAATAGATCAAGCACTTTCTGAACAGTCACTTAGCTGGTGGTTAACAGAGTTTGTCTTGCAGGAGGAGGAATCGACGTGGAACAGGGAACAGAAGAACAGGAGATGGATGACGACAGGAATGGAGACACGGGAACTCAGGTGAGTAGCGGGTAAGGAATCCAGGTACGTCAGACGAGACCAGACAGTGAAGTGAAGGGAGTAAGAGTCTTTATGGAGTCTTTGATGAAGCGGTGCAGGTGGTCAGTACTCGGGAGACTGTGAGTGAGTGGGTGGAGCGTGGTGATCCGGTGACGATGCGTAAGTGTTGGTGGGTGTTGGCTGTGACTCCGTGACAGTACCCCCCCACCCCCAACAACCGGATGGGGCGACGATGACGGGGTCTACCTCGACAGGGAGCAGGGCGGTCCGGATGTTCAGCATGGAATTGCGTGAGCAGCGAGGAGTCGAGGATGTCGTGATAGTTGACCCAGGACTATTCTGTCCCATAGTCCTCCCAGTCAACAACGTATTCCAATTGGGGACCCCGTCGTCGGGAGTCAAGGATCGCCCACACCTGGTAGACGGCCTCTTCTTCAGCGATGTGGAGAGGAGGAGGTACTGCATCGTCACCAGGATTTGTGGAACGAGAAGACATGGGTTCAGTGTGGGGCTTCAACAAAGAGACATGAAATGAAGGTGATATACGGTACTGTGCAGGGAGGTTGAGACAGTAAGTGACCTCGTTGAGTTGCCTCTGTATGGTGAATGGACCTATGTACCGAGGACCCAGTTTGCAGCAGGGCAGTCGGAGATGGATACCACGTCAAGTACCACACCTTCTGGCCAGGTTGGTAACGAGGTGTAGGGCCTCTTCTGGCGTCAGCGTGTCTCTTGTGTCTGGGATAGCTTTTTGGAGTAGAAGACACATGGATGGAGTCGTGATGGATCACCCTGCTGCTGTGACAACACCGCTCCGACCCCGGTGAATGAGGCATCGACTTCGATGACAAACGGGAGGTCAGGGTCCGGATGAACCAGGATCAGAGCATTGAGGAAGGCTGCAGAGGGGTGCACTGAGAAGACTGTAGTTATGGATGAAGCGACGATAGAAGTTTGCAAACCCCAGGAAGCGTTGTAACTCCTTCACGGTCGTGGGTAATGGCCAGTTGCGGATAGTTTTCATCTTCCTCTGTTCCATCTGGATGCCATGTTGGTCAATGATGTAGCCCAGGAAATGCACAGAGTTGATATGGAACTCGCACTTCTCCAGCTTAGGCATAGGTGGTGTTGACGTAGCTTCTCGAGGACCTGGGAAACGTACTGACGATGTTCGGCCAGATTCCGGGAGTAAATGAGGATGTCGTCGATGTAGACCACTACAAACTGGTGGAGGAACTCCCAGAACACCTCATTCATGTAGTTCTGAAACACGGAGGAAGAGTTGGACAGGCCATACGGCATGACCCGGTACTCATAGTGTCCAGATGGTGTGATGAAGGCAGTTTTCCACTCATCCCCCGGCGTATACGAATGAGGTTGTACGCACTCCACAGGTCCAGCTTGGAGAAGATGCAGGCTCCCCGTAGCTGCTCCAGAGCCGCCGGGACCAGAGGAAGGGGATAACTGAACTTTACCATCTGGGAGTTCAGGTGACTGTAATCGATGCACGGCCTGAAGCCTCCGTCCTTCCTTGGCCACGAAGAAGAATCTTGAAGAGGCAGGGGATGTCGATGGTCGGATCAAGCATTACTTTAGTGCCTCTTTGACATACTCCTCCATGGCCTTCTGTTCCAGGATGGAAAATGGGTAAACTCTACCCTTGGGTAGAGTAGCCCCAGGCAGCAGATTGATAGCGCAGTCCCATGGCCGGTGAGGTGGTAGTTGCATTGCCAACCGCTTGCTGAACACATCCTGGAACGCCCGGTATTCAGGAGGAATTTCTACTTTGAGATCAGTTTCAGGACTTTCAACGGAGGTTGAGAGGTGTAGGAAACTTTTTCCTCGTCAAAGCAGAGACCAGGAGACGTTGGAATATCTTTCAAGCAGAAGTTACTCTTTATTGAGAAACGCGCTGTGCATCGCTGTAGTCATCCAAGTCTAACCAAAGCAGTAATACTTTGTAGTTTATATACAGTCAATGGGGAGAGATACATACAGTATAGGTGGAGACAATCTAAACAAAGCATGCAAATGCAGTGCAGGAATCAGCCCATTTCCGGCATTTCCCCAGTCCTGATCTAATCAGCATAACAGCATTCAGATACATAGGTGCTAATCCAATCAGTCTGTCTTGAGCTTGTCACGCCAAATGGTCAGGAAGTGCATACCTGGGCTGCAAGACTTGATCTCCTTAGAATGTCATTATCTTTACCTCAAAATGTAAAATGAAACTCCTGCTGATGAAACTCCTGCAGAGTCGATATGGGCTTGCACTGAAACACAGACGTGGGAGTTAAGGATATGTACAGTGGTTCTGGTGAGTGGTGCAATGTGAGCGGGCAATTGGATTGTACTCACTGCTGGGCGTGGTGTCAGATGGGACAGGCAGCAATGACATGGTTCTCTCGCCCACAATACAGACAGAGATGTTGCTGAATTCTTCTCTGACGCTCTGCACGAGTCAGGCGATAGGAATCGACCTGCATTGAGTCAGGTGCTGGAAGGGCAACAGATGGTGTGGCGGGCAGAGGATTGGCAGTGGGTGTATGGAGGGTACATGCTGA
Source organism: Elopichthys bambusa (assembly GCA_037101425.1). Lineage (NCBI taxonomy): Eukaryota > Metazoa > Chordata > Actinopteri > Cypriniformes > Xenocyprididae > Elopichthys > Elopichthys bambusa. Next base: position 23,340,186 of record CM074451.1, on the reverse strand, counting down.
ATAGCGCTGGGCAACTCGGATGGTTTTTTGGATGAGGTTTTCCAGCCCCATAGTATCATCGTACATGACCATTAACTGCTTGACATGCAGATTTAATTCCTGGCGAAAGGCTGTTATCAGGGCTGTTTTGTTCCAGCCACTAGCGGCCGCTAGGGTACGAAATCAGAGAGCATACATACTCGTAGATTCATCACCTTGTCGTAAATTGAAGATTTGGTCGTGTACGGAGAGATCGGCTGTACTTTGTCCAAATACTTCCCAGAAGTGATTGAAGAAGTGGCTGTCACAGGGGCATTGGATTCCCAGAGGGGCTGAGCCCATTGTAGCGCTCGTCTGGAGAGCAGGGAGATGACGAACGCCACCCGGCCGCGTTTGGATGAAAAGAGTTGAGACTGGGCTTCCAGATATAGTGATCACTGAAGGAGAAACCCACTGCAATCCTCCGCCGCGCCGGAGAATGTCGCTGGTCGGACCATGGGACTAACAGGTAGTTGACGAAGAAGCAGCGGGTGATGGGTGAAGGAGTGCTTGGCGGACGGCATGCACGAGATCAGCTGGGACTGTGGCTGCAGTGCTTGGAGATGGCGGTTGTAGTGAGGATCGTACTGCGTCGACTAAGATGGCAAACGGGTCCGGAGTACGTTAAAATAAGTCTTACATTATTCTCTTGAAGTCTGAACATGAGAACATAAAGGTAATTTTACAGCTCATTCTGTCAAACTGATGATAAGGTTTATTTATAGCTCAACCTTATTGTCACAATCACCGTCTGTATCACCTTCCCCGGACTCCATTTCCCAGCATCCCTCTGGTTCCTCACCTGCACTCACTCACCAATCACCTGCACCTGAAATCACCTTTGTTAGCACTCATCACTCTCACTATAAAGACTCTCACTTCCTGCACCATGGTGTCTGGTCTTGTCAATGGAAAGCACTACGTCTACTGCAAGCACTGCGTCTCATGTACCTGCACTCCTTACCTGTTACTCACCTGTTGATTCACTTACCTGTCTGCCTCCATCTGTGTGCCTGACAGAAGACCAGACCCCATGCAGAGCACCACGGATTCTGGCTGGGAATTCGTTGGGCAGATCGTGGCGGTAGCTCAATCCAGCCGCCTCTCGTCCAGACCAGCTCCCTGGACGATAAAAAAATCAAGAATTTGTACAGGATCGGGGTGAACTTCATTGATCCCAGAGAGCTCCCCGATCTCACTGGTTTGGACTGGGAGGAGGCCATTTACCAGTGTCTGGAAAGCTTTGTACCACCATCGACCTTCCTACCAGTCCAAGCTTCCCTTCCAAAGCTGGCCGCCACATCAGCAACACACACCTCGACACTAGTCCCTGAGTCAGACCCAGCCCACGAGCCCGCTCCAGGCTCCGTTCCAGCCCACAAGCCCATTCAAGAGTCTCTTCTAACCAAAACGCCCAGAGTCTCACCCGAGTATTTTTTTTGGGGGGGGGGCTATCCGCCCCCTTGGTGGCCAAGCCTGGGGTCTGGGCCAAGGCCACGGAACCTGAGGGGCTTGATCCGCCATGGCCTCCTGACTGGCCAGCACCTCCATGGCCTCCCAAAACGTCCTGGAGACAATCTACCATGTATCACCCATCACGTCTCCAGGACGCCCTCCCTCCTGGTTATCTATCCACGGCGCGAGGACGTGCCTACTGGGAGGGTGGAGTACTGTCACAGTCACTGTCTGTATCACCTTCCCCAGACTCCATTTCCCAGCATTCCTCTGGTTCCTCACCTGCACTCACTCGCCAACCACCTGCACCTGAAAGTCATCACCTTTGTTAGCACTCATCACTCTCACTATAAAGACTCTCATTTCCTGCACCACATGTGTCTGGTCTTGTCAATAGAAAGCACTACATGTACTGCAAGCACTGCGTACCTGTTACTTACCTGTGATCCCCAAATCCTCTTCCATCTGTCTTACATCGTCAGCTCTCCATTCCTGTGGACCCTTCACCTGCAAAGACATTCATCCGTTCACTCTCCAGCTAAGTCACTGTTCCTAAGTGCTTGTTCATTGACTCACCCGTATTCTCTGTTGCCATTGTCCGTGCCTCTGTTTCAAATAAACACCTGTTGATTCACTTACCTGTCTGCCTCCGTCTGTGTGCCTGACACTTATGATGTGAAGTGATTTGTTTCAGTCTTTTTGAGAAGAACTTCCCCAAACCGGAAGGCTTGAAGACCACAGTAGGTTCATTTGGAAAAAGGTGGATATTATTAAGCTTATTTCTCTTAGCCAAATGACAAGATTTGTAAGAAAAGTACATGTAATGTGTATATTCTTTAAAAACATGTTACACAAGTATGCTTTTCAAGTAAATTTGGCTCACTGTCAGAGTGGTTGTCGAGTTAACAGCCCTCGAAAAGAATGCTAACTTACATGAAACCACATGATAAACTGTAATTTACATTAATTTTATAAGTTTGAAATTGACATGAAAAGAGAAAAACACACCAAATCACATGGGAAAAAAAATAAATAAATAACACAACCAGCAAAGACATCAAAAGAAAAACAGGCTCACAGAATCCCCTGTAGCGAGACAAAAATGTTACCAGAGCATTTCAGTGTGCATGGATGAATGTGGTAGAGTGACGTTTCTTTGTGAGGGTGTGTTAGCCTCATCTGTTGTCCTTAGATTCATTTTGATGGTTGGAGCCACTTGTATGATGAGTGGATGGATTCAGACCATCCAGACATCCACCCTGCAGGCTGGTGTGAAAGCACAGGACACCCGCTCAAACCTCCACCCTGCCAACCCACTGCCCAGAAACCTGGTGAGATTCCTCCAGACCAATCTCATTCCTCTTTCATCTGACTCTTATATGCTCATGTACCAAATACTCTGTCAATTCAGAGTAATATGTGTCTTTTAGGTCCCAGGGAGAACATGACAGCCCGACAGCCCAACTTCTCCATGTCTTGTAAAAGTCTGCCTCAGCCACGCAACACCTCCAAATACAGCTTTCACCACAGGTCATTCTTTCATGTGCCTTTAGTATAGAGTGCAAATTTGAAAAAATACTGAAATTTTCGATGTGTCTTTTGTCTTCTGATTAAATTGTCTTGCAGTTGACGAACAGTTTATTGAAAACAAATTACTGCAGATTTGAGAACAGACCTGTTGTTTGTCAAACAGAAAGTGCCCTACTCCGGGATGTGATGGGTCAGGTCACGTGACCGGGCGTTTTACGGCGCATCACTGTTTATCTGGCTGTCCGTTGGCTGAGAGGAACCAGGGCCGGCTCAAGGCGGATCTCTCTGATACAGAAGGATCCAGACGTAACCTGCTGGTCTTCGGCCAGAGAGCAAAAAAGTCACGATATCATGGCAGGTAAGACAATATTAAAATTTGTTGTGTTAATTATATTAAGTATAACTGCGTATTTGTATATTAACGATTTTGCGGTTGTGTAAACAATAAATTAAGTTACGTTTCTTTGCTGTCGCCAGGATTGGTCGCCCCCCTAAATATCGTAAAAGTCAGCAAAGAAATTGTCAGAGTGAGTTTTACTTTCCTACATTTTCTGTATTTGAAAGTTGAAAATTGTCAAAAAATGTTATCCGATACTGTTTAAATTCAAAGGAATATTTCAGTTATATAGTCATATTCTGCTTATGTGTATATCATGTTAACATGTTAACCAGATTGCCATAATCCACTAATGCAATATTCTGTTTACTAATAATCTGACAGATACGTGTGTCTGTACTCATTTTTGGCTCATGAAAACACTTGCTCAGAATATCCTAATTAAATTATATATACTGTCAATTATTGTGCAGAAGCATAAAGGTTACAGCATATAGTCAGTAGCTATGTTTTCATCCAATGTTGCGAATGTGACTAATGTGCAAAATTAGAATATTGCATAAAACATTTGAGAATAAAGCACCGTTTCCATCCAGTAATTTTTTGATAACCTGGCGCCAAATATCACTAAGATAAATGTAATTTGCTGCAGTAGGAGAAGCCTCTGTGGGTCTTTTTTCATAAAGCATATAACAAATGACATATAAACAAATGCCTCAGAGCACGCCGAAGAAAAGCAATAAATGTGGTCATGTTATCTTGCTTTCAGATGCCTGGTGTTTGTGAACACAGTCGTGTAAGACAATTCTGGGAAGTAATTATACCAGGATTAATAAGGTTTTTCAGAATGACCAAAACAGCATTGCAGATGCTGTGCAACAAGATCGATCCGCTGGTTTGTCCAGTTATACCATCTCATAGCACAAAGTCACACGACTTTTTTGTTGTGCATCAAGGAATTTGTTCAGTAAATGTGTTTCCATCGTAGTTTCTGTCCATGTTTTCTTATCAGATAAAAAATGTATCCGCCTCAACTGAGTTGACCAAAAGTTTTTTTTATGTACATTTTTAGAATTTATGCATTTACGCATGAATTTATGTCTTGGCATTTCCATCCAGCATTTTTTTTATGCGATATCCCAAAATGTACATAAAAATAGGTGGATTGAAACATAGCTAGTGACAAGTGCAAGCATCTTATTAAAAAGGAGTATTTCAGTTGCTGTTGAGTATGTAAACCTCTTTTCAGAATAAATATTATGTAAACCTCTCACCAGAATATGGACCTTAATCAAAACATAATTTGTAACAACATAATGCTTGTACATGTAAATGTGGTCACTGTGTATGCGTTTCAGATATGACGGTGGAAGGAATGTACCCTTCTCTCTTCATGACAGCGTTTACTGCAAACTCTGATCGAACCCTCTCTCTCTGCTGGGAGCAGCACTGCAAACTACTGCCTGGTGTTGCAGGAATTCATGCAAGTCAAGTAGCTACCTGGACTATAGAGGAGGTAATCACTTCATTCAACTGTGTGGAAATCCCTTGTTTTACAAGTTAAATGAATTTTAGAGTAAAAAATCCAGTTATTATACTGTAATTATGTAAATACTGTAATTATGTATACTGTATTATTATACTTAATCACGTAAATGTTTATAATACTTTTATTTTAAATTGAAAAATAAAACCCCATACCCCTCAAATTATATATAATATCCAGGAAATTGAGTGAGCGAGAGAGAGAAAGCCTGTTTACATCTGGTATTAAGATGTGTTTTCGGTGATCTGACCCCAAATAGTGAGCCAAGACGTATTACCGTTACACCTGATATTATCACGCGTTTCAAATGCGTCTTCTGTGACCACTTGCTTTTAGATTTTGTGGAGACACTCAGCTCTTTTTTCGCCACGGTCAACTACATCACTTTTACTTTCGGCGCACGAATGCTATTGAATGAACAAACCCATGTTAGGTGGCTTATGCGAATGAATATAATAGTGGCCTATAATGTAATTTTTTTATTACAAAGGGTGTTGTGCCATCTCCCAGAAATGTGTTTTTGTAGGGTGGGATGTCTGCACACCCAATACAAACACATGCGCACTCGTACAGTCATGTGAAAAAGGACACCTTATTGAATTCCATGGTTTTACGTATCAGGACATAATAAAAAATCATCTCTTAAAATTTGGAAAATAAGAACTCAGATGAACAACAACACATGACATATCACACCATGTCATTATTTATTTAGCAAAAATAAAGACAAAATGGAAAAACCATGGGTGACAAAGTTAGGACACCCTATGATTTAGTTGCCTGTAGATCCACTTTTAGCAGCAGTAACTTGAAGTAATAATTTTCTGTATGACTTTATTAATCTCTCACATTGTTCTGGAGGAATTTTGGCCCATTCTTCTTTACAACGTTGCTCCAGTTTATTGAGGTTTGTGGACATTTGTTTATGCACAGCTCTCGCCACAGCTTTTCAGTCGGGTTGAGGTCTGAACTTGACTGGGCCACTGCAACACCTTGATTTCTTTTTCTTTTTCAGCCATTCTGTTGTAGATTTGCTGGTGATCTTCAGACCCAGTTTTGGCTAAGCTTTAGCTGTCCTCGTGGTCTGTGGAGTTTATGGTCGACGTAATAACTGTGAGTTGCCCAGGGCCTGTGGCTACAAAACAAGCCTAAAATCATCAGCCCTATACCTACATGCTTGACTTTTGGTATGAGGTGTTTGTGCTGATATGCTCTTTTGGTTTTCACCAAACTTGGCGCTGTGCATTATGGCCAAACATCTCCAGTTTGGTGTCATCTGTCCAAAGGACTTTGCTCCAGATGTCTTGTGGTTTGTTCAGAAGCAACTTTGCAAACCTAAGCTGTGCTGCCATGTTTTTTTAGAGAGAAGAGGCTTTCTCTTGGTAACCCTTCCAAACATACTTGACCCGTCTTTTTTTAATTGTAGTGTCTTGAACTTTATCATTTAACATGTTAACTGAGGCCTGTAAAGTCTGAGGTGTAGCTCTTGGGCTGTCTGCAATTTTTTGGGGTTGAATTTGCTGGGACGTCCACTCATGGGAAGATTGGTGTCTGTTTTGAGTGTTTTCGACTTGTGAATAATCTTCCTTACTGTAAATGATGGATTCAAATTGTTTTGAAATAGCCTTGTAACTGTTCCCAGATTAATGGCAGTAACACTTGCTTCTCTAAGACCATTGCTGATGTCTTTCCTCCTTTGCATTGGTTTAACACACATCTGAAAGCTCCAGACAAGCAAACTTTAGCTATTATAGAGGTGATCACTTGTTGATGATCGATTAATCAAAGGTATTTGATTAGCAGTGCCTGACTGCCTCTTACCCTCTTAATTCCTATGTTAACAGGAAGGGTGTCCTAAGTTTGTCACCCATGGCTTATCCATTTTGGCTTTGTTTTTGCTAAACAAATAATGACATGGTGTGATATGTCATGTGTTGTTGTTCATCTGAGGTTTTATTTTCCAAATTTTAAGACCTGCCAAGGACCAAATGATTTTTGTATTATGCCCTGATACAGAAAACCATGGAATTCAATAGGGCGTTTTAACTTTTTCCACATGACTGAATGTTGTATCAGTAATAATTATCATAAATATTAGTGATAAAATAATTATCACTAATAGGCTAATGGCTATTTGAGTGAGGTGATTCAATCTCTGTTTTTTAATAGAGGAAAACAGAAATAAGTACTGGCTATATAAGGGGATTTTTACTATTATTTACCTCTAAATTATGAACCATTTATCACCTGTAATACCAAGGTATAACCACTAGATGGCTGTACCTATATAAATACATAAACAAGGCTGTGTATATTGTTTTCAGAAATAATAATTTAATTGTATTAGGTTTTGCATTTGGATATAGACTATATTTAGACATTATTAGAGACATTGACTTCTTTTTGTCAAAGTTGAGATTGTTTTTGTTTTTTTGGTAATGTGTTAAGTTAATTTGAAGTGTCAGTTTTTGGATTATTATTGCAGTCAAATCTGGACACAGAGGAAGCATTTTGTTACTCATACTAGCTAATAGCTTGATCATTTACATGAAAGTAATCAGAATATTGACTCTGCGAGATCTGTTCTCTCCTCTTGTTTAAAAAACTCAGTAAATCGATCAGTGATTGATACATTTATTGGCATGGTAAAAAGGCTTTACATTGCCAAAGTATTAACAGGACTCTGATCCAATTGTGTTGAGCACTGTCAAATTTACAGTCAACAATGGGCAACGAATAAGGCAGTGATTGACAGCGCTCATTTATCCTTCGCTGAAACGTCCTTGTCGTCATGGAGAGCACAGCTCATGGTTGCTTACAACTTAGAAAAGAAAGAGAAAGCGGCATGGCTGGCGTTTTCCACATGATTTTAGATGCGACATGAGAACTGCCCCTAAAATCCATCATACGCTTGTCTATTGCCTGTTATTTTAAAACCTCCACCCAGTAACTCTAGTAATTACTAGTACTGTAGAAATAGATAGATTAATAAGAAAATATTTGTAAAATTTGATGAACATAGGCCCCTTGATCACGTAGGCCCCTAGGCTGCAACCTAGGTTAGCCTATGTGTTAATCCGCCCCTGGACACAGCAAACAAACAGCAGCTTGAATGATTGCTATATTAATTTATATCTCTGTTTGATTTGCAGGTGTTTGGATTTGTTAATAATCTTATTGGTTGTGAGGAGCAGGCCCGAATTTTTAAAGATGAAGTAAGTAATTAGCTTAATTTAATTCCAGTTATTAATAAAATAGGGTTAAATGGAGTCATAAGGTTTTAAGTAATAGTTTTTTTATTAAAGCCTTCTACATGTATATATGAAGGCGCAATCACATTTAACTTTTCACAGTGAATTTCCGCAGGTGAAATGCAGAAATCAGAAATCAATCAATAGAAATTAGCATGTGCTTGGTTTGGAAGTGTGTGCAGTGCATTATGCATCACTACACTACTGACAATGGACCTTGTTTTTTGTGCCGGGGCCGTTTCTAGGTATAGGCAAACTAGGGCGCCACCAGCTGAGCACCTCAACGCCCCACGAACACGTTAACATAACGACACTGCATTTTGAACACTTTTAAGCAGCTGAATGTTAGCATAAGAAAGATATCATTTTTAAACGGCATTAGAAAGATGACGATCGGAAATCTAAATGTTTCATGTTAAAATTATATATTTAAAAAATAAATGACAGCAACAGTGTTTAGTTGATTATGAATAAATTTACATAAAAAATTCTATTCACATGAAATATAATGATCAGTAATATACCTTCTATCTTATATGTGTCACGGAGTCACAGCCAACACCTACCAACACCAACACATCATCACCAGATCTTCACGCTCTACCCACTCTACTCACAGTCTCCTGAGTACTAATCACCTGCACCTGCACTTCATCATCTAGGACACTATAAAGACTCACACTTCCCTCACATCATTGTCTGGTCTCGTCAAACGTACCTGGACTCCTTACCCTCTACTCACCTGAGTTTTCCGTGTCTCCATCCTGTCGTCTTCCGTCTTCCGTCTCCAGTTCTCCATTCCACGTATATTCCTTCACCTGCAAAGACAAATACCTGTTATCCTTCAGCTAAGTGACTGTTCTGAAAGTGCTTGTTTATTGTCTCACCTGCAACCACTGTTTTCCCTGTGTTCGTGCCTCTGTCAAATAAACATCTGTGTTCACTTACCCCACTGCCTCCGTCTGTGTCCTGACTGAAGACCAGACCTAATGCAGAGCACCTCGGACACAGGCGGGGATCGTACTCCGGACCCGTTTGCCACCCTGGTCAACGCAGTATGATCCTCACTACAACAACCATCTACAAGCACTTCCCCTACAGTCCCAGCAGATCTCATGCATGCTGTCCACCAAGCACTCCTTCACCCAGCACCCGCTGCTTCTTCTCCAGCTGCCTCTGTCAGTCCCATGGCCTGACCAGCGACATTCTCCAGCGCGGCAGTGTGTTTCTCCTCCAGTGCTCGCTCTATCTAGAAGCCCAGTCACAACTCTTCTCATCTGAGCACACCCGGGTGGCGTTCGTAATCTCCCTGCTCTCTGGACGTGCACTGCAATGGGCTCAACCCCTCTGGGAATCCAATGCCCCAGTAACAGCCACCATCACCGCCTTCTTCATCACTTCCGGGAGGTGTTCGGACAAAGTACTGCTGATCTCTCTGTACACGACCAAATCTTCAGTTTACGTCAAGGAGATGAATCTGTGAGTATGTATGCCCTCCGATTTCGTACACTAGCGGCCACTAGTGGCTGGAACAAAAAGGCCCTGATAACAGCCTTTCACTAGGGCTTGAATCCTCACATTAAACAGTTAATGGTCGTGTACGATGATACCATGTGGCTGGAAAACCTGATCCAAAAAACCATCCGCGTTGCCCAACGCTATTCAGCCTGTGCGCTCCACACACCCACTGCCAATCCTCTGCCCACCACACCATCTGTCGCCCTTCCAGCACCAGAATCAATGAAGGTTGATTCCTATCGTCTGACTCGTGCGGAGCGTCAGAGAAAACTTCAACAACATTTCTGTTTGTACTGTGGGGGAGAGGACCATGTCATCGCTGCCTGTCCCATCCGACCACCACGCCCAGTGTGAGTACAATCCAATTGCCCGCTCGTATTGCACCTCTCACCAGAACCACTTTACAAATCCTTAAAAGCTGATTTATACTTCTGCATTAGACTTACGCCGGAACCTCTGCGCCGTAGGCTATGCGTCTGTTTTCATTTATACTTCTGCATCATCGTCCGCGTAGACGTGCATGCAGACCACTAGTAGGCAGTGTCCGCGGTAATGTTGAGTATCAAGGCAAAAGCCTTAACTCTCTCGTCTGTTTCAGTGCAAGCCCTTATCGACTCCAGCTCTGCAGGGAACTTCATCAGCAACCAGATTCTCCAGAAACTAAACGTACGTGGTAAACACTGCCAACAGGATCTCCACATCCAAACTATCCAGGGAAAACCGCTGGGCCGTGTTCACATTCGGCACTTCTCCCCCACACTGACGCTCCGCATCGGCTGTCTTCACACATAGGAGATCACATTTATGGTGCTGGAAGGAACCACCGCGGACATCATCCTGGGATGCCCCTGGCATCAGCCGGACATCCAGTGGAACACGGGTGAGATCCTCAAATGGAGTGACGAATGTTTCAAGAACTGTTTATCTCCTATCCGAAAGTTTTCTTCGAATCTGTAATAATCTTCTTCCGACTCCAACGTCCTTCCTATCCTCTCGACCTCCATTGAAAGTCCTGAAACTAACTTCAAAGTGGAAATTCCTCCTGAATACCGGGATGTGTTCAGCAAGCGGTTGGCAACGCAACTACTACTTCACCGGCCATGGGACTACGCTATTGACCTGCTGCCTGGGGCTACTCTACCCAAGGGGCCAAGAAGGACAGAGGCTTGAGGTTGTGCATCAACTACTGTCACCTGAACTCCCAGACGGTAAAGTTCAGCTATCCCCTTCCTCTGGTCCTGGCGGCTCTGGAGTGCGGAGTGTGTATAACCTCATTCATATACGCTGGTGGGATGAGTAGAAAACTGCCTTCATTACACTATCTGGACACTATGAGTACTGGGTTATGCTATATGGCCTGTCCAACTCTCCCTCCGTGTTTCAGAACTACATGAATGAGGTGTTCCGGGAGTTCCTCCACCGGTCTACATAGATGACATCCTCATTTACTCCCGGAACCTGGCCGAGCATCACCAACACGTCATCACCCAGGTCATCGAGGAGCTACGTAAACACCATCTATACCTCAAGCTGGAGAAGTGCAAGTTCCATACCACCTCCGTGCATTTCCTGGGCTACGTCATTGACCAACATGGCATCCAGATGGATGGCCATTACCCACTACCGTGAAGGAGTTACAACGTTTCCTGGGGTTTGCAAATTTCTATCGTCGCTTCATCCACAACTACAGTCTTCTCAGTGCACCCATCACCTCGCTCCTCAAAGGCCGGCCCAAGTCTCTGGACTCCATCTGCCCGAGAAGCCTTCCACCAGCTCCAAGAGGCCTTCCTCTCCGCTCCGATCCTGGTTCATCCAAACCCTGACCTCCCGCTCGTTGTCGAAGTCAACGCCTCATCCACCGGGGTCAGAGCAGTGTTGTCACAGCAGCAGGGTGATCCATTTGCCTTCTTCTCCAAAAAGCTATCCCCGGCAGAGCAAATGATCGCCAGCCCTATCCAGTGGTCCATCAACCAACGCATTTCCCAAGCTAACCGCTCCGAACCAGCTCTGCCGGGAGGTCCTGAGGGGCTTCTCTATGTTCCACCGGCCCAAAGTCAGCCCCTTATGTACTTGGCTCACACCTCTCCGGGCTCTGGACACACAGGCAGTTCATGTACCCTGCGGCAACATTACTGGTGGCCCTCCATGACCCAGGATGTCTCCTGTTACATCAGAGGATGCTCAGTCTGTGCCGTTGCCAACACTCCTAGGAGGCTTCCTGAGGGTAAACTGGTTCCCTTACCTATACCTCGCAGACCGTGGACACACCTGGCAATTGACTTCATGACAGACTTACCACCATCAAATAACTTCACCTGTGTGCTGGTAATCGTGGACCGATTCTCCAAGGCTTGCAAACTCATACCCCTCAAGGGCCTTCCCACTGCGTTTGAACCCGAAGGACATCGTCTCCAACCGTGGACCACAGTGTGGCAAGCCTTCTTTAAGCTCTTGAGGTGTCAGTCTGCTTGTCATCTGGATACCACCCACAGACCAACGGCCAGACTGAGTGCTAGATCCAGGAGATCGAGAGATACCTGAGGTTATATTGCCACCGGAACCAGGACAGCTGGAGCCGCCCTGGGCGGAGTATGCCCAGAATTCCCTCTGGCAGACCACCACAGGGCTCACCCCGTTCCAGTGTATCCTGGGCTATCAACCACCTCTCTTCCCCTGGTCGGGTGAGCCCTCAGAGATTTCAGCTGTCAACCACTGGTTACAACAGAGCAAGAGAGTGTGGGACTCAACTCATGTCCATCTCCAGCAGGCAGTTCGAGACACAAGAGGCATGCCGACGCCAGAAGGGGCCCCACTCCTCGTTACCAACCTGGCCAGAAGGTGTGGCTCTCGACGCGGGACATCCGTCTCCGACTGCCCTGCCGCAAGCGTAGGTCCATTCACCATACAGAGGCAGCTCAACGAGGTCACCTACCATCTCAACCTCCCTGCACAGTACCGTATCTCCCCTTCATTCCATGTCTCTCTGTTGAAACCCCACACTGAACCCATGTCTTCTCCTTCCACAGATCCCGGTAACGATGCAGTACCTCCTCCTCCTGACATCGCTGAAGAAGAGACCATCTACCGGGTGCGGGTGATCCTTGACTCTCGACGACAGGGTCCCCAGATTGAATACCTTGTAGACTGGGAGGACTACGGCCCAGAAGAATGTTCCTGGGTCAACTGTCATGACATCCTCGACCCCTCGCTCTTCATGCAATTCCATGCTGAACATCCAGACCGTCGTGCTCCCCGGAGTCGAGGTAGACCCTGTCGTTGTCACCCCATCCAGTCGTCAGGAGCTGCCCGTGGAGGGGGGGGTACTGTCACGGAGTCACAGCCAACACCAACGCATCGTCACCAGATCTTCACACTCCACCCACTCGTTCACAGTCTCCTGAGTACTAATCACCAGCACCTGCACTTCATCATCTAGGACACTATAAAGACTCACACTTCCTTCACATCATTGTCTGGTCTCATCAAACGTACCTGGACTCCTTACCTGCTACTCACCTGAGTTTCCTGTGTCTCCATCCTGTCGTCTTCCGTCTCCAGTTCTCCGTTCCACTTATATTCCTTCACCTGCAAAGACAAATACCTGTTATCCTTCAGCTAAGTGACTGTTCTGAAAGGGCTTGTTCATTGTTTTAATAATCATATCATTATTCTAATCAAATACATGAATCGTCATCTTAGCGGTATTATATCATGTAAATTGTATTTATTTTAACTAAAAAGTTTAAACATACTTGGAATGTCATTAAAGCTTATAAATAGTAAATTCATAACAAAAAGTCAATATGTGAGATTTTTGTTTTTGTTAACTTAATTTAAATTAAATTGTATTTAATGTTAAATAATATGGCCTTACAACCACCCAGAATAGCCTAGCAACAACCCTTTCTGGATAGCATAGCAACTGTTTAGCAACCAGCCAACATGCTAGCACCTTGCTGGTGAGTTTTACATGGGTACACACCACTCACATTTTCTTAAAAAAAATGTATTATGATATTTCAGGCACTTTTCTAAATAAAATCCAAACTATGAACTTAATTCAAGTATATAATTGAGTGGTCTTGTGTTACATTTCTTCTTCTCTGCAGATGATCGATGGAGAGGCCTTCCTCCTTCTGACTCAAAATGATATTGTGAAGATCATGAATATAAAGCTAGGACCAGCGCTGAAGATTCACAACGCCATTTTAATGTTCAAGAGCACAGATGAAGGCCTGAAGTGAACAATTAATCTTCAAGCTCCTCATGCCGTAACGATCCATTCAGAATCCGACATCTATCACGTGTTTGGTGTTTAACGTCTGAACCCACCAGAGAGAGAGAGAAAACCAGGACTCAAGAGCAGGATGAACTATACACGAGAGTACAGCCTAGCTGAGCTTTGATGCTGCTTTATTTCAAAAGCGAAATGACACGTTCTGATAAAGAACAACTCGATCTGAAACCACCGTGCAGGATTTTTCAGATAGGTTTTTTGTTTTTTTTGTATTTGGAGTGTTAACTGAAATCTACAATTGTTCTCAGTATGTTGTGGTGACACAAGTGAAATTTGTGCAGAGAAATATCAGGGCAGATTTCAGTTAATTGGTGCTACTGTCCCTTTTATTAGAACCCTGATGTTGTTTATGCACTTTACATGAGGAGCCACTGGAGGGAGCTGTCCTTTAGACAATGAGCAATCTGAGCCAACTAAATCCATTGTTTGGAGACCGTTAACAATATTTGCCCTCAGTAACAAAGTGCTACTGACATTGTGGTGTTAAATGAGATTATAGTTTCAAAAAGCTATTTTACAGAGTTTGGATTGTCATGTCAGTGTTGTTATTTTTGTATGAATGGAAAACCCAGAGGGGTAAATAGTAACCAAGGCAGGTTTTTAGGTGATTTATGTTTCTCTCTCTGATGGGAAATTTTAATAATGTACAGTTAAGTAACTATGTCGTTCAGTTCATCAACATGAATAAATGTTTAATTCAAGTACTGTAGTCTGGTTTGTGCTTGTGTTTAGGGGTGTTTGAAAAACCCTAACTCCAAATACATAAACCCATGTTTAAACATTTGTGCTATGGACATGAATGATACCTAAAGTCTTGCTGCTTGTTGAAGAGTTGTGCTATTTCTAAAAGGAGTGTCTATTTAAAGCAGGGGTCCCAATTTATAAAGGGGGTCAGGCTGTGGTTTTTGAAATATTTTATCAGTGAAAGCATTTATTTGATTTTCCATCAATTCTTCAGAAATACTAATGTCATTTTCGTATTTCTTGATAATTTTTGTATCACTACCCCAACACAAGAATGCATAACTGGGGTCAAATTGACCTGTATTCTTTTCCTATGGAATTTTGACTCAGTATTTTTGGATACATTTTTTGTCAATAATAATATTTATTTTCTTAAAACTTTATGGATTACTTTTAAAACCTGTTGTGACTTTTTTTGCTCTGAGCCAAGAAATTGCCTCAGACACCAACCCTGTGTTTGAATACACATACAGTAAGTGAAAAGCAGTATGTCTGAATTTACAGTATTCTTAAAACAGTAGGCAAAAAAGTACCCAGGTGACCTACTACTTCTGCCATGATTCTGAAGTTCACATCCAGTAGACACTTTACTATCCATAGAGCATGTGTTAGGTCGTGAATAGCAAAGAAAATCTAGTTCAAAGTCACTCTAGCTCACATGACAATGCTAACATGGCGGCAGATGTAGCACACTCAGACTGCATTTATACACACATTCATGCTTGATAATATTCATATTACTCACATGCAGTTTTCAAATGTAGAACCTACTCAGCCAGTATATGTCAAGTCAAGTCACTTTTATATCTATAGCTCTTTATACAATACAGATTGTTTCAAAGCAGCTTTACAGTGATAACAGGAAAATAATGATTTAATGATGCAAACAGAATTAATTTCGACTGTACAGCAGCTCTAGTGTCATTGTTTAGCTAAAGTCAGTTCAGTGTTGATTCGGTTCCATTATAAAGATCATCAATTATTACATTTGTTCATTTTATCTATACAGCAGCTCTGCAGTAAACAGTGATGTCATCATCAGCTCAGTTTAATTCTCATCCAATAGTGTCAGTGTAGACAAATCAGTAATATTGCTGAATATTACTTGTCCCCAACTAAGCAACAACATGTGATTTCAGATGCAGTAGATGAGGAGAGAAAGGCCACAGGAAACAAAGGAAGAGGTGCGATTTCTGCCCAAAAGTTACACTTAGAAAGGTGCAAATAATAAATGAAATATTCTTTCTCTATCTGAAAAGATCATTTTCACGTGGTCTAAAGGTTCAGACTTTACTGTAGATCTAAATTAGTTTAGAGTTTGTAGAAAAAGTACAAATACATTTTAAAAAAGAATACATTTCATCCTTTGTAATGCAAGGAAAATGGACAAATAAACATTTTTGATATATGAAAACATTTGTGTATCATCAATTATTTTAATTGTTTTATTAAAGGTGCAGTAAGCGATTTCTGAGAAATGCTGTTGATAACACTGGGGACAATGACTATAAATTATTAACCCACATATAATAATTGCTTGAAATTGGTTTATTCAAAATTATTGTGGAGACACAAATTGGATTCATAAGAGGCTGATCTATACAAAATAATATTCAAGTGGTTTTGAACTTGGTGGATTATATTCAAGAAAGAGGATGATGGTGTTATTTTATTTTTAGATTTTTGTTTTAAAGCATTTTCAAGAGTACGGTTTTGGTGAAAAATTTTGCAAGGTTATTCAATTATTCTATACAAATACCAATGGCTCAGTTGCCTTACCAACAGGTACTTCATCCAGATTTGCTATCAAGAGGGTGGTTAAACAAGGCTGACCCATCTTGCCTTCGTTGTTTATTCTGGCTACAGAGATGTTGGCCTTCCTTATTAAGAATTCAAATACTGAAAGATTAAATGTGTTTGGACAGGAAATTGTAATAGTCAATGAGCAGACTATACAAACATTTTTTTTTTCTGAGATAGGTAATTATTTTTCCATTTTTCAGGCTTAAAACTTAATATTGGCAAATGTGATATTACCATGCTGTACATGAATGCAAAGGTTGTCATGATCACTAGCTGGAGTGCCCTGCTTAGCCACCAGAGGGCACTCCAACCTATACTATTGCCTTTCCTTATTGGACTCCAATTTCCATACTCCCTTGTCCTGGATTCATTACTCTGATTATACTCAGCTGTTTATACTTCAGTCATGTCATTGATGTCTGTCTACTTATACCTGGTTGTTTCAATCATTTGTCACAGGTTTAATTTACTGTCACATGCAATTCTGAGCACCCTGTTGGTTTTGTTTTCTTGTTTTGTGTGGACTGTTTATAGATTTTGACTTTTGCCTGGATGTATGACAATGACTTTGGATATCCTTAAATAAAGCTGCAATTGGATCTACCTCAAGTCTCAGAGCACTGTGACAAAGGTAGTCCTGATGTGTGGGTGCAAAGGGATTTGTCTATTTTTGGAAAGGATCTGGAAGGATTTAGTTAGGTGTATCTATCCTGCATCTTGTCTCTTCATTTCTTCTTCAGAGCTATTAATTAAGACCATTAACCAATCTAATTTCAATTTTATATGGAGGAAATGTGTGCACTATATTAAGAGCACAACTTATACAAGATTATGAAAACGGTGGATGGTACAATTAAAAAATAAATTATATTTTAAAAAAAACATGATTTTGCATTCCCAGAGAGTTAGAAAATTGGGTGGAATTGATTTGAATTGATACTGAAATGTGATTTTACTGTTTTCAGACTGCTAATCAAATTATCTTCCTTTCACCAACTGTGTGTGGTAGCAGTACACGGTGAAGACAAAGGAGATAATAACAGTCTTTATTAGTCTTCCGTCTGTCTCTTCATCTGCCTTCACCACAGTGAAAGAGGATCCACACGCTACGAGCACCTGCTCAACATAATCCATGAATTTCCCTTGAGGGCCATCACTGGGATATGGGATTATGGTCTTTACCTCATAATTGAGTCCAGTCCAGTAAAATGAGATGAGTGCACTGTTGTGGTAGTGAGTATGAAATGCAAACCTAGAAAGTGTGTTGTGGTCCTCAAAGGATCACAGGCGAACTGCTGGTAAATCCATTTAGTTTGGGTCAGTTCTTTTGTCACATATTGTGTGGTAGTAGTGCACGATGAAGACAAAGGAGATAACATTAACAGTCCTTATTAAAATTTACAAACTCAGAACAAACACTAGAATAAACTCAGGAACAATAATGACACCATACATTAATAACTAAAACACAGGGTATAAATACACAGGGCAAACAAAAGGAGGTAAATAAAATGCAGGTGAAACTAATCAGTAACTATGGAAACAAACTAAGGCATGAACGGCAACTATAGAAACAAACAAGGATTAAGCGCACAGGCAAACAGGAACAGAACAAAACCAAACTGAGGGTATGTTTATACAATAACAATGTACTAAAAACAGAACGTTTTTCCTCTGCTTTTTTTTAGCATACAGGCTACAACACTGTCAAAAAAGATCCCATTGACACAGATCCATGAAAACGATTAGGAACGCTATGTTATGCATGCCAGGCTAGTAGTTGGAGGTGTCACTTTGAAAATAAACGCTATGTGTCTATAGACTGAACACGTAATACACATGCACATGACGTCACCGTCTTCACAGATTTGCGTTTTTGTAGTTTACATAGAGACGATAGCAAAAACTTGCACTTTGCAATTTGAAAGAAAATGCCTGTATTTTCTGTCAAGTTTACATAGAGACAACTGATTATCTTTTCTTTTTTGTGTGTGTACTCCAGTATTTCCTGGGGAAAATATGTCTTATTGGTTGGAGACAGAGATCCAGTCGCTACCATTGTCATCCCGCACCTTCACCAAATGTGTAGACGTAGCTCTGACACCCTTGCGTATGCAGGGCATCCGCATTCTAAACTACATCGATGACTGGTTGATTCTGGCTCAAAAATCCTGCTCAGAGAACCACTTATCTAGGCATGGTATGGGATTCGATTGTCATGCGTGCTCGTCTGTCGCCTGCTCGCATAGTATCGATTCTCTCAGCTATAACAGACATAAAGCTAGGCCAGTCACTCACTGTCAAACAGTTTCAGAGGCTGTTAGGTCTCATGGCAGCAGCGTCCAACGTGATACCTTTTGGCCTGCTGAACATGAGACCATTGCAGTGGTGGCTCAAAACCAAGGGGTTCTCGCCAAGGAGGAATCCTTTTCGTGTGATCAGGGTCACGCGGCAATGCCTCTGTGCCCTAGTCACATGGAAACAACCTTGGTTTCTATCCCAGGACCTGTGTTGGGAGCTCTTGGTCGTCGCGTCACACTAATGACATCCCTCACGGGCTGGGGGGCGATCATGAGTGGTCACTCTGCTCAGGGTCTATGGCAGGACCATCATCTCACCTGGCACATAAATCGCCTGGAGATGTTGGCTGTGTTTTAGGCTCTGAAACACTTCCTTCCAGACCTCAGAGGCCATCATGTACTCATTCGCTCAGACAACACATCGGTGGTCTCGTACATAAGTCATCAGGGGGGTCTGAGGTCGCACCCGTTATACAGACTGGCTCATCAGATCCTCCTGTAGACCCAAGGGAAGCTGCTCTCAATCAAGGCAGGGGCCGAGGCCCGGGGAATGGAGACTTCACCCCGAGGTGGTGGAGCTCCTGTGGGAGAACTTCGGTCGAGCCAAGGTGGATCTGTTTGCATCTCGAAAGAGATGACTCACTGCCCATTATAGTTCTCCAATGACAAACCCAGCACCTCTGGGGCTGGATGTTATGGTCGAGGCTACGTCTGTACGCATTTCCCCCGATTGCGCTGCTCCCGGGAGTTCTGGACAGGGTCCGTCTGTTGCTAGTGGCCCTGTTCTGGCCGGCCCGAGCTTGCTAGACAGCTCTCTGATGGAGATTCCGATAAGGAAGGACCTTCACTCTCAGGCGAGCGGGTCGATCCTTCACCCCCGCCCAAACTATGGGCTTAGCCTTTGAGGGGGCCCAGCTCATGAGTTCAGGTCTTTAAACTGAGGTTGTTGAGACCATCCTCCACTCCAGAGCTCCCTTTACGAGAAAACTCTATGCCTTGAAGTGGAGATTATTCACTTCATGGTGTGAAAATCACCAGTGGGACCCAGTTAACTGCCCCGTTGGCGTGATGCTGGATTTCTTACAGGAAAGATTTTCCACAGGGCTATCCCCCTCCACAATAAAGGTGTACGTGGCGGCCTTAGCTGCTTACCACTCGGCCCGGAGTATGGCTGCTTCCAAAGCACTATTGTCAGGAGTTTCTCTCCAAGAAGTTTGTGATATACCTTCGTGAGGTTCTATGAACTGGACCTCGGCTCCACTCCAGGGGCGCAGGTGCTATCGTCCTAGTGTGTGCATCGATTTTACATGGACTTGCTCATATGGTGACGTGGGTATTACTGTTCCCACAGCGCTTCGGCGCAGCTCGGTTGTAACCTTATGTAACCTTAGTTCCCTACGTATGTAACCTTAGTTCCCTGAGTAGGGAACAAGACACTGTGCCACCTTGCCATACTCCCAGCATGCCCGTAAGCGACTTGCTTCAGTTTTCCAGAAGCTGAATGAATGGATGAAATTTTCGGGTAGGCTTTATAGTTTACTGGTCAGTGATGTCACCCGCCTATGACGTTCCGTCACTCTGTTGGACTGATTTCATATGTGCTTCACGACGCAATCACGCAGAGGCGTTCCCACAGCGCTTCGTTGCAGCGTCTCGTTCCCTACTCAGGGAACTAAGGTTACATACCTGAGACGTTTTCTGTATTTAAGAGACTTTATTTGTAACTTCTTTCCATCACTGGAATTAAAAAAGCCCAGAAATTTGTTGGAATATTAGAGGAAGGAAGAAACCCCTCCTACCCCCCTTTTTTAATATATGTATTTTTATTATAATTATTTATTTAAACTGATATGTGCCTTGCTTAATACCTGTTTATTTGCATATATGAATGCCACTGCAGATATATATTTTGTTCATTATGTTCAGATGTCAGATGCCATGTTCGTTTGCAATCATCTGACTTAATTAGATCCCAAACCAATTAATTATAGCTTACATTATTACTAGAAGTTACTATTAGAAGTTAAGCAGAGAGTTATGTTGTTGTACAGGAAACACCCCTAACCCGACTCTTACCCCTAAACATGATCCTCACATAAATTCATGAGCAACTTGTGAGGAGCACTGTTGATTATCATTATAATATAAAGTTGGTTGTCATGATATTTCACTTGTGAGGACATTCGGCCCTCATAATATAGCTAAACCTGTACACATACGTTATCTAAATGAGGACATAGACCTCTATTGTTTTTATATGTAGCTAATAAATACTGACTAACCCAAAGCCACACCCTAACAGTTGTACATTTTAAGAATAAAATCAAAAACAAAAGATTATTTGAGCCTATTTTATTTATTGTTTTTACAAATGAGAATATCCCCAGATGGAAGTTTTATCAGATTTAACTCATTTCTGGGGACATATTTGTCTCCAGAGCATAACAAATTACACACACACACACACACACACACACTCACACTCACACTCACTCACTGCTGTCCTGCGTAAAGTATGTCTTTCTGGCTCACACAAACACAGGCTCTCATATCTAGTGTCATGCACACATGGGTTGATCATTCACCCGGGCCTTCGGCCAAACCAGCTGCATAACGAGATGGTTCTGAGACATGGGCAGAAAATGATACACTTCAACAACACTTTATCAGCAAAACTTCATAAACTATATATTTAACGCTTGCTCCAAACAGACAAGTAAGTTGTTTCTCAGAACTGTTTAATTTTTAACAAATTTAACAAAAATGCATGTTTTT
Organism: Elopichthys bambusa; assembly: GCA_037101425.1. Taxonomy (NCBI): domain Eukaryota; kingdom Metazoa; phylum Chordata; class Actinopteri; order Cypriniformes; family Xenocyprididae; genus Elopichthys; species Elopichthys bambusa. The sequence goes on along the minus strand of CM074451.1, from coordinate 23,318,612 downwards.
GTCTGCATCTGTTATGACATCATGTTTGCACATTTTTATTTTTGTTTTATTAGAAACTGGAATTTAAACAGCTTGTCAGTGTATATACTAATATACTTCCAACAGATTTATTATTATGCTATTATTATTATTATTATTAAAGGTCATAATTGACCATCCAATAAACAGATGGTGTTGAATAAGAGGAATAAAATCATGAATAACTTAATTATGATTGTCACTTACAAAGTGATCTTTTTGTTTTACTGCATTGTGTCTATCAAACAAACAACACATTTAGTCAGTCCTGTACACTAACTAGAGATAACCTTTTGGAACATAGTGCATATTCATAGTCCTAATTTGCAGGGGAATTGCAAAGCTGTATTTACCGTGTAAACTCATTCATGCTGAGTTACCAAACGTCCTTCATGGGTCTGATGTGTCACCAAAACCTGAACATCCAGTTTCTCAGTGGCACATCTACAGTCGGACCAGCATAAGAGCTCAGTGCTGGTGGACACATCAAATCTTTACATTCAGGACAGTAACTGCTGTGAGACACACAAGGGGAACAGAAGATGGCTCATTATAATCCAGTAAGAACTATTTATTCTTTACTCTTACATCTTCAGGTTTTAGATTAACCATGCAGTCTTTGTTTGGATTCATATTTTTAACATATTTAAATGTCCCCTACAGCCATTATCGTCTCCATCAGACGAGGTCAATCTGGGTGTGTCTGTCAATCCTCAGTAAGATGCCACTGTTTTATTAGTTATTTTTCAAAAGAATCCTGTAAACCTTTCATATGCGCAATTGAACACAGTAATGGATTTATGTGCATAGATAGAGATTGTGATGCAGTTTCATAATAATTTGTGACTGTTGACATTTATTGTTTCAGTGCCAAACCCACTGACTTTGACTTCCTGGCTGTGATTGGTAAAGGAACATTTGGGAAGGTGAGGCAGGTCTAATGCCACTATCTGATTAACATTGTACCTTATGACTTTAGAAATGATTAACGCTTCAAAGGGAAGTCTACTAAGGTTACCTTGATGGAAGTTTTTTTTTTTTTTTTCCCCACTTTGATTGTTTTAAAGGCATGAGTGACCTTCAAAATAAATAAATAAATAAAATAAAATTACAGAAATGCTATTTTATCCAAACCAATATCTGAGATATCATGTGGGTTGCAGGTGCTCTTAGCAAAACTGAAAGCAGATGGAAAATTCTATGCAGTGAAAGTTTTGCAAAAGAAGGTTATATTGAAGAAAAAAGAGGTTTGTATTTATTTGTTTGTTTTTTACCATGCATCTTGTTTTTCCATATAACCAACCCTTGAGAGACTATAGTGTTACATATGAAAGATCAAAACACTTCATTGCTAATGATAGAATCTTATCTAATCTAACTTTTACTCTGTCCTTTGTACCATGGCAATATGTTACGCTACTTGCTGGCCAAAATATGAGCTTTTTATTTACTGCAGTAGCTAACCTAACCACATGTTTTGATGTTGGAATATAATTAATGAAAATAATCCCGGTATGTAACACACAAGAACTGTTAAAGTTGCTTGTAGAATATCATTGTATTGTTATTGAAAAGGTCATCTTGAAACTGTTCCAGGCTGTAGCCTTGTCTCTTGTCTTCTAGATGGTGTCAGCTCATATCTGTATTCTCTTGTTTACCTCTGTCAATGCTGTGTTGTGTACAACAGCAAAAGAATATAATGGCAGAGAGGAATGTGCTACTCAAGAGTCTGAAACACCCTTTTCTGGTCGGGCTGCACTACTCCTTTCAGACCTCTGAGAAGCTTTATTTTGTCCTGGATTATGTCAATGGTGGAGAGGTATGGGAAGAAAGCATGATTGATAGTAATTTTAAAATTTGCACTGTTTTTCTATGTGAATATATTGTAAAAATGTAATTTATTCCTGTGATGGTAAATCTGAATTTTCAGCATCATTATTCCAGTCTTCAGTGTCACGTGATCCTTCAGAAATCATTCTAATATGCTAATTTGATGCTCAAGAAGCATTTATTATTTTTATATTATTATTATAAAACAGTTGTGCTGCTTCATATTCTTGTGAAAACCATGATACACTATCATTTAAAAGTTTGGGGTAAGATTGTTTTTTTTAAAGTAAAAATTAATTTTATTAAAAAAAAAAGACGCAATTAATTGATCACAGTAAACATATGTCTAATGTTACAAAAGATTTCAATTACAAATAAATGCTGAAAACTTTTAAAAATGGAGAAAAAAAAAAAAAAATTGTATCACAGTTTCCACAAAAATACACACTGCTTTCAACACTGATAATAATCAGAAATGTTTCTTGAGCAGCAAATCAGCATATTAGAATAATATCAGGGTCATGTGACACTGAAGACTGGAGTAATGATGCTGAAAATTCAGCTTTGATCACAAGAATAAATTATATTTTACAACAGAACACAGTATAATATTATAGTATAATATTTCACAGTATTACAGTTTTTATTGTAGTTTTGATCAAATAATGGTGAGCCTAACAGACCTCTTTCAAAAATTTTAAAAAATCTTACCGACCCCAAACGTTTAAATGGTAGTATATTTGTCACTAACTAAATAAGACTACTTAATAATATATTACTCAGACTTAGACTCTAACGTAACTGTAGACTGTATTGAGATTACCTAATACAACAGAATAATGCTAAAGGATTTTTAATCAGGAATTACAAACAGCTACCATTTGGGGTCCAAGGGAGGCAGGATTTTGACAGAGGGTAGGATTTGGCACAACATTATTAATGAAAATATTTCGACTGAATGTATTAAATAAAGAAGGTCTATGTGGTTCTCTCTTGTCACCCTCCAGCTGTTTTATCACCTGCAGAGAGAGCGATGTTTCTCAGAGGCACGAGCTCGCTTCTACACAGCTGAGGTGGCCAGTGCCATTGGCTACCTTCACTCTCTCAATATAGTTTACAGGTCAGTAATTGGGATGCTTTCCATTCATAGCACATTATAATCCTATTTACAGTTGGCCTGACCTTACTTTAATATCTTCATGTTCCCATGTAGAGATCTCAAGCCAGAAAACATTCTATTAGACTACCAGGTAAAACAAATTTGAATTTAGAATTCACATAATATGAACAATAATAAATACATTTTGATAGTGTATACCTTTGTTTCTCATCTCTTTCAGGGCCATGTGGTGTTAACAGATTTTGGCTTGTGTAAAGAGGGCATAGAACCAGAAGGAACCACCACAACCTTTTGCGGCACTCCAGAGGTACGAATCAAGATGCAAATAGTTCTGACCTATTCATCCTGAGTTAAAGGGTTAGTTCACCCAAAATGAAAATGATCCTATAATTTACTCACCCTCAAGCCATCTGAGGTGTATATGACTTTCTTCTTTCAGCTGAACACAAGTTATATTAGAGTTATATTAGAAAATATTCTGGCTCTTCCTAGCTTTGTAAAGGGATTGAATGGCACCCGAATTTTTGAAGTTCCAAAAAGCGCAGTAATCCATACGGCTCCAGGGGGTTAATAAAGGTCTTCTGAAGTGAAGCGATGGGTTTTTGTAAGAAAAATATCCATATTTAAAAATTATAACGAGTGACCTCTGACCTTACGTACAACATTTCAAATTCCTCTGATCTCGCCATCTCTGAAAAGCCCAGCCAATGTTGATCCTTGTTTTATTCCAAGTTCTGTCGTGTTCTCTTTTTGCCAGCAGACTCTCCTCTGTTCGGTGTTTGTTTAAAACAGGTGATTCCCTAAAGGTTTGAGATTTAGCTGCTCCATGTTAACCTTTGTTACAACTAACATATGCCACTGCCACACCATACACGTGTCAAAGTAGCCGGAGCAACTTTTCTCTATTTATGGACATGACAAGACACATAGGGCGAGTGACATATGGAATTTCCCATGAAAACTAGGTCTAAAATATAAACACTTATAATAAGCTTACCATAGTGAATCAGGGTAAGACAAAAACATGTTTTGAAAGAAGAATTAATGTAAAGTAGGATGTACTACATATCCAACTTTTAGTTAAACGTGCAGTTGCACATGCGCATTGACTGCTCCAGTTTGAAAAATGCATTTTTTTGTCATGATTTGAGCATTAAGAAACAAAATTTATGAAACATTTTTTAAACAGATTTCATTAGTGATTTCAAATATGAATTGTAATCATAGGCTTGGTTAACAGCTTTGGAGAATTTGATGTTTCCCCATTCAAAGAGATAGGAGCTGCACTTGCATAACTGAAATAGATGCCTGAGAGGCATTTCAAAGATGGCCGCCAAATGAAATTACTTGCTTTACAGGGACTTTAATGTGACCCAAAGTCACGTGATATTCTCTCACTCTTAGTATCTGGCACCTGAGGTCCTACGAAAAGAGCCCTATGACCGCACAGTGGACTGGTGGTGTCTTGGAGCTGTGCTCTATGAGATGCTTTACAGCTTAGTAAGTTTGCCTACTGGCTCAATACATTTTATTTAGCTTAGCCCAAACTTAATGGAATATAATCACTTTTTTTTTTGGATGATTGCGACAAATAGCCTCCATTCTACAGCCGGGATGTATCTGAGATGTACGACGCAATCTTGCATAAACCACTTCACCTGCCACCTGGAAAGTCTGAGGCCACCTGTCACCTGCTCTATGGACTCCTGCAGAAAGATCAGCATCGACGAATTGGAGCTATTGCTGATTTTGTGAGTGACCATCTGGTTGTCTTTGTCATTGTGAAACTGTTTATCAGGCTGAGTGTCACAGTTAATGTGTCAACTGTTATGGTTTTGCAGTTGGAGATTAAAAATCATGTGTTCTTTGCCCCCATAAACTGGGACGACCTCTACCACAAGCGAATCACGCCTCCATATAACCCCAATGTGGTAGGTTCTTACAAACTCCCTCTGGGACTTTGGTCTTTGTTGGGTACCAAAGATTATTAGTGTACCTCTTTACTTTATGTACATATTCAGTTCTGTTCCGTCTGCCACTAAAGGCTATTTGTGTAATAAGGCATGTGGCATGTTTCTCCAGAGAGGCCCTGCAGACCTTCAGCATATTGACCCAGAATTCACCAGAGAGATGGTGCCCAACTCTGTGGGCCGCACGCCAGAGCCCACGCCCAGCCTGGCCACCAGCAGCTCCAACGCCTTCAATGGCTTCTCATATATCTCTGGAGAAGATGGTTTCCTCTGAGGCATGCTAACGGATGAAGGCTTCACTCACCTTCAGGTCAGTGAGAACGCAGGGCGTTTCTGGACAATGGAAAAACACTGGACTGTAATCCGGGTAAAAGCTGCAAAGCAGGAAACGCAGCTGTTGGATGATGAGTTTTGCTCATTTTGCATTCATAATAAAAATGGAATATTTCAACAGTATGCATTGCACTCATGTTCGTTGTGTAAGGACATGGCCGGAGATGTTGATTGCACCACTAGAAAAGCAGCTAGTTGCAAAATCTGTAAAAGTCTAGATTTCTGATCTTGCTCGTCTCTTAGGGATTGTGGATCTTTTTGTTGGCAACATCCTCGTCTAATATTCTTTATCTAATAACTGAAACGAGCATGGAAAAAAATGCTTTGCTTTGTAACATTTTGTGCAAAACTTCCTGTATTGCAATGTTCTTCTGCTGTTATTAAAAATGTTACATAATCAAATTTATATTATGTATGATACATAAATGTGAACATTATATGACTGTGCTTTATGAAATCATGTATTAATGCTTAACATGTCTTGAGAAGTGTAACACCACTGACAAATATACAGGATTTTTTTTTTTTTTTTTTTCTAATTGTGGCTATACAGATATACTGCTAATATTGTTACTTGTTTTTGTTTAAAGTTTAATAAAATCTTTGCTAAAGGTTCCCTTAATCTGTGTGATGTCAGAATTCACTGTGGAAAAAGTACAGATATAACTTTACCTTCCTCTGATGTGGCACTTTTTTCCATATGGCAAAGCAAAAAAATGAATTCAGGCTCAAAACCCATTTTGTGGGAAGGTCTAGCAGGCCTTAAATCAAAACGTTTGAGATCCATTGCCACAAAGGACCCTATTAAGCATGTGGTCACATAAATGTACATTATGAGTTTGTTTTAGGATGAAAATCTCATAATTTATGGCTTACAGTTTAGGGGCTCATATAAGGCAAAATAGCAGTGTGTATTTTGGTCCTGTACTTATTAACAAATAATGGTTAATAATGTAACAAATAATGTGACCTAGCAGATGAGAAGTAGACCAAAAAAAAAAAAAAACATTTATTTGAACAAAAAATTACTCTGGTAACAATGCTAACACAGTATGCATACATAACTCATCTATCAATTACTGATAAAGAAAACATTACATAGCCTAATTTTTTGCATATTAAACATGTCAATTTAACCCTCTATGGTGTTTCGTCATTCATAAATGACAGAAAAAATTGTATTTAAAACAATAATATTAAACCAAAAAAAGAAAAAGAAAAAAGAAAGATTTTAGTATTATCATATGACATCTCCTTCATCCAATAAAATTTAAATCTATGTGCCATGCTTGACATTTTTGGCAACGAGGACATGAAGGAGACATGAGCAAGTTAGGTCACATGCTGCCAAGGCTCCATTGTTTGTTTATTTTAGACTAGGAAATACATATAAATTCAATAGATAAAAATAATAATAATAATTGTACATCCAAATGTGTTTTCTAAAGTTTTTGGTAATTATAATAATATTTATTAATAATCATTGATGAATATGGAAAAAAATAGTATTATCACTTCCTTCAAAATAATGAAACAGGAGGGCAGATCCAAACTGTTGCTGTACTACGGATCCATTGCCAAAATTATAGCACAGCGAGAGGGTTAAGATTAAAAACACGTTTGATTTAAATTAGATTTAAAAAAAAAAAATCTTTTTATCACCCCATATATAGTGACCTAGAATCAGAATAATACTGATAATAGGCTCCAACAGAATTTTGTCGGGACACAGGAGATGACAATGAATGATTTGAATACATGTATAAACACGTGTACCAACTTTTCAACGACTGTTAACGTTCTGCGTATTTCTGCAGAGACGTGGCTGCAGTGGGATTAAAAACCCAAGTGTGGGTGTAATGCGCAAAAGTGAGCGCAGACATGACGCAGTACAACACAGAAGCCGTGCGCGCGGGCTCAGCTCGGTCAGCAGGCAGCAGTTGGAGGTTATAGGCGCCCGTGAGCCGGCATACAAAACGATACAAACATAGTCTGCAGACGATTATTCATAACAATGACACATATATTCCATTTATAATAGTGTGGTACCTATTGAATTATCGGTGACATTTCAGAAACTGCAAAACAGCGAAGATATGTCCAGGCAAGCGTGTGGGTAAGAAAGAAAAACAACAGTTTAAAAGTGTTCCTTTAAAATAGCTGGAGATGTTCTCAACGGTATCACAACTAATGAAAATCAAGTATCTCTGTCAACAAACTGATGCTCAAATCAACTAGTCTGTCATCAAAAGTAACTGTTACATGTGTTAGTAGCCGTTGAGCCAACTGTCGGAAGTTTTCTTGTATTATTTTGGTGTCTGAAATATACAAGAACAGCTTTAGTTTTATAGAAGGGAGATCTTGTTAGTAGACTGATGCTAAATTATTCGTTATTATAAACGAAAACATCTACTACAGCGCAAGTTAAAGGATAACGTTTTTTCCAGAGGAGTTGGTGGTTAACGTTAGCTTGCCTTTGAGCTAGTAGCCAGAAATGCTAATCGTTAAGTTTTACTGTCGGAAATCTCTCATTCTCACTAATGTAGTGAACAATGTGTTTTGTAGTGTTGTCCTAGAACAATTTTCTTTCCCATACACTTACCTTGATACTTGATACCTGATATCAACTACTCATCTTTTTTTATGTATAATATGCAATATGTTCAATAACGGTCGTAGTTGTGCCCATAATGCAATGCAGCGAGAAGAACTGGTGATTCAAAGTATAGCTAACTACTCTAACTCTTAACCCCCAGAGAAACCTCACAGTGAATTAGCCTTCTGGTACAAATTGACGAGCTCTGCTGTAGCATTATTATCATTATTTTTTAGTATTATTATTTAATTCCGCCAAAATAAATTATATCTACAATAAATGGTAGTGTATCTTGGATGCAGTATTTATTTTTGCCTATATTCTGAAACTTTTTTTTTTTTTTTTTTAGCTTCAAAATATTTGTTTTGTTTTGCGACAGTTGTAGAACGTATTTTGTTTGCATTTGTCATGCGTCTCAAAGCACGTGTTTGTGTGAGTTTGTTGTTGTGTTTGGAACAAGAGATCTGGTAGTGTGTGATCCTCAGTCATTCATTCCCAGCTTTTCTCTGTCAAACAAAGTCGGCAAATGTATGATGCAGAGTGTTTTAAAATCTATTCAGCTTTTAAAAGTGTTGTGTATTCCAGCCTTTAGTTGAACACACAGAAATCACAACCACCGTTAAAAGCTACAGTTATGTGTAGCTATGCAAGAAAAATAAATCTGGTGTTAAATGAGTGATGAAAAGTTTTATTTATTGTACTAAAGTGGTTCTTTCAAAATTCCAGGTTCAATATGCTTGTCTGGCGATTCATTTGAGTCATCCTTTAAAAGTTCAGCTATTTAAAAGGGAAAGTAAGGTATGTTGTATGTTTTCTTTGTTCAACTTCTATCTCTGTTTACTTTGTTTCTTTCTGTGTCTTTACACTAATAATTGAGCATGTGTTATCAAAAGCTAATTTCATTCAATTTTGCAAAAACACAGTTCCTATCACTATCACTCAGTTTTCTGCACCTAGCTTCTCATTGGAGCAGTTTGTGCAGTTTTCCGGGGTTCTTTGAAGCGAAAGTCGTCATATTTGGGTAAACTTCTATAGTGGTGAGTGGGAGATAACAGCAATTATATGAAAATATATATATATATATATATACAGTGGTGTGAAAAAGTGTTGGCCCCATTCCTGATTTTTTTTTTTTTTTTTTTTTTTTTTGCATGTTTGCACACTTTAATGCTTCAGATCATCTAACAAATTTAAATATTAATCAAAGATAACACAAGTAAACACAACATGCAGTTTTTAAATGAAGGTTTTTATTATGAAGGGAAAACAAAATCCAAACCCACATGGCCCTGTGTGAAAAAGTGCTTGCCCCCTCTGTTAAAACATAACTTAACTGTGGTTTGTCACACCTGAGTTCAGTTTCTCTAGCCACACCCAGGCCTGATTACTGCCACACCTGTTCGCAATCAAGAAATCACTTAATTAGGACCTGCCTGACAAAGTGAAGTAGACCAAAAGATCCTCAAAAGTTTCAGATCATGTTGAGATCCAAAGAAATTCAGGAACAAATGATAAAGAAAGTAATTGAGATCTATCAGTCTGGAAAAGGTTATAAAGCCATTTCTAAAGTTTTGGGACTCACCACAATGAGAGCCATTATCCACAAATGGCAAAAACATGGAACAGTGATGAACCTTCCCAGGAGTGGCCGGCCGACCAAAATTACCTGAAGAGTGCAGTGAAGTCTCATCCAAGAGGTCACAAAAGACTCCACAACATTATTCAAAGAACTGCAGGCCTCACTTGCCTTAGTAGTTTTGGGAAAATACTCTGTGGAATGACGAGACAAAAGTTGAACTTTTTGGAAGGTGTGTGTCCCATTATGTCTGGCGTAAAAGTGACACAGCATTTCAGAAAAAGAACATCATACCAACAGTAAAATGTGGTGGTAGTGTGATGGTCTGGGGCTGTTTTGCTGCTTCAGGACCTGGAAGACTTGCTGTGATAAATGGAACCCTGAATTCTGCTGTTTACCAAAAAAGTACAATGTCCGGCCATCTGTTTGTGACCTCAAGCTGAAGCAAACTTGGGTTCTGCAGCAGGATAATGATCCAAAACACACCAGCAAGTCCACCTCTGAATGGCTGAAGAAAAACAAAATTAAGACTTTGGAGTAGCCTAGTCAAAGTCCTGACCTCGATCCTATTTAGATCCTGTGGCTGAATTACAACAATTCTGCAAAGATGAGTGGGCCAAAATTCCTCCACAGCGCTGTAACTGCAAACGCTTGATTGCAGTTGTTGCTGCTAAGGGTGGCCCAACCAGTTATTAGGTTTAGGGGGTAAGCACTTTTTCCACACAGGGCCATGTTTGGATTCTGTTTTCCCTTCATAATAAAAACCTTCATTTGAAAAAAGCATGTTGTGTTTACTTGTTATCTTTGATTTATATTTAAATTTGTTTGATGATCTGAAACATTAAAGTGTGACAAACATTCAAAAAAAATCAGGAAGGGGGCCAACACTTTTTCACACCACTGTATAATATAATATAATTTTTGTATTTCCAATTGCTCCAATACCAAAAGAAAAAATCAGTGATTGAGTTTCCATGACTTTTCAAAAGAGGAAAAGAATATAGAGAGATTGATTACTAGGGATGTAACGGTATTATCAATATCGTGGTATCGCGATAGCAAAATTGTCTCAATTATCGTGTCTTCCGGGCAAAAAAGTGTAGTGTTTTTTTTTTTTTTTTTTTTTTTTTTTTTCTTCAGCCCAGTTACGAAAACTGTTCTGGTGTGATGGGTGGGTGAATTGTAAGGAGCATATCCTTTAATAGAGACATCTCACCTCATGAATATTATACCAATGAATGTACTGAAAAGCCCTCGCGGCTCGTGCTACTCATATACGTCAGATATCAATGCAGAGAGAGAGCGTGCGCGAGAGAGCAAGCTGCACGATTATTAATCTTTAAAAGACTGCGTTCTCTATTTCATCACCCACATGATCTAATTCCTAAATGACAACGATTCGCTCGTGTATATTAAACTTTTGACAAAAATAAAATCGCGACATTCAAATCTGCATTCCTCTGCTGTTGATCTAAAGGGAGTTGTCATGTTTAGATATAAACAGCTTCACAATCAATCTTGTCAAACACACAGTATCATTTCTGTTACAAATATTCCAATAGACCCTTTTCACAGTCTATGATATAAGACATTTTAACGGTCATCAATATCATAAATCCTGCAAAGTTTTTTACATTTTCATTTTTTTTTTTTTTTAAACGTATGTACATTGATAACACTATACTTAGTATTATATTACCTTTGCATCAAATTACAAAAAACAAGTCGCTGTGAGGGTGTTTCTAATACAGCGGCTATGGGAGTGACAGTAAAAATTACATCTTTCTCTCTTCTGACTGCCATTATCAATCGCTCTTTTTTTTTTTTTTTTTTTTTTTTTTTTTTTTTTTTTTTTTTTTGAAAGTTGTGAAAACACTATTGTGGAGTTTTTCTTTTGCTATTTGAGCAAATGGAAACACAAAAAAAAAAATGTAATGTATTCTCTCATTCACCGCCATAGAATTTTCCCCAACTATGAGCTTCTGAGAAACCCATAAATGTGAAAAGGGTCTATTATCACAGAAGTGTACAAAAGTGTATTATTCAGATATGCTGATGTCTACTTTACCGATCAAAATAGAATAAATCACCTTTTGAAAGTGCTTCTAATAACCACTGGCAATAATAGGTGGCAACAAATTACTGTTAAAAATGTCTCTATCACTGAATCATTCATTAGAAACAAGTGAAGTCTTTATGAATCCAACTTACAAAAATATTGTTTCACCTGTCTGGATCTTACATGTGTGTTCAAGCATCTTATTTGTGTTGAATTTGTGGTAACACTTTACAATAAGGTTCATTTGTTAACATAATGTGGGCAATTATAATAATACATAATGTATTAACTAACATGAACTAACCATGAGCAATATATTTGTAACTGTATTTGTTAATCTTTGTTAATGTTAGTTAATAAAAATACTGCTGTTCATATTTTGTTCATTTTACTTCACAGTGCATTAACTAATGTTAACAACTACAACTCTTGAGAATGTTAGAAAAAATAATAGATGTTACCTTTGTCAAGGTACAGCTGATGCAATTATTTTATTTTATAAAAGGGAGTTTTAGGTAATTTAACTCATCTCATGACATGGTTAATTTGTACATCATTGTTATGTTCAATTATTGTCTAACACTTATGGCACTTTTTCCATTCTTCATTTGTCTTTTTTAAAAAAAACATCGCAATAAATATCGTATCGTGGCCTTTATATTAAGGTATTATTGTATCGTGAGATTTTGATATCGTTACATCCCTATTGATTACGTTGGTCAGAAGAGAAAAGATGTCAAATTCGCAATCACTGTTGTATTAGAAACACCCTTGCAGCACCGTTAATTAGTTTTTTTTGTCATTTACTGCCAAGGTAATATAACACAAAGTAGAGTGTTATAAATGTGTATTCAATTTATTAAAAATGAAAATATGAACATTTGAATAGATTTGCAATAACTGTGGAAAAACATCATCACAGTCTGTGAAGAGGGTCCATAGAAGTTAGGCTTACTGCAATAGTCTGTGTTACCGGTGTTCAGCCGCAACACCGGTTACATCACTTGCCCACCACGGCACCGCCCCCACCCCCACCGTCGTTTTTATTTTTTTATAGTAATAAAAATAATTTAGTTCAGTTAGAGAACAGACGCTGCAATTAAAAACTGAACGCGTCTGCTCAATTAAGCGTAAGCCGAACAAGAGCAATGAGGAACGCAGTACAAATCAGTAGCAGGAGTCAGATTTCACCTCACTTCACCCATTTCGCCTCACTCATGACTGACAAGATGATGGCATAAGATTTGGTTTCAAGGCAAAATGTAAAAGCCCCTATTTAAGCGAGTTTGTCATTGTACTGTTTTGTTGTTGTGTGTTTCATTAAGAATAATAATGAACCCATCATTCAAGTAATTGCTGCCCCTAATTTGAAAAAGTAAAATGTGCATGGCCATTCATAATGGTGCATGTCCACTGGCGTGGAGTGGGTGTTTTTTTTAGTCCATAGGAATTAATTGAAAATGCTCACTGTGCTCTGTGCCAGTGGACACGCACCATAAGCAATTTAAAAGCGAGGGAAAAACTCCAGCGTCCCATGGATACCGGTATTACCAGTGTTGTCACACGTGGATTAACCGGTGGGAAAATTTCCTCACTGACATATCCTTAATAGAAGTGTATAGCAGTGTTCAGCTCCAGTTTAGGGTTGAAGTTAAACTCTGCACTTAGCTCAAATAACATAACACATGCTGGTGTCAGTGTTAAGCAACTGAACTGGACAAATTCAAACATTCCAACAAAAATACTGCTGGAAGCAGAAAGCAGTTATTTGGTGTGCTGATTCTCATCTCTGTATTTGTAGTGTAATGGAAGCTATGGTAAGTCTTAACCCTAAGTGTGTGACTGATCTTGAGTCTGATGTTGATGAAGATATTGAGCGACTGAAGAGCAGATGGACTTCAAAAGAGGTGAGCTAAAGCACTGAGGTGTATTTAAATCATTAATAAGATAATACATCACTTTCTTGAATTAATTCATTGTACATGATTCCAGCATGTATTTGATATGTAAGGAATAATTGACAACGGGCTGTTGAATTCTTAGAAAATAATGCACACCCGAGGTGGTAATGCGGCCACAATGAGTGCATTATTTCCTAAGAATTCAACGGCCCAGAGTCAGTTATTCCACTTATACTATGGTTACCTCACCTCAAGACACTGTTCCGATGTTGTATTTCAAGACATTTGTCCTTAAAACACTCTTGTGTGTGGTACTAATTTCTTACGCATCTCATCCCAAGCCACCGTTGCTAATTCCAAAAAGTCATTTCAGAACTAGTAACGGGGGCTTGAGCCATTGATAGCAGACTAATACAGTTGATACAGTAATTAACACAGCTGAGAGAGAGAGAGAATAAGCATATGTGAATTAGCCTACCTGAGTCTGTGCGTCTCTCACGGCACTATTGTCTCTACTAATAGCAAAACTACAAGTTTACCTACCTCAAGAACCGCACAGTTATTACCTCGCTGGTGAGTCATGTATATTTTAAGTTGCTAAACTTTTTTACTGATTAATTCGTCAGAGCACCGCTGACAAAACATTTCTGTGCGAGTGCGTGTCCATACTATACAGTACGTGTGTACGTTTGAGAGCGAGAGAGATCGCAAAAGGGTATTTGCTTTCAGGACACAATAAAACTTATTTTGTGGCAAAAACCATGACAATAATTTGTCGTTTACTATATTGTTTGGTCGGTGTCATTGTGGGTTTTGTTTCTTTTGCGGTTGTAGGCTGTAGGACCTGTTGAAATAACTGAAAACATTTGATGAAGTGATATGGAACTGCAATGCAGTCAACAACTGCCTAGAACTACTTTAGCTGTGCGTTTCCCTGAAAATAATTGCACACCTTAGAACGATGGTAACCAATCCGATTCGAGCATTCAACAGCCCCGTAGTATAAACTGAAAACAAATGCTAGACAGTGAAGCTGAAAGTAAATTTCAAATTTTCCTGAAGTCCAGTTTGTGGGTGAATTTCAAGATATATTATGGATGGGGAAAATAACGGTAATTCCTGTTATTAATATTGGATAGTCTTTGTGTTGAAAACTCTGAAACCAATATCAACAATATCGCATTACTCCCTAAAAAAAAAAAAAAAAAAAAATTTAAATAGTTACTTTTTATAGAAAATGTTATGTTACTTTTGCATTACTTTTCTCGTCTGGGCTGGGTTTGCTTGTTTTTTGGGGTTTTTTTAATAAAAAAAAAAAAAAATTATATTTGCAAGTGTAAAGGCTCTTTCACACCAAAAGTGAAATGAATAAGCCTTAGGCTGAGGTAAATGCAGATTCACACCTGTACAGTAGAGGGCGCAGCTCAAACAAACCTTTCAGCAGTGCTGCCATGCTGGAAGAAAAGGGCGCAGGAGAAGAAAGTTCAACATTCTTATTTCAGCGATTAAAAACAAAAAAATGAAACTCGTGTTTGTTTGTTTTTTGTGTGGTTGTTTTTTTAACTCAGATATTTTGTTGTAATTTTAAAAGTAATGCATTACTTGGGGAAAGTAATGTGATTATGCAACTCGTGTTACTTGTAATGCGTTACTTGTAATACGTTACTCGTAATGCGTTATTCCCAACACTTTTTGTGCGTCTGGTGAGATTAATGGCAAAAAACCTGTTTAATTAGTATTTATATGAAAACGTGATCTTTAATTGTTAAAATAAAAGTCACAATGCAACAAAAAAAAAAAAACGCAATAGTCTTTAAACAAAATATAAATTCTTATAAATAGCTTCTTTTCATTTTGGTGTACAATATGACCAAAATATGACATGTTCTTGATAGGTTTCTTGATATTCAACCTTGTAACATGCACATTTTTAAAGGTAAACTTTTTCTGGTGGTTTGTTGTATGGCTAAATTTTAGGATGAAAGTCTTGCGTCCCTCGTGGGAAGGTTTGGAAGGAATGAGTGGGAACTTATTGCAGGCTACCTACCTGTGAGTGATTTCTAATTTAAAGTGTTAATTCATAAATATTGAAGTGTTTATTTGTATATTTGTGGTTGTACATATTCGAGAAATGTTATTCGGGAACTATGGAATTGTATATTATTGCAGGGGCGCTCTGCACAGGACTGTAAATACAGATTCACAGTTGTCTTAGACCCAGAGCTCATTAAAGGAACCTGGACCAAAGAAGAAGATGAAAAGGTGAGCATTAATTGGTGTATTTATTAGACTTAAAGTATCAGGGCTGGACAAAAGAGCATGGTTTTGTGTCACTTGCCCTATATTTTAATTTTATGGCATTAATTAAGTGCCACAGTTTGCTTCTGTGTTATCAGACAACCACACCATTGCACAAAATGCATGGAGCACATGCAGCTTTGTAACGGAACTGGGCATATCAAGTGTGCTTTTCATGGATATCCTCATTCTTTTCCAAGAAGTATTATCTTGAAGGTGCCAAAATGGAACATCTTGTCAAAAGCTGTCTAACTGTTGTCTTCTCTTTCTGTAGCTCATTCAGCTGGTGTCTTTGTATGGTGACAAGAAGTGGAGCACAATTGCAAAGCACCTAAAAGGTCGAAGGGGAAAACAGTGCAGAGAGCGGTGGCATAATCACCTTGACCCTTCTGTGATTAAGACACCCTGGACAAAAGAGGAGGATCTTCTAATCATAAAATACCATTGTGTTCTGGGATCTCGTTGGGCACAAATTGCAAAGTTTCTCCCTGGAAGGTAATTTTAGAGCTTAAAGAAATTTGTAGTCTTTGTAGTAAAATTTGTAACTTGTAGTAAAGTCTTGTTTGTATTGTTAAAATATATCTGTATTGTTATAGTTGGTGTTAAATAGTCTTATAGTATTGTCATTTATTGTATCTTTATTTGTAATTACTGTTATAAGTGTTATATGGTTATATGAACTCAGAAAGCGTTCTGTAATGTTTGATAGGACTGATAATTCCATAAAGAACCATTGGTATTCAACCCTAAAGCGTAAAATGGACAAAGGCACCTATAAGATGGAGGATGTTGATTTGAGTGATCTTGGAATCTACCTGACACAAAAAGAAACATCTGCTTCCACAAGTCATGAAAAGGTATTCTGTATCTTTACCTTGTACTGTTGTGTAAATATCCAGTTTGTTTAGCACTAGATCTTGCAAAATTCTTAATTTTTGTTAGTTTAATCTGACTATGACTTTACTGTTGGTGGTTTTGCTCATGAAATGGAGTCTGCTAGTGCTCTTTTACTGTGGTCAGTAGGGCTAGGCGATCTGACGATATTATCATATATCAACGATATTTAAGAAGTGGCCGATGTTGATGTGGCTGATCAGGTTATCGACGATGTCGGAAAAAGAATGACAAATGTAAAACCTATGAAGTTGCCAAATATATTTTATGTAGCCCTGTAGTTACCATAACCATACTAGGGCTGACACTAACAATTATTTTGGTAATTGAGTAATTGTTCGGACGATTACTCGAGTAATCACTCAGTGCTTGAAATTTATCACAACTATTCAGTGTTTTCAACCACATGTTTATTTTAGGTTTCAGATACTTAAATAAACATAAGTACTATACAATACATTTAATGTTTGTATAATATACACTGATGTTAAAGGAAGCTGCAATAATTATCCTTTCCATTATAATTAGACAACGCATTATATTCATATCTGATACATATTACATACTGTGAGTAAGACAAGCAACTATAAAGTTTACCCTGTTCTTCTCCCAATTCACCAGACACTTACATCCATCTGTGTATTTCGAACAAAGTGGATGAATTCACGTGTTGTAAATCCGACACATCTATTCTCTGAACCGTGACATAAACAAACATGGCGCATCCATCGTGCATATAGCTCAACTGCTGAACGTGAACATTATAAAGGTCCACAACAAAACATTAACTTACACATATGGCTTAAAAATAATTGTATAATAGCAATAACACAATAATAATTGATTCAAGTAAAGTAGCGAATGTATTGAATTGTACAACTAATGTTCTTTATGTATTATAACAAATGCCTGCAGAGGGCGCCAGCGGCCTGATGATTGTTTTTACCCTTTAAAACACCCTGGGTTACTTGACTGTAACCCTGTTCCCTGAAAAAGCGGGAATGAGAAGCTGCGCTTTATTCAGCGCTATGGGAAACGTCTTTAGCGGTGACCAGCTGTGAATGTGTATAAAACGTCAATGAAATTGACCTAGATTTTCGATAGCCTTGATCGCGACGTCATCAGAATGCTCTGCTTCAGAGACTATAATTAGATGAGCCACAGGTGCAGGATATTTTGTCTGAAGAGCAGTCCTGGGACATCCCACTGCGGCAATGAAGTACAGCTTCTCGTTCCCGCCTTTTCAGGGAACAGAGTTACAGTCAAGTAACCCAGGAGGGCGTTCCCTTTCAAAGGCTACACTTGAGCTGCGCTTTATTCAGCGCTATGGGAACGAGAATACCCACGCTGTCGCACTGTGTGTCCGGACCCTCAGGCTGTGAAGTGTCAGTCACAATAACACAGAGAGTCTCAGATACTAGCTTGTGGTGTTAACTCAAGGACGCGAGAGCCCGGAGTAACATGAACATCCAAACTATAAAACCTTATGAATGTGTGCATCACAAACATGTTGCAGGGGGGCACCCCCCGCCAAAACTCTAGAAGACGCGACCCCCCTGGTGGAATAAGCCCTGATGCCTGCTGGCAACGTTTGACCACGCGCCTCGTAGGCAAGGGCAATAGCATCCCTCACCCAATGTGACATCGTTTGTTTCGTGGTGGCCACACCCCTATTACAGCCACCATGACATACGAATAGTTGCACTGGATTCTTTTCTAGAATCTTTCTATACACTGCCCTAAATGACAGGAACTTGTCCTGGGGGGTTTAGATGTTTTATGCGCCCTGTCCCAAGGGGGGCCATTCCCACAGGGCTGGGCGTAAGACCACCAGGACTTTGTCCTATCTGGGTATCGAATATACCCAGATACTCGGTACTCCCGGTACTACAGAAATGCTGGTTTCGTCACATTTTCAAAATTTCGGTACCGAAGTACCGGTACACTGAAAAAAACAATAAGTAGAATTTACTCAATTTTTATTTTCCAAGTTTTTGCTTAAACTTTTTAAAAAAGTAAATTTTACACATGTGGAAATTTAAGTAAATCTACTTAACTACCATTTGCTCTTTTTAAATACATTTTACTTGTTTTATGCAGTGCTGGTAATTATTTTAAATTAAATATTACTCTTATAATGTGACAAAATAATACTAAGACAACATGCAGTTAAGAGTCATTTATTAAGACGCAATAACAATCCAAGAAATAATAAGCATTTACAGAAACCTAAAATGCTTAAGATCACTTTAAAGATTTAAGCCGCTTGAGCAATAATAAACATCCACGTTCAATGGCGCATTTAACACATATTAGAACTTCTATGCATTGATCAGACAGCTTCTTAATCTCGGTGTCAAAACATTTTGAAACACTTTCTAATTTAAGAAAAAGGCAACCCAACTTGTTGATTATTTTGACAAAATCTTGTTCTTCCTCAACAACAGGTTCACATAAATTACTATCATCAACAATCCATTTAGTATCTTCAGGTGTTCACATCAAAATGCTTGAATCAATATAAAAATCAACTGTACCCCTGTGTGGACTTAAAGGGTTCGTTCATCAAAAAATGAAAATTCTGTCATTAATTACTCATTATTGGCTGGCTGTTGCGTCAGCATCACACGTATGTGTCGTACTGCTGACATGAAAAGCTTCGGCCAATACCGTTCAGTCACCGTTCAGACGTAGAATCTGGAAGTGCTGGACGTAAAGAGCGTAGAAGAATGACACCGAAAAGAAGAGATTGTTGAATAAAGTAATTCTTTTTGTTTTGTTTTTGCACACAAAAAGTATTCTCTTCACTTCATAAAATTAAGGTTGAACACTGCAGTCATGTCGACTGTTTTAATAATGTCTTTATTACATTTCTGGACCTTGAAAGTGGTGGTTAAGTTTGTGTATATTGAGAAGTCAGACAGCTATCAGATTTCATTAAAAGTATCTTAATTTGTATTCCAAAGATGAATGAAGGTCTTACAGATGTGGAACGACATGAGGGTGAGTAATTAATGACAGAAATTTCATTTTTGGGTGAACTAACCCTTTAAGGGCAACAATTTATTGTGTTCAGTCTCTCTCTTCTGTCCCTCTCAACAGTTTACAGCAAAGAACGTAAACAAAGGATTCTGAAATTAAGAAAACACACACAAATAGTTTTAAATGAAAAATTATTAGTATTTGCATCCACATTATTAATTTCACTAATTTTATAATGAAACAAATGGGGAATTTTGAAACACTGCTGAAATGGTGACTAACATAAAAACACCCCCCGGGAGCATCTTTGAGTTTTACAGTTTTCACTGTTCATCCTGTCGCCCAGAACGAGATCACACAAAACGTCTCGGTTACGTATGAAACCCTCATTCCCTGAAGGAGGGAACAGAGACGTACGTCAGTGTGACCGATGAATTGGGATATCGCTAGAGAGCCCTATCAGCTTCGAGTGAACTAAAATAAGCCAATGGAATTGGCGTGCGATTATTTGCATAATGCACACTGCCCCCGCCAGGTGGTATAAATAGGGAAGCAGATGCAATCGCACTCTGTTTTTCGCTGAGGAGACAACCTTGAGTCTGCACTACAGCGAAGGGCACAGGAACTGTGGCGATGGGACGTACGTCTCCGTTCCCTCCTTCAGGGAACGAGGGTTACATACGTAACAGTGTGACTGACGAATTGGGATCCCAAATAAAATGCCACAGTTACAGACCCCTTCCAGCGCCCAGCGCAAGCTCTAGCCACCCGGCGCACCAGTGGGGCGGAGAAGGGGGCGAGCTTACACTGAGAGAGTCTACTGCTGTTCCGCAAGACCCACTACAGTAAGATTTAGAAAACACTGGGGAAGCGAACCCATAGGGGACGCTGCAGAGGCCATAACCTACCCGGAGGGGAGGAATTTACATGGGGATACACATATGGACCGGCCGTGGGCAGTATGCATGAGAGCTCGTGAGAAGCATGAAGCGACCTCAGATGCTTTTGACTCTATAACGAGATGGCGGGCGAGTTGTGACATGCGATGGGAGTGTAGACCACCCTGATGGTTGATGTACGCAACAGCTCCTTGAAGCGAGTCAGTGCAAGACGTACTGCTAGCAACTCGAGGCAATTGATATGCCAATGCAGTTGAGGTCCCGTCCACAGACCTGACACTGCATGCCCGCTGTATGTGGCACCCCACCCTGTGGCAGAAGCATCTGTGTGGACCACAGCATGCCTGGACACTTGTTTGAGGGGAACTCCTGCCCACAGGAACGAAGGGTCCAACCACTTGGTGAGAGTGGGACGGCAGTTTGGTGTCACGGGGACATGCCCATCTCGGGACCCGGCCGTGAAGCCGGTGTTGAAGCGGCCTCATGTGAAGCAATCCGAGTGCCGTGACTGTGGCTGTGGATGCCATATGCCCCAGGAGCCTCTGAAAAAGTTTTAGTGGGGCCGCTGTCCTGCGCTTAAGCATAATCAGGCAGTTCAACACTGACTGGACGCGCTCCTCTGTGAGGCGCGCTGTCTGGGCGACCGAGTCCAGTTCCATACCGAGATAAAAGATCCTCTGCCCGGGGGCAAGTTTGCTCTTGTCCTAGTTGACTGCTCTCGCGAGCTGGCCAGGATGAGCCAGTCATCGAGGTAGTTGAGGATGTGAACGCCCTGTTCCTTGAGCGGAACAGTGGCCACCTCCGCAACCTTTGTAAAGACATGGGGCGACAGGGCCAGCCCGAAGGGTAGGACTTTGTACTGATATGCCCGACCCTCGAACGCAAACCATAGGAAGGGTCTGTGTCGAGGCAGAATCGAGACATGAAAGTACGCGTCCTTCAGGTCGATCACTGCAAACCAATCCTGGGGACGGATGCATTCGAAAATGCGCTTCTGTATAAGCGTCTTGAACGGCAACCTGTGAAGGGACCGATTCAGGACGCGCAGATCCAGGATTGGCCGTAGCCCACCGCCCTTCTTGGGTACAATGAAGTAGGGGCTGAATCCGCCAGGAGTACAGGTGCATTGTCCAGGGACACGCGAGTGTAGCGGACACTCCTGAAGACGGGGGGAGACCGGGCAAACTGAATTGCGTAGCCGAGTCTGATAGTGCGAATGAGCCAGCGGGACGGGCTGGGAAGTGTTGGGAAGTGCTATCCAGGCTTCCAGACACCGAACCAGCGGGACCAAAGGCACCACAGATGTACCGGGCGTGGGGCAGCGAAGCAGAATTCTGGGACCCGACTTGGATGGCATAGCGGCCCGAGTTGGCAGTGTGGATGGGAGACGGCACATGGTAGGCGGCCTCGACCACCACACTTGGGACCTGCTGCTCTTTTTGTGCAAAAGTGGGTACTGCTGGACTTCGGAGAGCCAGCAGCGGGACATGACAAGACATAAATTCCCCCTAGCCCTCCTCCGGGGGTGGGAGAGATGCTGGTATCCTCTCCTGCAGAGCTGAATCCCTCTTCTCCAGGTCGCCCGTCTCAGGACCGCTTCCTCTGTCTTTTTCCACCTGGCTTGGCTGGGTTCTGAGCGGGCTGGGCGCCGCGTCCGCGACCAGCTCCCTGCTGTCTGGCGGGTGTAGGCTGCTGCTTTGCCGACTTAGCAGGGGCGGACATGTTTGATGGCCTCAGCCTGCTTCTGGGCGGCAGGGGGGATCCCAGCGTACCCTTTGGCCTTCCCGCCATCCAGGGTGGTGAAGGTGGAGGATGGACCAGGCCTGGCACTAACGTTATAAGGCGTTCTCCAAGACTTGGTCACCTGGTCATGCACCTCCAGGAAGAATGGCACCGGGGCGGAGCGCTGAGGATCAGCTCGGGCTGCCCTGAAAAACCAATCATCCAGCCGAGAAGGTTTGGAGGATTCCAGACTAGCCGACCCTCGGCAGCCCGGGAAAGCCATCAACTCTGGATCAGGCTCGGGCAACGCAGCCGAGTCTTCATCTCCCGAGGACTCTTGCTCCCCTTCCAATGCCACAATCGACATCTGGTCATCCGCAGGTGTGCTAAAGGACACTCCGTAGAGGGACCAATTGCAAAAAAAAGCATTCTATTATCGTCATGAAACAGGAAGGTGTTGTAACTCGAGCATGCAATGTCCAATCTGCCTCAAACTTCACGTTTGATAAGTGCCCTGGCCTGAAGACATCCACACGCCAAAATACAGTCATATCGCCACCAACTGGTAGCAGGAATTGTGGCAAATACAAATGACTGACGTTGTCCTCCTATATTTACATAACTTAAATAAATATTGCCCACAGTGCTCTATTTTCCTAAAGCCACCAGGTGGCGGTGGCACGGGTGCGAGGGCCCTTTCATCGCTGCTAGAAGCTTTAATTTATTCTTATTTTTGTAATTTTGTCATATTTTTTCTTGATTTGATATTTTTATTATTCATAAGTCCTGCAGACAAAAAAAATGAAACTGCATCCTATAGAACAGAACATCCTGTTCAGAATAAGCAGTGATTTCTCCCATTTAATAATAATATCAAGTATATTCTGTTTTGATCTGCAATCTAGTAAAAGTAAAACAAAAAAATAAAATGGTAGCAGCCTGTGTACCTGCACCTGTTTCTGACTATTTAAATAGTCTACAATGAATAAAAAAAATCACAAACATGAAAATTTGTAAATAATTTTATATAATTTTAATAATATACAATTTAATTATATATAGTTTTTTGCAAGTGGATGAAAAAAATGATGGTGCTTTGAATATCTCAGCTCGTCCGTGAACATGCATGCCGTCAGAGTTTCCAGCATTGTACTTTTGCTGTAAACTAGTACAATGAAAGTTAAAATACACAAATAACATTTTTAAATTACTCGTTTTTTTCTAGATAAATAAAGCAGTATTTTTATTCCCTTATAACCAGTTTAAGGAGAACTTCAAAAAATTACCTTACTGTTTTTGCTCAAACAAACCAATTTGTTTTTTATTCCTGATTTTAAAACATACATGACAAATAACAAATACATTATAGTTTGTCCACAGATTTAAAAATGGCGCTACAAATGTTATAATTTAGGAAATTAAACCTATAAAATTCAATGTCTACTCGGGCTATAACACCAAAAAGAAAGAAACATCGGACCTTATGAAAATAGGTCTATTTTATTCAAGACATTGCTATGTGGCATCAACATGCATTTATCATATTCTCATATTTATTTTTACCACAAACTTAAAATTGAGTTCCATTCAATTTTCTTCAACAGTTTTCAAACACAAATTCAGCAAAAACAGAGTGGATAGTGTTGTCAAAAATATTTTTGATACTGAAATATCTGAAACCGTTCCAATACTTATTTTCCACAGTATCGATACCAGCTGCGCTTTCTCTGTATCCTATGTTGACACACACTCGCCTCCTCTCACTCGTCTCTTTTGCTCCAATTATAGTGTTTGTGTTACAGTGTCTGAATTTTGGCACGGGATTGCGCATAATTGTACTTACTCTCGCAGATTTCATGCTCAGTTGTGTTTTGTAATTTTAGGAATACTGGTTCTAATTGATCAGGACCAGTTGACTTATTTACATCCAATAATTCAAGGCTTTTTGAACCTGACAAATAGTAAACTGTTTTTGAACTGAAAACTGAAATTAAGATTCAATAAATGTCTTCCTCTATTATCCATATCATTGTTCATATCTATAGTTTTAGGTGCTTCAAATAGAGATCCAGCAGCAACAAAGTGCTTATTGAAACAATCATGCATTTCTCCTTTATCCAATACTTTTATGGAGTTATCCATTATGTATAAGGGAAGCTCTTTTTGCCCCTGAAATAGTCTATATTTGTTGTATAGTTGTTTCATTTAAAAAGTAATCCGCTTTAGCTCTCCTAATCATCACCCTGCATCTATTACATAGTTGTCAATCAGATTGAAGATCAGAATGCTGCACTCGAACTCAAACAACATCACGCTCATGGATCAAATTTGATAATGTAAGTGAAAACCAAGGGTTGTTTACACAGTATTTTTTGAGAGGAGCATGTCTATTTATAAGAGTAGTAAGCCCTTCATAAAAATATGAATGATTCTAGGCACACTCCATATCTGAATCAACAATATATTTTCCTGATCGAACTTAGCAAGATCATGAAGAAAACCTTGTTCACTAAATTGAGACATAAAAAGCCTAGTAATAATACAAGGTTTTTTTTTGTTTGTTTGTTTGTTTTTTAAAAATAATTTTGCATTTCTAATTGCAGTGGCACAGTGATCACTAATGTCGTGCATAAACAGATGCTACTGAATCTGAGGTACATTTGTATATCAAAAGTATTACAAAATAACTTTACCTCAACAGATAAAGGCTGCAGCCAATTTCAGTTAAAATCTCCAATTAATACCATTTCCTTCAGAATTCAATGTTGATAATAGAAATCCATCAGAGATAAAAGAGATTAATTTGTTGTTGATGGAGGTCTGTAACAACCTACTACAGTAAAGGCCAGAGTCTTTGAAAAGACTACAGCAACTGCCAGGAATTCAGATTGTTTAGATATTGATTTATATAGCAACAAAGTTACATCATATCTAATTTTTATATTAATCACTAACCCACCTGCTCTTGTTGATCAGTTGATCAGTCCTAAATATATTATACTCTTCAATATTAATAGCATTGTCTAAAACTGATTTATTGACATCAGTCGTTTGAGTCTGCTTGACTTTGAGATGTGCCATTTACATTTGATAGTGGACATCCTGAGGAGATTTAGATTAGCTCAGACTCTGAAAACCGCACCGGAAAAGTCACCCATGATGCACGTCATATAATAATATTAAGGACAGTAGGCAGTCTGCTTAATTGCTGACATTGGCCACTTTTCCACCTTCAGAACAGTTCCAGTTGTATTTCCACTTGAGCTTGTTTCAGCACAGCACGATTAGAAACCATTCAGGTAGGCAGATGTAGGCAGTCTGCTTAATTGCTGACATTGGCCACTTTTCCACCTTCAGAACAGTTCCAGTTGTATTTACACTTGAGCTTGTTTCAGCACAGCACGATTAGAAACCATTCTCGGCCCGGAATTCTCAGCACGTTTGGCTAACTGTGCCGAACCTTGCTGGTAGAATGCATGTAGTGACGTCGCCAATCAGGATTGCTCACTTGTCGGTTGCTTGGCTACCAGTTTCTCTGTAGCTGGCTAAATGCTCTATTTGAGTAACATAAACACAAATTAATAATAAAATGAAATGAAATGGAAACTCTTGCATTTCCAAGGCAAGGCAAAGTTTGGCCTGACTGTGGAAAAGTGGCTATTGTAATTGGGATAAGTTAGAAGTAAATGTGTTTGCCTACACTTGTCATTTTAATGTGTAATTTTAATTCACAGTCAAAAAGTACAGTGGAGCCATTGCCCAAGGTGAAGGAGATGAAGAGGACAGCTTTAGAAAAAAACCTGAAGGCCAACAGTCCACCCCTCTATCCATGTTCAGTTTCACCCTCTATCTCCAGAAGTCCCTTCATTGTTGAGTCGCAACATAAAGCATTTGTAAATGATGTTTTGCAAATGATTGCCGAGGACATGTTACCGCTAAACTTTACTGAAGGTTCTGGGTTTCGTAAGTTCATGACTTCAGTGGGTCCTCAATACCCACAGCTCTCACAGCACACAATAGCTTTACATCTATATAATGCTGTGGAGAAAACCATCAAGCCACAGCTGATCCAACAGCTCAGGAACTGTTTATCTTTGATTGGAGGCCATAATGTTGTTCACATCACTGCTGATATTTGGGCGAGTGAACATATAGAGCCACTTCTTGCCGTTCAGATGCACTTTCTTGATGACGACTGGAACATTCACAGGCCGACTGTGGCTTTTCGCCATTTGCAGTGTAATCAGTTTACAACAAAGATTGGAGCAGAAATCGAATCAGTTCTTCTAAGCTATGGGCTTTTCCCTCATAACATTGGTTACAGTATCATCCATGAGGCCAAGAACACTATTGCTACACATGATATTTTCTGTGACTACAAGATCATGTTTTCTGCACAGAAGAATGATCCAGATGAAGATGAATTACTGAGTTTTCTTGATGATCAGGTCACCATAGATGATTTCTCTATAGCTGAAATTTCATCCAGCAAACATCTGGATTGTATTACTACCCTACTGCATTGCGTAATTAAGGAGGCATTGAATAAGTCCAGAGTTGTTGAGGGTATACTATTTGAGGTACAAAGTGTTGTGTCTTTTTTTCGCCGCAGCGCCTACTGGCTTGAGGTTCTTGCAAAGAAATGCAAGCTATCACTATCTGGTACTTACAGCACAAGCAGCTATACCTGGAACTCCACAATCACCATCATCCGTGAAATAATGCAAGAATCAGAATGGGACTTGGTGATGACCCTTCTGAATCAAGCCCGCGCAGAGGCAAAAAGCTGCCACATTTGTCCACCAGTGGTTCATGTAACACGTGATCAAGTAGTGGACTTTGTTGGCTTACTGGAGCCTTTTGAAGAGGTGGTCCAGGTACTTCAGGAAGACGGTATCACCTTGTCCCTCATCATTCCAACTATCATTGGACTTGATAAAACACTTGAGAGCAAGGCCACAAAGTTCAGCCTTTTCTGCTCAGTCCTCCGTTCTGGTCTCCGTTCTTACTTCCAACCTATTATTTTGCGAAGAGATTTGATACTAGCCACAGTTCTGGACCCAAGAATCAAGCTTCAACCCTTTGACAATGGAAAAGAGAAATTCAAGAGTAGCACACTATTTACACCTTCCAAATACCGTGCCTCTAAAGTTGTAGAATCAGCATTGAGTGAAACTGCAACAGAAATGAGAGGTGATAAACCAGAACATGTTGATATGCAGTCCACTGAGCTGAATCAGTATTTATCAGAGCTCTTGTCTGAGGAAGATGTTTCCGTTCAAACCTTCTGGAAAGAAGCTACCCGCTTTCCTTGCCTACAAAGCATTTGCCGCAAATTGTTGGCTGTCCCAGCATCTTCAGGTGGATTTAAAAGACTATTTCCTTTAGCATCCTGTATTGTACGGGCCCGTAGAAGCAGGCTACCGCAGCACACGACAGAACGACTTCTGCTGTACCGAGAGTATCTGAAGAAGGATAGCAAAAATGCAATGGAATAAATACTGAGCTTTTTGCCTTAAAGGAATTGGGAAAGATATGCAGATATAATGTGTATGTACCTTTTTTTTTTTTTAATACTGTTTTTTTTTTTTTTTTTTTTAATTGAGTAACTTTTCATGAGAATGTCATGGACAATAAACCTAAAACTTGAATAATCTTGAAACTACATTGGTTGTCAAATTGTTGTTTCGCATGAATGAGGGATAATCTGCTCTTTTACTTGCCTATCAGACTCAAATGTATCTGCTAACACTTTCACCTCTGCATCCTCCTTTTTGGGTGACCAATGGGCATGATGTGGGAGACCCACATAGGATGCTTGTGCGTTGCAAGCTTTGTCTGGCTACACAGTTATGATTCTGTCAGTAAAGTGAGTGTCTTAAGACACTCGTTGTGCAGAAATAAGTGTGAACATTTGGTTAAAGTTGCAGTGAGCGATTTCTTAGAAACACTGTTAATATTTGAAATCAAGCCAAAAAAACACACCCTTCCCTTTATTGCTCTGCTTACAAAATGCACAAACATGCAATGCAGTGGATGTGTCTAAAGTAGCTGAAGCAAAGCAAAATAATGCATGGCAAAAAATAAAGCAAAGATAATGAACAAAAGACAAGGAAAAACAAAAAATGAGTTTGTACAAGCAGGAGTTGGTCAAACCATGACATTCAAAACTGTTCTGTTACTGCTGATTGGCTAAAAGTGTGTTGAGCTGCCCAGTCCGATCCACTTTGAACAGCATTTCTCAGAAATTTCCTACTGAAACTTTAAACGGTTCACCCAAAAATGAAAATTTCTGTCATTAATAAAGTCAATAATAATGTCATTAATCGCCCTCGTTGTTCCAAACCCGTAAGACCTTCGTTCATCTTCGGAACACAAATTAAGATATTTTTGATGAAATCCAAGAGGTTTCTGAACCACACATAGGCAGCAATGTCATTGCACCTTTCAAGGCCCAGAAAGGTAGTTGTTAAAATAGTTCATGTGACTACAGTGGTTCAACTTTAATGTTATGAAGCGACGAGAATACTTTTTGTGCGCAAAAACCGAACAAAAATAAACACAACATTATGCAACAATTTCTTTTCCCTGTCAGTCTCTTACACTGTTGACGTAGTAAACACAATGCAGCACTTCCAGGTTCTACATCAGAATCTCTTCTCTGATAATGTAAATCAGCTAATAAAGTTTCAATCCACAACTGACTGCAAACTTGCATTCAGATCTGTCTCCATTTAGTTTGCAACGCCCACTTAAGTCCCACAAATTCTCATCTGATAAGTCGTTTTTCTCACATATGTCACATTGAGAGAAGAAAAGGTGCAAAGTGTGTTGTGGTCAGTTTAGCCATAATTGAACTGGACACAGTAGTGCTTCAAGCACAGACTAAACCAGTGCCAAAAAAGCTATTATATGAACCATACCAAATGAACCATTGGCTGCAGTCTGTTAGAATCAAAGATGGAAGGTAGTCACAACTTGTTAGGAAGAATTTGCTGACCGAAGGTGTATGAATTAATCCTACATTCATATTTCTGAGGTGTGACATTAGACAGAACAACAGCAGAAAAATATGGGAATAAAAACCATTGGTCCTTTATGTTGGTTCTGAAAAAAAATAAACTTCTTTGTCAAGTGTCCCCAACTAAGCAAGCCAAAGGCGACAGCGGCAAGGAACCTAAACTCCAACAGGTGACATCAGGTGGCAAACAGGTGTTAAAATGGAGAAAAAAAACCTTGGGAGAAACCAGGCTTAGTCGGGGGGCCAGTTCTCCTCTGGCAAACAGTGCTTTGTTACGACTCTGGTTGCTATCATAAGTCAGATAGGGTCGCAACATTCAAAGTATTTAATTCAGTTCCATCCAGCTGAGGATCGTATTCATCACGCCGGTATGGACGGTTGTTGAGGAGCTGCGCCACTGGTTGTCATGTTGATGAGGCCTTCACAGTGGATGATCTAGTTGACTCAATCTCTGCTGATACTTCAGGGCTGCGTTGTGGTCGTGTCAAGGCGCAGGTCCTTGGTCTCACCTGGATGCGGCCCGGATCCAGTTGACTACGGTAAACCTCGGGATAAACAGAAAGACTAATATTAGCATAGATGCCATTCTTCTTCTGATGTAACGAGTACATCTGGTGTTATAGGAAGTGTTCCCGGTTCCGGCTGACCTAATTTATGCAGCCTAATAATCCTTTAACGGATTTGAAAAAATAAATTGATAATGTGTTGTGTGTATGCCAGGTTAAAGAGATGCGTTTTTAGTTTAGATTTAAACTGACAGAGTGTGTCTGCTTCCCGAACAATGCTAGGAAGATTGTTCCAGAGTTTAGGTGCCAAATAGGAGAAGGATCTACCGCCTGCAGTTGATTTTGATATTCTAGGTATTATCAACTGGCCTGAATTCTGAGATCGCAATAGACGCAAATGACTATAATGCATTAATAGCTCGCTCAGGTACTGGGGAGCTAAACCATTTAATGCTTTGTAAGTAATTAGCAAGATTTTAAAATCTATACAATTTAACAGGAAGCCAATGCAGTGTTGACAGAACTGGACTAATATGGTCATACTTCCTAGTTCTAGTAAGAACTCTAGCTGCTGCATTTTGTACAAGTTGTAGTTTATTTATCAGGTGAGAAGAACAACCACCCAGTAAAGCGTTACAGTAATCTAGCCTTGAAGTCATGAATGCATTAACTAACTGTTCCGCATTTGTCATCGAGAGCATATGTCGTAGTTTAGATATATTTTTAAGATGGAAGAATGCGGTTTTACAGATGCTAGAAACATGGCCTTCAAATGAAAGATTGGTATCAAAGAGCACACCCAGGTTCCTAACTGACGACAAAGACTTAACACAGCAGCCATCAAGTGTTAGACAATATTCTAGGTTATTACGTGAAGAAGTTTTTCGTCCAAAAATTAGAATATCTGTTTTTTCTTAATTTAGTAGTAGGAAATTACTGGTCATCCAATTTTGTATATCAGCTATGCATCCCATTAATTTTGTGAATTGGTAAGTTTCGTCAGGGCACGAAGAAATATAGAGCTGAGTATCATCAGCGTAACAATAAAAACTAACGCCATGCTTCCTAATGATATCTCCCAAAGGTAGCATGTACAGAGTGTAATGCAATGGTCCTAGTACTGAGCCTTGCGGTACTCCATATTGAACTTGTGATCGATATGACCTCTCTTCATTTACTACTACAAACTGATAACTGTCAGATAAGTATGATTTGAACCATGACAATGCAATTCCACTAATGCCAACATAATTTTCGAGTCTATTTAAAAGAATATTGTGATCAATAGTGTCAAATGCAGCACTAAGATCCAGTAACACTAATAGAGAGATACAACCCCGATCTGATGATAAGAGCAAATCATTAGTAACTCTAATGAGAGCAGTCAGTACTATGGTACGGTCTAAATCCTGACTCAGAGTGCTCAGAGTGGTTTGCGTCTGTAACTCCGTATAGCTTTGATTTGAATCTCTTACTTTTATTCATTGTTGCTTATATTATTAGTACCTTATATTTAATATTGCCTACCACATTAATCTGATGTCGCTAGCTTGAAATCTTTTAATCTAAATCGCTGTTACAACGCGTTTACATCTCAACGCGTTCATCAAACAGCTGTGGTAAGTCGGGTCAGTCTACAAACACGGTGAGTCATGTCATCCTCTCCTAGCATTGTCACCTGTTCCATTTGTCACATGTTCAGCATAGCTCTCTGTCAGCGGCGAGGGATTTACATGTCATAAATGTAGGGAAATAGTCAGGCTGACAGAGAGAATCTCAGAATTAGAGACACGCATCCAAACTTTAATCGAGGATAGTAAGAATGCAAGGGCTTCAGATACTGTTTTGGATGCGATTAGCTTAGTGAACTCTGTACATTGTTCGGTTCCAGCTGTAGAGCCCGTGTAGCAGGGCACTTGGGTAACGGTGAGGCGGCCTAGCCGCGGAAACCACTCTTCCGTTCCAATAAGAACACAAACAGGTTCTCCCCACTCAGTGACACACCCACTGAGAATCCTGTTGAAAGTGCCCTAGTTATTGGCGATTCTATTACACGGAACGTGAAAATAGAGACACCAGCCACCATAGTCACATGTTTGCTGGGAGTCAGAGCACATGACATCAAAGCAAATTTAAAAGTGCTGGCTAATGCTAATTGTAAATACTCTAAAATTATTATTCATTTCGGCACTAATGATGTTCGACTTCGCCAGTCAGAGATCACTAAAATTAACATTAAAGAGGTGTGTGAACTCGCAAGTACAATGTCAGGAGAAGTTATTTGCTCTGGTCCCCTTCCTGTTCGTCTGAGTGATGAGATAGTTAGCAGATTGTCATCACTCAATGGCTGGCTGTCTAAGTGGTGTCCACAAAATAATATAGGTTTCATAGACAATTGGAAAAGTTTTTGGGGCAGACCTGACCTGTTGAAAAGAGATTGTATTCATCCCTCTCGGGATGGTGCTGCTCTTCTCTCTAGTAATATGGCACTTAGTCTTAGAGCTGAAACATGACAAACTGGGGCCCAGGTCAGGAAGCAGACAGACCGACTAAACCGACCATCTGCTAGCTGCCTCACGTTACAGAAGTCAGATAATTCCCAACACATAGAAACTCTTACACCTACATATTATCACATAGAGACTGTGTCTGTACCCTGAATTAGTAAAAACAAAAAACTTCCAAACCCATTTAATGGTAAAAATTTAATTGATGTTCAACAAATAAAAAATAGAGATAATAATGATAAACAAATGATAAAGCTTGGGTTGTTAAGTATTAGATCCCTTTCTTCAAAATGACATTGTAAATGATATTATCACAGACAATAATCTAGATGTGCTGTGTTGGACAGAAACTTGGCTAAAACCGGACGATTACATTACTTTAAATGAGTCTAGCCCTCAAGGTTATGATTATCGACACAATCCTCGTCACAAAGACAAAGGGGGAGGTGTTGCTGTAATTTATAGTTATATTTACAGTATTAGTCAAAAGTCTCTTAAATATAATTCCTTCGAAGTGATGGTACTTTACATAACATTATGTAAGTTGACATTTGTGTTGGCTACTGTATACAGGCCACCAGGACACCATACAGACTTTATCAAAGAATTTGCTGATTTTCTATCGGAGTTAGTACTAGCTGCAGATAAAGTCCTTGGTGTTGGTGACTTTAATATCCATGTAGATAATGAAAAATAAATTAATCCAACGCTGTGGTACAATGAGCACACTCGGGCCCTAAAGGTAGCAGCCAGAAAAATGGAGCGCAGCTGGAAGAAAACAAAACTAGAAGTATTTTGCATTTCGTGGACAGAGAGAATGATTGAGTACAGAAAGGCCTTAAAATCTGCTAGATCTGCCTATTTTTCAAAACTTTTAGAAGAAAATAAACAAAACCCTAGGTATTTATTTGATACAGTGGCTAAATTAACAAGAAATAAAGCTTCAACTTTTGATGTTTCCAAAGAGCACAGCAGTAATGACTTTATGAACTTCTTTACTTTCAAGATTGATACTATTAGAAAAAAAATTATAACCATGCAACCGTCTACTACAGTATTGCGTCAGACAGTGCATTGTAGTGTCCCTGAGTAAAAATTCAATTCATTTACTGCTTTAAGAGAGGAAGAATTGTCTAAACTTGTTAAATCTTCAAAATCAACAACATGTATGTTAGACCCTATACTGACTAAGCTATTGAAAGAGATGCTTCCAGAGGTCATAGATTCTCTTCTTAATATCGTCAATTCATCTTTATCACTAGGATACGTACCAAAAACTTTTAAGCTGGATATTATTAAACCTCTTATTAAAAAACCACAACTTGATCCTAGAGAATTAGTCAATTACAGGCCAATCTCAAATCTCACTTTTCTGTCAAAAATACTTGAAAAGGCAGTATCATCACAACTATGTTCCTTTTTAGAAAGAAATAGTATCTATGAGGATTTCCAGTCAGGATTTAGACCGTACCATAGTACTGAGACTGCTCTCATTAGAGTTACTAATGATTTGTTCTTATTATCAGATCGGGGTTGTATCTCTCTGTTAGTGTTACTGGATCTTAGTGCTGCATTTGACACTACTGATCACAATATTCTTTTAAATAGACTCAAAAATTATGTTGGCATTAGTGGAATTGCATTGTCATGGTTCAAATCATACTTATCTGACCGTTACCAGTTTGTAGTAGTAAACGAAGAGATGTCATATCGATCACAAGTTGAATATGGAGTACCGCAAGGCTCAGTACTAGGACCATTGCTTTTCACTCTGTACATGCTACCCTTGGGAGATATCATTAGGAAGCATGGCGTTAGTTTTCACTGTTACACTGATGATACTCAGCTCTATATTTCTTCGCGCCCAACACTTGATGGCTGCTCTGTTAAGTCTTCGTCGTCAGTTAGGAACCTGGGTGTGCTCTTTGATACCAATCTTTCATTTGAAGACCATGTTTCTAGCATCTGTAAAACCGCATTCTTCGATCTTAAAAATATATCTAAATTACGACATATGCTCTCGATGACAAATGCGGAACAGTTAGTTCATGCGTTCATGACCTCAAGGCTAGATTACTGTAACGCTCTACTGGGTGGTTGTTCTGCTCGCCTGATAAATAAACTACAGCTAGTACAAAATGCAGCAGCTAGAGTTCTTACTAGAACTAGGAAGTATGACCATATTAGCCCAGTTCTGTCAACACTGCATTGGCTTCCTGTTAAACATCGTATAGATTTTAAAATCTTGCTAATTATCTACAAAGCACTAAATGGTTTAGCTCCCCAGTACCTGAGCGAGCTATTAATGCATTATAGTCCTTCGCGTCTATTGCAATATCAGAATTCAGGCCAGTTGATAATACCTAGAATATCAAAATCAACTGCAGGTGGTAGATCCTTCTAAAATTATGAAGAAGAATGGCATCTAAAAAGAAGAATGGCATCTACGATAATATTAGTCTTTCTGTTTATCCAGAGGTTTACCGTAGTCAACTGGATCCGGGCCGCATCCAGGTGAGATCAAGGACCTGCACCTTGACACAACCACAACGCAGCCCTGAAGTATCAGCAGAGATTGAGTCAACTAGATCATCCACTGTGAAGGCCTCATCAACATGACAACCAGTGGCGCATCTCCCCATGGGGACATGCTTGATATTTGATATTCAACAGTGCTTTGATCTACCTGCATTGACACTATTCCTTAAGAGCTGCTGTGCAGCCAAAATAATGTCCCAGTTATCACTGTAAAGCTGCTTTGACACAATCTACATTGTAAAAAGCGCTATATAAATAAAGGTGACTTGACTTGACTTGACTCAACAACTGTCCTTACCGGTGTGATGAATACGATCCTCAGCTGGATGGAACTGAATTAAATACTTTGAATGTTGCAATCCTATCTGACTTATGATAGCAACCTGAGTCGTAACAAAGCACTGTTTGCCAGAGGAGAACTGGCCCCCCGATTAAGCCTGGTTTCTCCCAAGGTTTTTTTCTCCATTTAAACACCTGTTTGCCACCTGATGTCACCTGTTGGAGTTTGGGTTCCTTGCCGCTGTCGCCTTTGGCTTGCTTAGTTGGGGACACTTGACAATTGATATTTGATATTCAACAGTGCTTTGATCTGCCTGCATTGACACTATTCTTTAAGAGCTGCTGTGCATCCAAAATAATGTACCAGTTATCACTGTATCACTGCATCTCTTTCAATAGCTTAGTCGGTATAGGGTCTAACATACATGTTCTTGATTTTGATGATTTAACAAGTTTAGACAATTCTTCCTCTTAAAGCAGTAAATTAATTGAATTTTTCCTTAGGGACACTATCGCACTTTCTGACGCAATACTGTAGTAGACGGTTGCATGGTTATAATTTTTTTTCTAATAGTATCAATCTTGCAAGTAAAGAAGTCCATAAAGTCATTACTGCTGTGCTCTTTGGAAACATCAGTAGTTGAAGCTGTATTTCTTGTTAATTTAGCCACTGTATCAAATAAATACCTAGGGTTTTGTTTATTTTCTTCTAAAAGTTTTGAAAAATAGGCAGATCTAGCAGATTTTAAGGCCTTTCTGTACTCAATCATTCTCTCTCTCTCTCTCTCTCCATGAAATGCAAAATACTTCTAGTTTTGTTTTCTTCCAGCTGCGCTCCATTTTTCTGGCTGCTACCTTTAGGGCCCGAGTGTGCTCATTATACCATGGCGTTGGATTAATTTCCTTAATCTTTTATAAACGCAAAGAAGCAA
The DNA here is from genome assembly GCA_037101425.1 of Elopichthys bambusa. NCBI lineage: Eukaryota > Metazoa > Chordata > Actinopteri > Cypriniformes > Xenocyprididae > Elopichthys > Elopichthys bambusa. Next base: position 23,282,631 of record CM074451.1, on the reverse strand, counting down.
CTGAGTCTAATGTGCTGGAAAAGACAGAGGCAATAGTTTCTGTTGCAACATCGAGGTCTTCTAAGCTGTCTGGTATGCTAAGGCGATGAAACTGATCAGGAAGGTTATTTATAAAGCGATCTTTAGTGGTAGAAGAGATGGTTCTACCAAATTTATGGCAGGTAGGCAGTTTAGCTGCTTTGACTAAATGTAGTATACACGAGACTAGGTAATGATCTGAGATGTTGTCACTCTGCTGCAGAATTTCAACGGCATCAATATCAATTCCATGTGATAATATTAGATTTAAAGTATGGTTACGACAATGAGTGGGTCCTGACACGTGTTGTCTAACACCAATAGAGTTTAGAATGTCTGTAAATGCCAGTCCCAATGAGTCTTTTTTATTATCTACATGGATATTAAAGTCACCAACAACAAGGACTTTATCTGCAGCTAGTACTAACTCCAAAAGAAAATCAGCTAATTCTTTGATAAAGTCTGTATGGTGTCCTGGTGGCCTGTATACGGTAGCCAACACAAATGTCAACTTACATAATGTTACGTAAAGTACCGTCACTTCGAAGGAATTATATTTGAGAGACTTTTGACTAATACTGTAAATATTACTATAAATTACAGCAACACCTCCCCCTTTGCCTTTGTGACGAGGATTGTGTCGATAATCATAACCTTGAGGGCTAGACTCATTTAACGTAATGTAATCGTCCGGTTTTAGCAAAGTTTCTGTCAAACACAGCACATCTAGATTATTGTCTGTGATAATATCATTTACAATAAGTGATTTTGATGAAAGGGATCTAATATTTAACAACCCATTACCCATTTATCATTTGTTTATCATTACTATCTCTATTTTTTATTTGTTGAACATCAATTAAATTTTTACCATTAAATGGGTTTGGAAGTTTTTTGTTTTTACTAATTCGGGGTACAGACACAGTCTCTATGTGATAATATCTAGGTGTAAGAGTTTCTATGTGTTGGGATTTATCTGACTTCTGTAACGTGAGGCAGCTAGCAGATGGTCGGTTTAGCCGGTCTGTCTGCTTCCTGACCTGGGCCCCAGTTTGTCATGTTTCAGTTCTAAGACTATGTGCCATATTACTAGAGAGAAGTAATAATAATAAGTAATAAGAAGACGTGAAGAATAATTTTAGAGTATTTACGATTAGCATTAGCCAGTACTTTTAAATTTGCTTTGATGTCAGGTGCTCTGGCTGCCGGCAAACGTGATTATGGTGGCTGGTGTCTCTATTTTCACGTTCCGTGTAATAGAATCGCCAATAACTAGGGCACTTTCAACAGGATTCTCAGTGGGTGCGTCACTGAGTGGGGAGAACCTGTTTGATGTTCTTATTGGAATGGAAGAGTGGTGTTTTCCACAGCTAGGCCGCCTCACCGTTACCCAAGTGCCCTGCTGCACGGGCTCTACAGCCGGAACCGAACAATGTACAGAGTTCATTAAGCTAGTCGCATCCAAATCAGTATCTGAAGCCCTTGCATTCTTACTATCCTCGATTAAAGTTTGGATGCGTGTCTCTAATTCTGAGATTCTCTCTGTCATTCTGACTATTTCCCTACATTTATGACATGTAAATCCCTCGTCGCTGACAGAGAGAGCTATGCTGAACATGTGGCAAATGGAACAGGTAACAATGCTAGGAGAGGATGACATGACTCACCTGTTTGTAGACTGATCCGACTTACCTCAGCTGTTTGATGAACGCGTTGAAAAAGGAGCGCGCGAGAGACTTATGACAAACGCTGCAAACGCATTGTAACAGCGATTTAGATTCAAAGATTACAAGCTAGCGACGTCAGATTAATGTGGTAGGAAAAATTAAATAAGGTAAAAATAATATAAGCAACAATGAATAAAAGTAAGAGATTCAAAACGAAGCTATACGGAGTTACAGACGCAAACCACTCTAAGCAGCGAGGCAGACAGGAGCAATCAATCAATGTCTTTGCTGCTGACCTTGTATACCTTGTACTAATGCAAATAAAGTTTATTTTAAAAAAAAGTAGATATTCACATGAATTGTCAAGTTGTGAACAGAATTGACAAGACAACCTACAAATATGTGTACATTGTCATAAAAATACTTTTATTATTTAAAAATACATTGACATTTATTATGACAGTATTTAAATGGAAAGATATATATTGCAACAATAAACTACTAAACACATTACCAGCAGTGCTTAAAGAGGAAAAATAAAAGTGCTGGTACTGCCGAAGCTCGGTTCGAAAATCGTTCCTGAAGAAGGGAGTGCGCGGCACACCGAAACGTAGAATGAGTCCATTAATTAATTGTATACATCACGCGTTCGGAGCTTTTTTAAGCTGTACGAACTGAACGAATCAATTGTCTGCGCTATATGACTGTGACTGAAGCCCAATTTAATTTCGCATGAGTGGCGCGCAAATCACCTTAGGCGGTTCACCAGTGTTAAGATTTGCACGAGCCGTTCCCATGTGACGCTGATGATAAAATGTGCGACCCATTTGAATTCTATTGAGAATGTACTAGTAAGACGCTACGGAGAAAGTCGAACATGATCTAAAACAGCTACTAAAATGACTGATGAAAAGAGGGGAAAACATCATCCTGTTTTTTAAACCCATGATAACCACATTTACTCGAATTTATCACGTTCTATTGTATTTATTGTGGCGAATTCTGACTAGTTGTAGAATTTATAATAGATAATCTGTTAAGGAAATAGATTTTTCACTATAAATATTGATATTACAACTGTGGCATGTTTAGCTATAGTTTCTAACTGTGTTGCTATTTTTCATAACAATGCTATAAAAAGAAAGAAAGAAAAAATGGTCTTACCTGTAATTATATCCTTACTGTAACAAATGCTACAGTTAACAATTACAAGAACAGTTATTTTAAGGCCGAGTACAAGTTAGAAAGAGCTTTAAAATATGGACCTTCTTGGATTTTTGACTAAACAATTGGTTCTGTTTAATATATGAATATGAATATTTGATTACTGTACTGTATTTTTCTATCCCATTTACATTTGCATAATAAATCATCTGCTAGCTACAGCCATGGTAGATCTCTGACTAAATACTGATACCTAGTGGTCAAAAGCAATAGCAAAAGTAATAGGTCATTGTTATTAATTTGCAGACAAAGATTTTAGTTAGCTAGGTTAAGTTGTATGTTTGCGGAATGGGTGCGGTAGGTGCCCCAACCTCATATTCTTTCATAGGGCCCAAAATTGCTAGCGGCGCCCCTGGGCATTAATGAAAGAGGCCGGTAATATAGCCAAACAAGCTTTAAAAAAAGAAAACAGACAAGATCAGAAGAAAGAAGCACTGTATATAAGAAGGAATTTAAGAGTGGCAACAACAGTGAGAAAGGGAATTAAAATGTAAATTATATTTCAAAAATATAAATTGTATATTCAGAATAGAGTTGGCATTGTAGAAAGTAAGTAATAAACCAGGAAAGAGGCGACAGTCATGAGAATAGGACATCATTGAATGGTACACTTTATAGGGAAGCATCCAACTGACTTTTGTCACCATTGTCAAATATCAGAAACATTACATCTGCTTGTTTATTTACAAGAAATATGAAAAGGAGAGAATGGACATGATGAAAGAAATGGGAAAAAAAGACAGGGCAGAAGATAACCAAAGTGCTTCCTAATAAAAACAGGATTAATGAGAATATGGCATGTTGCTTTGTATTTGAGTTAATTAACTCCAGAAGATGGCAGTAGTGCAAATTTCAGGATGTACGCTACCGTTAAAATCCAAAGAAGAAGGAGACCATGGCTATCACCGCCACAAGAACAGGACCAAAGGTGTCTCTGCTGGTTCATCTGCTTATTTTTAGCTGGTATTTATTCACTATCTGGAGCAACTGCTCTCTGCAAACCTCAGACAGACACCCTGGTGTGCGGTCATACGGAGGGCGCTGGAAATATTTGACGTTTATTAATCTGGTAGGAACAGTTCTCACTGAATCCGTCAATGTCACTGCTGTCAGTTATGACCGCGTGTTCATGTCACATCTGTATTTTTTTGTTTTTGTTTGTGGTAGGTAATGCAGGCGGTGTTTTTTGGATTGTGTGTGTTAGTGGATGTAATACACACCATAGTGCCGGTGAAACAGACTCGGAGCGGGACTCTTCTGACGCTCACTAAAGCCAAAAACTTTTACTTCACTGTTCTAGCGTTTCCTGTCGGGACTGTGAGTAGCACCAAAGTCCCTTTAAGATACTCCCACCCTCATGTTGTATCAAACCTTTATGACAGACTTTATTCCCCAGAAGATGAGTTTTTTAAGCATACCTGGCCACTCTTTTCAGTATAGTTTAAAAGAATAAGAACTGGGGCTGTCAAGCTCCGAAATGGTGAGAAGAGAAAAAAAATAATAATAATAAAAAAAATGTTTAAGTATTTGATGTTAGTCATACTGTAGCTGTAAGTCGTTATTCACTAAAAATTCACTGAAAGTTTTTTTTTTTTTTTTTTGTTTGTGGAAGAGAGTATCCAGGCTATTTCTTTGGGTAAATTACATTTAAAATTTTTGGCTAATTTATTCAATTGTTAAATAATGCAGTGACATTCGAGCATGATGTGCAAATGATGTCCCTGTATTTCTGCAAATACATATAGTTAATATTAAAATATAATGATTAAAAAAAAAAAATTACTGGGTGTTTATATGAATTTTTAAACTTTTTTTTAAAGAATGTATAGTATTTCCCTGTTTAAGGTTCAGTTTTTGTCATTTTGAAAGTGTTTCTATAGTATGCGAATCCCTGACAAATAACAGATTTTATTTTTTATAGGTTCAAATTTATTTGGATGTATCGGAGTGTATATTAGATGGTGCAACTGGCTACCCTTTCAGATTTTTCACCAATAGTCCAATGAAATGTATTTAAAACAGTATTTCATGCATTGTACAAATATGTCATGCCATCTCAATAAAAGCCTCCATATGAGCTCTCAAAATAACATTAGTAATAGAAGAACTAGAAAATTGTTTGAAATAGTTTAGTATAGTGTGAAATGTAGCATGCCTGCCAAGCAGGACAATATGCTTCAATGCATATTGTCTTTTTTTTTATATATATATAGTGAATATTAATTGGTGTAAAATAAATGTCAATAATTTTATCTCATTTGTATCATTTATATTGGATAATGGACAACCTGCTTCTTAGATATTGGTATTATCAACGGCCATTTAAAAAAAAAAAAAACTTTATTGGTCAACTACTAATATGAACTTTAAATTTATTGATCTTCTTGCTTTACAGTTTGTGTTTGCTTCTTTCTGGACTCTCTACACTTACAACCGAGAGTTGGTGTATCCCAAATTTTTAGATGAGATCATTCCTATCTGGCTGAATCATGCAATGGTAAGAGCATTATTTAACATTATATATTTATTGCGCAGTATTAATTGACTTTATTGACCCTTGATTAGGGATATGTGCACACTGAATATACACCCTTAAATGGTTAGTTCACCCAAAAATGAAAATTCTGTCATTAATTACCCTCCCTCATGTTGTTCCAAACCCGTAAGACTTTTGTTCATCTTCGTAACAAAAATTAGTATCTTTTTGATGAAATCTGAGAGCTTTCTGTCCCTCCATAGATACACAACTGACACTTTGACGCCTTAAAAAGTTCATAAAGAGATCATAAAATAATCCATATGAATTGAGCGGTTTCTGAAGAAAATTTGGACTAAACCGCTCAGGAAGCTCTGAGATTTCATCAAAAAGATCTTAATTTGTGTTCAGAAGATAAACGAAAGACTTGCAGCTTTGGAACGACATGAAGGTGAGTAATTAATGAGTAATTAATAACAGAATTTTCAATTTTGGGTGTACCTTTAATAGGTTTTAATATGGATCTCATTTAATGCAGTATAGCATATGCAGTTTTTCAGGATTGGTTTTCAGCAGACACGTGCTGCATCATGTTCATGGATAATTTGTGTTTTCCTCCAGCACACAGTGATCATGCCTTTGCTGCTGGTTCAGATGTTCCTGCAGAATCACAAATATCCCAGTCGCACAAAAGGGATTTCCGCTCTGGCTTTATTTGCTGTCCTGTATTTGTCATGGTAATCTCGTTCTGCTTGCTTTGCTCACATGGATCTAATCAAAGTAATTGTAATTTTTATGTTTCTTATTACCACCATTCATGTCTCTTTATGCTTTTGTCACTCATAAGGGTGTTGTGGGTGTACCAAGCTTCAGGGATTTGGGTGTACCCTATCATGGCTCATTTAAGTCCCGTTGGATTGTGTCTTTTCCTGGGTGGCGCATCCCTTACCATGGCTCCTCTTTATCTGTTAGGAGAGAAGCTCAGCCTCATGATGTGGAGCACCACAGGTTGGAAACCACACTGGAAAAACTGACCAAAGGCCATTAGATTGAGCTGTCTTTTAAAAAGCTATGAGATTTAACAGTAACTGGAACCATTTTACCATTTTAAAAGTTTTAAAAACTGTGCTTAAAGGAATAGTTCACCCCATAAATCAAAATTTCCTGATTATTTATTCACCCCCAGGCTATCCAATTTGTACATGCATTTCTTTCTTTAGCCAAAGAGAAATGAAGGTTTTAGAGGAAAATATTCCAGGATTTTTGCTAGTATCTAATGCAAGGGGATCACCATAGTCCATTTTTGATGGTCCAAAAGGAGCTTTAAAGGGCTCCAAATGACTTCAGCTGATGAATAAGGGTCTTCTCTAGCAAAACATCAGTCATTTTATGAAAAAAAATAAATAAAAATGTATATACTTCTTAACTTTAAATGTTCGCCTTGGTCCAGCTCTGTGATGTGCATCCACGAGACAGTTGAGAAGAAGAAAGCCGTCGTGTTTACAACTGTGACAACGAGCGAGGATCAACTAAATGCGAAAGTATGTGAAGTTTGTGGCTCCATTATTGCAGACTTGCACAATGTTCCTGAATGAATAATTTATTAGATGCATGCCAGTCTGTTATTGTAGGGACATCGACTTTACATTTTCACGCCTCTAAACATGACGTGAAATAAAATGAACTGTGATTTGTTGCCTTACATGTCAGTCTAACTTCCCTTTGGGCGGTCCTTGCCCAATGAAAGCTGTGATAGAGTCCAGACCTTCTGCCGTCAGTCTGAAGGTCTGGCTGCGCGAGACTACAGTATGTGCGCTGCACATGGGTGTGACCACATTAACAATAATGAGGTCAAATAGGGAAGAAATTACTTCTCATAGGTTTCATACAGATTATTTCATCAGAGAATATTTGTTTTAGATATGACTTTTAACGGTAGACAGTTTAAGCTTTCTATAGACATATTCTTATGTCTGCGTTTCAAGTATACACTGAGTTTCGGTTCATTTTTGTGATGTGTTGCAGGTAGTTTGCAAGAGACTGAGAATGCTCAAAGCACATCCTGTTTGTTTTCTTTATTTTACAAAAGCACAACATTTTGTTATTGTAAGTATGCAAATAAAAGTAGACCCTTTACAATTTCAAATGATGTCTCACTCTTATCTTCACGACCAAAAATGCTGGAGTATTTTAAGTTATTTTTTGCTGAAAAAAATGCAAGTGATATGCCCAGAGGGTTAAACAATAAACTGACACAAATATTAATATACAGCAACGACCATTCAACTTTTTGGACACTGCTCCTTCTCCACATAAACAATGGGGCAGTTCTTGCCTTATGACGTACTGTATGCATGTTGGGAAAGTCACGTTCGAGGTGGTGAACTCAACTGTCTCGTGGACACGCATTGCAGAACTGCTTATTTGTTGGCTGGGGTCGTGTGGAGCCCTTTGAAGCTGCCTAAATATAGATTTTGAACAATTAAAAATAGACTTTGGTGATCCCCATTCTCTTGTGTCACAAGTGTTTTTCTCAAAAACCTTAATTTCTCTTCGGCTAAAGAAAGTAAGTTGTGTAAATCTTGGATGGCCTGGGGTAAGTAAATAATCAGGAAATTTTTTTGGGTGAACTATTCCTTTAACCTGAATATTCAGCTAACTCTATACTTTTTATCACAGAGTGTGAAAGACTTGTGTGTTCTTCTTATGATCCATACTGACTGTTTTTTTTTTTCTCTCTATAAGGGAATCAGAAGAAGAAAAAGAAGTAAATGTCTACTGGAATCCACAGGAACCATGCGGATCTCAATACCAGCCAAACAAAACATTTTTTACAGGGAACAATGTAACAGCTTAGGCTTAATTCTCCCTAGTATACATACAGAAAGAAACTAGGACACATAAATGTAAACATACTGTACAAAAGGTATGTACACACTAATAGTTTTATTCAGTTAATTTTTTTTCTTTTGACCTAATTTTTGTCATGCTAATGAAAATAATTTGCACTTACAAAATAAAATGCTGTATTTTCTTTTAATATAATTTTCCTTATTTTAGAATTTTCAAGACACTGTAATATCCCAGAATGCTGTGTTGTTCAATGGTTAAAGGATAGTTAGTACTGATCACTTTTCCCTTTCAGAGTCATAATAGTTGTTTTTAAAAAAAGCCAGAGCTGGTGACCAATTTTCCTGGTAATATTAAATTTAATTTGTAGTTTATAGCAGTTAATGTCAAACTGTGCAATTGCATCTAATGAAAAGCAGAGGTGTTTTATCCATTGAATGAACTTTACTCATGAGCTGAGTTTGAGGGCTTCTTGAATGACCCACTTCAACCTGCGTGAACTCAGGTTATCTCACCAGTGAAGCCCTTAATGTGATTTTCCGGCTTTACCGAGAGTTTGATGATGGACTTTATTGGAAATAAGTACACCCAAGCTGTCTCCTCGCTGTAAGGTACATTTCATTCTCATCCAGAGAAATGGCTCTGCAGTAATACTTTCAGTAACATCATCATCATCTTTGAGCCCTATCAGTCACAAATTTCTTATTTCATGGAATCTGAAAATGTTTTTTAATTGTCTTGTCAACTTGTTATAAAGCAGAATAGTGTTTCGTTGTCATTACAGTGTATTATGTTTTTCTCCTTTTTAATGTATGTAATCTTAACTTGTTTGCATTAATCAAAAACAAATGTTACAGAAATGCTCGTTTTAGTGAACGGAGTGGACAGATCTGTTTTCTGATGTCTACAAGCTCACTGTAAGTGCAGCTGTGAGACTAACAGCAAATCTGATTTGTGCACTGATATGGATGGTTATGGCACTTGTGGAAAATGTGTGATGACACACTGACATTTAACCCTGAAAAGGTTTTTGTATCCCAGGGGATACAAACATTTGAGAGACTGTGGGGAGAGGCAGGGAAAGTTTAGGTCTCATTTCTTGGTTTCGTGTTGAAAGGGTGTTTTTTGTGAATATTTAGATCTGTTGACTTTGTTCATACATTCTTTGTTTAGCTTACGAGCAGCATTTAAAAACATGACTGCTTGTAGTGGGAAATCTACTCGCCTTCAGATAAAAGTTTATATATTTCACATATTTACAATATTTGGAGGGGACTCCAATTGTTATTGTATCTCAGGGGATACGTTGACCTTTTAGGGTTAAGATGTCATCGGTGACACTTAAGAGGGCCAATCAGGGTTACCATTGGTGTGCACAATGTATGATTATTTGTCATCTATGTCCTTTATTCATAAACAATAAAAACTCAAGAGCTATTCTTTTATTCATTTAAAGTGGCTTTTGCCTTTAAATATGTATTGTCTCCCTGTATCACAGCCAGCATCAGTGTATTTGGTGCTGATTAAGTAAAAGTGGAGCAGTGCGTCAGCTGTTTAACTTCCTGCTTAGGAGACTCCTTTAATCAGATTTGCTGTAACCTCACTTCATTGTCATTTTCAGTTACTGGGCTCAGTACGATCTGTATTGACCTCTTTAATAGTTAATAGCCGTAAACAAAAAGAAACTCAGTATCTGCAGGATGTGGGGCTTGTTAAATTCAGTGTTTATGTACTCCAATTTTGAAAAAAGGAGAAATTATTTTACGTAATTCTGGCCAATCGTAGAAGGAAATTGTTTCCCCCCTCATTCTCTTTCTGGAATAACCGTAAAATAAGAGTTCAAACAGCTAGAATACAGACAGAGCCAGTGTGCATCTCTGAGGTCAGTAGCCAGAGAAATGGGCTATTTCAGGACTAAGTGGATTAGTTGGTAAATCTTTGGGAGTCTGAAATACCTGCTTTATTCACTCTGGCTTGATGTGACCGCTTCCATGGCAAGAGAACAGCAGGATTAACTTTACCTTCACTCAAACACTTGCAGTTTGAAAATGACCAGGATGTACAATGTATCTGGATGGATCCATAAGTTTTGTACAGTGAAGAAGACTGTGCATCTTAAAGGAAGGCAAAACAAATGATAAAGTGACATTTGCTTTTTACTCTTAACATCAAGTTATCAAATCAGCTGTGGATTCAATGGATCAAAGAGAAAGTACAGTTCATTTTCTCTAGCTGTGTTTGGGTGAGTAATCACAACTCATTCTTTAGAAGAAATTCACATGATGGTCGCAAAGGTGTTAGTTTCTTGAATGTCAGTGAATTCACTGTGTACATGGAAAATAAAAGGTGAATTTATAAAAATGTAAATACATTTTGTATGAAGACCAGTTTTATCCTCGATTTGAAAAGCCTTGGATTCCTGGAACTCTGTGGATTTCACATTTCATCAAACTTAATATTTTGCATAAAGAATGAAACTTGATTGTGTGCATTGTGACTATTTTCATGGCACAGTACCATCCCAAATTGTATTGCATCCAGATAAATTTTTTTATAGTAAAAATCACTTGTAATAGCTACCATTTTCATTTAAATCATCATAAATGTAATGCAACATTAAAAAATACCATGATGACCAAAATATAATTGTTTTCATATTACATTAATGAGAACTGGGGAAAAATTGCTTGATTGTCACAATGCAAAAGATCATAAAAATACTTTTTTTTTTTTTTCTACCTGTGATTTGGGGGCTATTGTAACGAGGCGGGACACGAGGTGAGATCCATATGCAAGCTTTATTAGACTGAGTTCGTCGTCAAATAGGCAATGGTGGAACAACAGCAAACAGGTATGGCAGAGAGTAGGCAGAATCGTAGTCAAGGTACAGGCAATAGGTCAGGGCTGGCAGATAACCTTAAGTCCAATAAACAATACACAGTCCAAAGGCAGGCAGCAGGGAATCGTAGACGGGGAACAGGCAGACGATAACAAGAAAAACCGCTCAGAAGTGTAACCAGAGTATACAAGACCTCGCAATGTGTGTGTGGATGTGACTAGCTTAAATAGTCCAGCTAATGTGCTGCAGCTGAGTGTGGTGATTACTGACTGATGAAGTGAGTGCAGGTAATGGCCAGAGAGGATTATGGGAAATTAAGTCCGGGAATGACTGGAACTGTGACAGCTATAATCTAAAATCAAACTCGACTGTTCAAAATTTTGGGGTCATTAAGATTTGTATTTATTTTTTAAGAAAGATATTAATACTTTTATTCAGCAAGGAAATTAAATTAATCACAAGTGACAGTAAAGACAATAATACAAAAGATTTAAAGATTTTTTTTTTATACTGTATGTTAAAGAATGTTCGGGGAAAAAGTATTACGGTATCCACAAAAAATTTAAGCAACAACTGTTTTCAACATTGATAATAATAAATGTTTCTTGAGCAGCAAATCAGCATATAAGAATGATTTCTGAAGGATCATGTGACACTGAAGACTAGAGTAATGATGCTGTTGCCATCACAGGAATAAATAGCATTTTACAAATATTCAAATAGAAAACAGTGATTTTAAATTGTAAAAACATTTCACAATATTACTGTATTATTAATCTTATAAATACAGCCTTGGTAAACAGAAAAGACTTCTTGCAACAACAACAAAAAAAAAAAATCATCTTACCAACCACAAACTTTTGAACAGCAGTGTCTGAGCTTTTTTAATATTTATTTATTTATTATGACTAGGTCCTGAAATTACCTCTTTGCAATCTGTAGTGCTAATTCGTTTTTCCTGTGCCCAAATAGATATTGCCATGGAGGAGGGAGTATCATGGACTTTGGTAAGCAATGGCAAAAAGTTACAGCCACAATGTAAATATACAGGTGCATCTCAATAAATGAGAATATCATGAAAAAAAATGTTTTCTTTCTGTAATTTAATTCAAAAAGTAAAACTTAAATATATTCTAGATTTATTAGACATAAAGTAAAACGTTTCCAGAGTTTTTTTGTTTTCATTTTGATGATTACAGCTTGCTGCTCATCAAAATAAAAAATCAGTATCTCAAGTTATTATATTTCAAGTTCTATTAAATTACAATTCTCAGGGTATAAATTCTGGGTTTAGGTCAGTAATCCCAACAACAGTCATGGGGAAGTCTGCTGACTTGATAGTTGTCCAGAAGACGATCATCAAGACCCTCTACAATGAGGGTAAGCCACAGAGGGTCATTGCTGAAAGAGCTGGCTGTTTCAAAGAGTGCTGTGCCAAAGCATGGAAAGTTGACTGGAAGGGAAAAGTGTGGTAGGAAAAGGTGTACAAGTGAAAGGAATGACTGCAGACTTGAGAAGATTGTCAGGCGAAGCCGATTTAAGAACTTAGGAGAGCTTCAAAAGGAGTGGACTGAAGCTGGAGTCAGTGCATCAAGACCCACCACACACAGACGTCTTCAGGAAATGGGCTACAACTGTCACATTCCACATACCAAGCCACTTCTGAACCAAAGACAACGTCAGAAGCATCTTACCTGGGCTAAGGAGAAAAAGAACTGGACTGTTGCTCAGTGGTCCAAAGTCCTCTTTTCAGATGAAAGTAAATTTTGCATTTCCTTTGGAAATCAAGGTCCCAGAGTCTGGAGGAAGAGTAGAGAGGCACAGAAACCATGTTGCTTGAAGTTCAGTGTGAAGTTTCCACAGTCAGTGATGATTTGGGCTGCCATGTCATCTGCTGGTGTTGGTCCACTGTTTTCTGAAGTCCATAGTCAACGCAGCCTTCTCCTGACAAGTTTTATGGAGATGCTGATTTCATTTTTCCAGAAAGGATTTGGCACCTGCCCACACTGCCAGGTGTGAGAGGTGTTAAGAGCTGCTGTGCAGCCAAAATAATGTACCAGTTATCAATGTAAAGCTGCTTTGACACAATCTACATTGTAAAAAGCGCTATATAAATAAAGGTGACTTGACTTGACTGCCAAAGGTACCAAAAGCTGGTTCAATGACCATGGTGTTACTGTACTTGATTGGCCAGCAAACTCGCCTGACCTGAACCTGTATTGTCAAGAGGAAGATGAGAGACACCAGACCCAACAATGCAGATGACCTGAAGGCCGCTATCAAAGCAACCTGGGCTTCCATTACACCTGAGCAGTGCCACAGGCTGATTGCCTCCAGTATTGAGTGCATAGAAATGAACATACTTTTCAGAAGCCTGACATTTCTGTTTAAAATATCCTTTTTTGTATTGAGATAGTCAATTGGTGGCTTTTTGTTAAATGTGAGCCAAAATCATCACAATTAAAAGAACCATAGACTTCAGTCTGTGTGCATTGAATTTATTTAATACACGAGTTCCACAATTTGAGTTGAATTACTGAAATAAATTAACTTTTCCACGACATTCTAATTTATTGAGATGCACCTGTATTGTTTTTATTAACAATACAGGTGCCCGATACATTTACATTTAGTCATTTAGCAGACACTTTTATCCAAAGCGACTTACAAATGAGAATAGCAGAAGCAATCAAATCAACATGAGTACAACAGTATGTAAGTGCCGTGTCAAGTCAGTTTCATCAGTAAAGTGTTTTTTTTTTTTTTTAATATATACGCAAATAGATGAAGAAAGAGGATAGAAAATCGGAAAAAGAAAAGTAAAATATAAATAAAAGTGCTAATATTACTGGGTCAAGTGATGACGAAAAGGATATGTCTTTAGCCGTTTTTTGAAAATGGCTAAAGACTCAGATCCGATACCAAGCTCATGTAATTGTACTCGTAAAAAATACCCCAATACCAAAGACCAATACCTCACGTGACGTAACTGACAGAAATTTCCGTGCACAGAGACACCGGCGGCAGCAGCAGAAACAATGTCAGCCTCAAGGGAGTGAAAAATCCTTCCAATGAATGATGACAACACACACATTGCGAACTGCAACTGAAGGCGGGATAGGCGGAATCGCGCTAAATGACAGAACGGAAGCTATCTCGCGCGCTCTCTCTTCTTTTTATATAACAATTATATATTGGTAATTATGCCCTTTGAAGGTTATTGGACACTGTGAAAGTTTGTGACAAGCACATAAAAAGTATTACTTTTTTCATTAGAGTAATAATAAAGAAGCTGTCCTACATTCATTAGTCTCACTGTTTTGTGCTTGGAAAACTGCAACATCACCAAAAAAAAAAAAAAAAAGAGAGAGAGAGAAATTAATATATGTATAGGCATCGGTATCGGCAAGTACTAGAAAAAAAAAGGTACTTGTACTCTGTCCTTAAAAAATGGTATCGGTGCATCCCTAGTTATTATAGACAAATAATAACCATCAGAACAATGTTACACTGTATGTTCTTCTAGAGTCCGACTTTACAAGAACCATCATCTTTCCTTTTTAAAGGCATTTTGATTTCTTGCTGTAATCAGTAAAGAAACAAGGATTTCTGCATCTACTAGATAGCTGTATTGCAGAACTGAGCCAATCTCATCAGTTGGCGAATGGTTTGCTCACCTGAGTAGACTCTTAAAGAAATGTATTTCAGACAGTCTTTCACTAATACAAGTTTGAAAGTGATTATACTTTAAATTATGATTGTCTTTTTAAAGTGACAGGTTCCAGGGTTCCCAGAGCAAAATACACGATGGTTGGAGAGGCACTGCGTTATGTAATTCCCTGCCATATGCAGTGCTCCATGGGATGTGGAGGGCAGGCCTGCAAGTACGAGGACCCCTCACACTGGACAGAGGACAAGCAGGCCATCAGAGGAATCTACTCGTCTTGGTACACTGCATGCACTTACTTGTACACTTAAACAAGGGTATTTAGTGTTCGTCAGATATAAAGGTTAAGCCTTTGGCAGTCTATGAACCTTCTCTATATGTTGAGAGATCTCAGCACTGTCAAAGTATTGTGTTGATTTTTCTTATTATATGCCAAACAGATTTGCAAAAATAATGCCCCCACCCCCCAAATGAATGTCTGGATTCCTTTTCAGAAACTCAACCTATAATTAAAGGCTTACTTAAATTTCATTTTACATGCCAAAGATTTCAGCTTTAAGATTTTACCTCAATAAATCCAAGTTTAAAGTTTGATGCGATAATAGCCCATATTAATAGATTTGTTGTTAATTCATGGTTCCTTTTTGCCTCTTTTTTTAGGATCACTGATGATCTGCTCGCCATGGCCCGTCCTTCCACTGAAATTATTGAAAAATTTGACATAATAGATCAATTTTTGAGGTAAAACTGGTTATCTTAACTAAAAGTGCCTTTAGAAAACTGGTTCTGGGGCATGTGTTTGGTACACTCTTATAATTCAATGTTTCATCATGTTAAGATGTGGTTTGAAGACCGTCATTAACCTCCAATGCCCTGGCGAACATGCCAGCTGTGGCAACCTGCTAGATCCCGAGAGTGGCTTTACTTACCGACCGGAGACATTCATGCAGGCTGGCAGTGAGTAACATTTAATTCTGCCAAACTTTTAGATGTCAAAATGCGCTTTCCTGTGTAATGTGACATAAAGAGGTTAAAGATATAAAGAATCTTCTTAAAGTAATTAAGTAATAACATAGCTGTGGTTGTTCTTATGTCTTCAGGTTATAAAGGTACTCTTGTTGCTCTGTTTTAGTATATTTCTACAACTTTAGATGGAATGACTATGGTGTGGCGTCTCTCACATCAGTCTTGGATATGGTGAAAGTCATGTCTTTTGCCATTCAAGAAGGCAAAATCGCTGTTCACTGTCATGCGGGGCTTGGCAGAACAGGTATAGTTCTATAGTTGTGTTTTAATGAAAGTGGAGCAGTGGTGGCATCCTTTTTTGGGTGATGTGGCTTATAGTCTTAAGCGCTGTAAGGTTGCTGGCAGCCATAAGCTATCATTATTGTGTCCTCAAGCAAGATACTCAACCTCAGGTTACTCCAGAGGGATTGTCTTGGTAATAAACTTTAGATAAAAGCATCTGCGTAAGCACTACTCAGCGAGCACAACATTTTTTGGTAACACTTTATCATTTTATAGTGTTCTTGTTACACATGTTACATGTAATTACAATAGTAATAACTATAAATTATGCATAATTGCATGCAATTAACTCTACACCTAACCCTATACCTAAACCTAACCCAACCCCTACTATATAGTAGTTAATAAATATCACTACATGTAGTTAATAAATATCACTTAGTACTTATACACTGAACAAAATTATAAACACAACACTCAAAGACCTAAGACATTTTCTATGTACACAAAAGGACTGTTTCTCTCAAATATTGTTCAAAAATCTGTCTAAATCTGTGTTAGTGAGCACTTCTCCTTTGCTGAGATAATCCATCCACCTCACAGGTGTGGCATATCAAGATGCTGATTAGACAGCATGATTATTGCACAGGTGTACCTTAGGCTGGCCACAATAAAAGGTCACTCTAAAATGTGCAGTTTTATCACACAGTACAATGCCACAGATGTCACAAGTTTTGCTCACTAACACAGATTTAGACAGATTTGTGAACAATATTTGAGAGAAATAGACCTTTTGTGTACATAGAAAAAGTCTTAGATCTTCGAGTTCAGCTCATGAAAAATGGGGGCAAAAACAAAAGTGTTGTTTGGTAATACAAGCATTTTTGGTAATACAGATACGTTAACTGCATGTCATGTTTTGGTTACAATATTTTGTTTAATTTAGGTGTGGTTCCTAGAAAGTAAAAAAAAAAAAAAAAATGGTACTGCAACAACCTAGCCTCAATCAAAATGCAGTGTTATGATATGTACGCTAGCTGGATACTAACTCTTTTTACACATTTTTGTCATAGGTGTGTTGCTGGCCTGTTTCTTGTTGTTCACTACACAGATGACAGCAGATCAAGCCATTCTGTTAGTTCGAGACAAACGACCAAATTCGATCCAGACTAGAGGACAGCTCCAGTGCATCAGGCAGTTTGCTCAGTTCCTAGTTCCCCTAAGGAACTTGTTTGCTAACGCTGAGCCGAGAGTGCCACCTGTCACTCTTTCACAATATTTGATCCGGCAGAAAAATATACTGCACGGACACGAGGCTCGGCAGCTGAGATACGTGCCAAAGGTTGTCACCCTCATCTGCAGGCTTCTACTGGACATCGCAGAGAATCGTCAGGTTATTGAGGAGGACATTGTTGAAGTTCCAGACATCACACCTGTGGCAGATAAAACATTTAATGAAAACTCAATATATCAGTTAAACAGAGAGATCATGGGAAATGGGATGACTATCATCAAGCCACGTCTTCCAGGTCTACCCAGAGCCAATCGAGACAACTCACAACCTCTTTACTATGTCCGTAAGAGCCTTAGCTACAGCGAGTCTGACCTCCGGAGGTTAGCGGCGTCTTTAAACCTCTCAGATAACCCTCTCGGTGTTTTAGCCAGGATCCACTCATCCACCAGCAGCAATCAGCTGGGAGTTTCTCAGAACTATGTCCCTCCTTCTCTGGGGGCTTGTAAGGACAATCCCATCTACAGCTCAGCCAGCAATATATGGGAGCTGAAAACACTTATGGACCAGACAGAAGGATCTCCACTGCTCAAAAACAGGAGGCAGTCTGTCCTGCAGCGAAGCCAATCTCTAGGCGTTTCAGATGAGAAAAACACCACAAGCATCACCAGGATACTGTCTTTCTGGAAGAAAGACTGCAAGCAAAGTTCTGACTCTGACGAGACTAAAAAAGTTAATGGAAAAGACCATTCGGAGGTGCCCTTCATCACTGTACAGTCCGAGTTGTCTCTGGAGTTACGGCGACTCCTAGTGGCTCAGTCCCTCGCGGTAGACCTTGAGAAGGATGGAGAAAAGGAACAAATTCAGAAAGTGGCTGCTTGGCAGGTATAAGTGCATGTACTGATGAACTTATAAAAGTCTATGGTGTGGGTTAGGAGCTTCAGAACAAACATACCTCTGGACATGAGTCTTCCTGTTTAGCAGGATGAGTTTGGTAGCTGGTTTTTGGGAAACCTGTGCTCAGTTTAAGAGGGAACTGCTCCACAATTGAATTTATAATCTCCCATCAGATTTGAAGTGTTGCTCTTGTGGTCTAGGTCTTGATCTGAATCTAGGCTTTGGCTTATGGTCTCAGGCATTTGCCATTTTAGAGGTTGCATTACTGAATGGCTTGTTAGTTTTTTTCTTAGTTCATGGTTTTAAATAGTTTCTGACAAAACTTAATGAGAAACATTAAATCTGACCAATCAGTGCCTGAGCAGGTGTACATAAATGACTGCTTACCTCTGTCCTACTAGTTCTTCCAGCATCCCTTCGCCAACCAAACTGCACATTGCTGGTTGGTAACCACTAATACCAGAAAAGTGAATCCTAGGGGGACACTTCAGGCTTGAGCAGGCCAATATGTATACCTCCTCTTCAATAAATGAATGTGTGAACTTGTGAAATGCTGCAAAAAAATCCTCCATCCTCACTGTCTTCTCCTGCTGAAGAAAGGCAGCTCTGCATGCAGGACCTAGTTGTTGTCTTATCTGGCTAAACAACAATCTATTTCACATCATATAGAAAACATGACCTTAGTTTTCTGAATGCAAGATTAGTACATCTATTATCATTAGTACATTCATTCTTCTCTGCAGACTGATCTTAATCGCCAGGGTGCTTGGGAGCGACTGTGTTTGGAAAAAGACCCATTTATTCTGTCTGGAATCTTGTGGTCCTGGCTGGAGCAGCTCAAAGAACCAATCGTTTCAGCTCATGATGTCCACACACTAGAAGAGACCATTCAGGACCCCAAGACTGTCCTCAACAGCCTAGATAGGGTAAGATAACAAGAGACAATCCATGCATAATTCTAAATTAAACTAATTTTGCTCCTTGATCTGAATCCATTCTTATTACCAGGCTTCAAGAGAAACAGTTATATGTATTCTGGACTGTTTTGCTCATTTATTCACAATACCTGAGGAAGTCGAGAGCGCTTTTCTGGAGCGAGCAACAAAAGCTTTCACAAAGGTATTGTGTGTCATTCTAAAGATGTGCCCAAATGCTTACATGCATACTTGTATTCACTTTGGTGCTCTCTTCAGATGAAAAACACAGATGGTGGGAAGAGTGTCCACGAAATCATGAAAAAGGTCTTGAAGCTTGTTCTGCATCATTTGAGGTCAGCTGCCATGAATGAGTTTGAGGTGTAACACAGGTAACAATACCTAACTGAACACCTTAACTACAAAGTATTCTACAAAGAATTAGCTTACATCTTTGTCCATCATCAAAGAAAAACTCTACACATCTACTTCTGCAGTTTCTCAGTAACCGGTGAAGATTGGTACAGGACTGAAAAGCAGTGTTATGGGAGAATCATTATTAAAATCTTTGGTTGTTCCTCGGGTTTTGGTTCATATGAAGAATACATGATGTCATGCACACTGTAATTTAGTCCACAGATGATATTGTTCCCATTTGTAAAAGCTGAAAAATGCATCTTGTATGCTTGATTGTTTTGCTGTGAAAATCACACACTGTGTATTATGTGCCATGGTTTTAATACCTGAAAAGCATTGCAACTGAAACCTCTCATTTTTGTACCATGTTTGTAGTTATTTGTAATAAAATAAGTAGAATGTATGCAAACTAGAAATGAACGAAAACAGTCTTTATTTTACATGTGAAGGTGTGTAGGCTAACTGAAGATTATCGTATTACAAAAAAGAAAAGTTATGCTTTATGCAAACAGTTACAGCCATTAAACAGTTTTGATATTTATGGAAAAAAAAATATATATATATTGTTTCATTAATGTAAGAGCATCTTTTGCGCTATCATGCTAAACATGGATCTGGTCAGTGAGTGCAAAAGATCTGAATACATTTGGTGGTTTCAAGGTCAGAAATCAAAGGTATAAGCCTTCAAAACATCCTTCCCATCCAATGAATCCACCGAGGCCACAATACTCGAATAATCACAGGCAACTCTGGTGAATCCTCTGGAAATACATTTAAAAGAATAAAGTCCATTTGCAAAATAGCTGTCAAAACACCGTCCAAGTAAACATCACTTGCCAGTGTGGGTGATAATGCTGTACCTGGACCTTGTGAGGGAGCCTCCGAGCAAATGATACTGGCTTGCAAGGGTAAGCCCGTGTTCTGGATCATTTCTCCAGGTCAGGACTCTGAGAGACAGGTCACGAGATGCTGTCACCACCCTAAAACTGTCCTGCAAGATCAGCACAATTCATGTTTTATAAGTGAAAGTATTCACAGGGAGAGTTTTGATATAAATGTTCAAACAGCTTACCACACAAAGAGAAGTGATTGGCTGTAAATGGTCTTCAAAACTAGCTACAAGTTCTCCTTTAAATGTGTAGACCTTCAGATGTTTTCCATCTGCAAGCAGAAGAGTGCTGCTCCCTCTCGCCTCAAGAACGACGTCTGAATGATGGCTCAGTTCTACCCGAAAAGATGCGATTTGCTGAGCTAAAGTGGGAATTAATGACATACTGTATTAGTAAATATCATTGTTTTCAATTGTAATTTGTAGGTATGTAAAAATGGTAAAAAAAATATAGTATTCATTAAACCTACGGCAAGAAAAACAATATATTTCTAAGGCCAACCTTGTGGTTCCTTTTTGTACTTGGATTCCTTTAAGGTCAGGTCAAAGACTGCGATTGTTTTGTTGCTGAAGAGGCCGTCAGATTGGATCACTGCGAGCCGTGCCAGTTGAGATGGGAGGAAGACAGCGGCACAACAGCCAGTGACTGGCAGACTATGACTAAGACTGTCCTCATCTTCAGCAGGGCAGCACACACTCTCACTGTAGAAAACCTCCACAAAAACACACCAGATGTCATTCATTTCCAAACAAACTTTAACATACTGTGATGATGAACGTTTGAGGTTATTGTCACAGGAACCATCAGTGAATGGTAATATTGTATATATTGATTTCTTGTTTATTTTGTGTAATGATTTGGATGTCATTTGTTTATAAAAACAGTATCGATGTCTAGTGTTCAAAGTGTGTAGGGTAATTAAATACATGAAAGAAACAGAGACTTTGATGGTTTCATATTTATTTTATTATATGTTTTTATATAATATATTTCAGAGTATAGCTTCTCTGTCTGGTCCTGTGTTCTGAGGGGTGGGTTTTGATGACGAGGATGTCTGAAATTTTCCTTTAATTAGTGGTTTTTACCATTTATGGGTGCAGAGATAGATATAAGTGCTTTGAGTGGTTATACTTTAGTTTGGTATATGTATTGTTATTTTGATCAATAATGATATGAGTCAGTGAGTAAGTGTCTGAATGTGCATTTATATAAAGTTGATAGAATGATGATGCTTTATGGTAGCCATGTGTGTTAAACTACCCCCATTAAGTGGTATGATCCGCTAGAGTTTGGTGGGAAGGTCGACTCAGTAGAGGAACCTAGTGGGAACTGGACTGTGAATGGACAAAGGATGGCAGAGGGAAGTGACGGATCAGGAAGTGAATTAGGAATGGAAGTAGGTGACAGGAGAAATGAAGTATGGAAAACTGTGGAAAAGGCAAATAGCAAACGAAAACGTAAAAAACAAAATCAGAAAAATGTAAGTTCTTATTCAGAAGAAACCGATAATGAGCAAAGTAAAAATGAGGAGTACAAAGTAATAATTTAAAATGATTCAGGAGGGAGCGTCATTTGGTGAGTGGAACCTGGTTAATTTAACCAAAGCCATAAACAAATTTGTTGGAAATGTGAAAGGTGCAAGAATATTGAGGAATGGAGCACTGATGATTTTTTGCAGGGATATTGAATATTGGATGGAAGGCGATTCGTCTTAATAAGATTGAGGGTAAACGAGTGCAAGGATCATTGATCAATAATAGAAAGGTTCGAGGATTCATTTCGAGAATAACCCCAAATATGTCAGACGAACAAGTTAAGGAATTAACCTTTCTACATTAGTGGAAGGAGCATCGGTAGCTGAGGCAAAACGATTGAAAACAACATGTAACGATGAAAAATGTGACAGCTTATCAGTTATGATTGTTTTTGACCAGGAAAATCTACCATCTAAAGTATATATAGGATATATGCGCTATGAGGTCAGACCTTATAATTCGCCACCTTTGAGGTGCTTTAAGTGTCAAAAATATGGGCATGTAGCAGCTGTGTGTAAAAGCAAACAAAGATGTGGAAGGTGCGCTGGTGAACATGAGTATGGGAAGTGTGCGAATGGAGCTAAGCTAAAATTTTGTAACTGTGGAGGGGAGCACAGCTCTATATACAGGGGGTGTGAGGCCAGTAAGAGAGCTGTAGAGGTACAATGAATTAAAACATCTGAAGGGATCACATACGCTGAAGCAGCAAAGAGAGTAGGTGGGCAACCAGACAAAAAAAAAAAAAAAAAAATCACTAAACAGCTAAGTGCAGAGAGTAGCAAGTCAAGACCATGTGAGGGGTGTGACAAAATTAAAGAACATACTCTGATAGTAGGTAAATTAGTTTGTGCTGTTTATGGTTGAGGTGATCATCTGCTCTGCGCAAGCAGAAAGGAAAACAGAAAAAAAAATCAAAATAATAGTTAAAGCAGCAGAAAAGTTCTTAGGAATTAAGGGGTTAGTATGGGAGGAGGTTGAAGAAATATTAAATGGAGGAACAACAAGCACACAAGCACTAGCATGGGATGGTGGCTCTTCATGATCTTAACCATACTGCAATGGAATGCAAGGAGTCTAATTTCTAACGGACAAGAATTTAAAAAATATCTTTCAAACATACAAGATAAACCCAATATTATATGCATACAGGAAACATGGCTAAAACCACAGTGGGACTTTGTGATACAGGGGTACACAGCAATCAGAAACTATAGGGTGAATGGAAAAGGTGGGTGGGTAGCAACATTTGTGATGAATGGGACAAGGTTTAGTCAGGTGAGGATAATAAAAAAAAAAACATGAAGCAATAGCAGTAAAAAGCTGGATGGGGAAAGATGAGATAACAATTAATTATTATAATCCTTGTAATAGATTAAATATAGACACATTAAACACTGTGGGTGGACAGACATGGGATAAAGTGATATGGTGTGGTGATTTTAACACACAGTGCACTATGGGGAAGTAAAAAGACAGACGCTAATGGATTAATTATAGAAGAATTTATTGTAGAAAAGGGATTAGTATGTATGAATGATGGAAGTGGTACCAAATATAACAGTGGTCAAAATACAGAAAGTGTAATTGACTTAACATTAGTATCGCAGGAAACAGCATGTGTCGTTAGATGGGAGGTGCTAATAAATCATCAGTAGGTAGTGATCACTACCCTATATTAGTCAAGATTGGAATAGAAGTTTATCATGAGGAAGACCCAAGAATATCGAGATGGAAATTAGATAGGGCAGACTGGGAAACATTTCAAATATTATGTAAAAATAAATGTGAGAGTTTAATCAGAGAGGATTTGTCAGATGTGGATGAATTTAATAAAAAAAATGGTGGGAATTATAATAAATACAGCAGAGGAAACCATACCAAGGAGTACAGGGAGCAGAGAGAAAAAGAATGTTCCATGGTGGGATGTAAATTGTAACGATGCCATTAAAAGAAGAAACAGGGCATTAAAAAAACATAATTCACTAGAGACATTAATCCATTATAAAAGATCTCAGGCTATAGTTCGAAAGACAATAAGAATAACAAAACATACACATTGGCAGGAATACCTTTACTACAATTAGAAGAGAGACATCATTGACTGAGATATGGGGAATGATTAGAAAGATGAGTGGAATCAGAAGGAACTATATAATGCCAGTATTAATAAGTGGCAATAAAACAGCAGTTAGTAATGTAGATAAGGTAGAAATGTTAGCAGAAACATGAATTAAAGTACACAGCTCAGATAATTTATCGATCATAGTCAGACAGTGCAGAAGCAACACTCTTGCTCTGAATCCAGGGATTAATATATGGAAGAGCACAATAACAGATGATTTAGATCCACCATTTAGCTTATTCAAGTTAAAAAGGGCTATATCAAAGACACAGCAGTCATCTCCGGGGAAGGATAGTATCTGTTACAGTATGTTAGCACACTTGGAAAATATTGCACTTAATGTAGTTTTAAGATTGTTTAATAAGATATGGGAAACAGGCAAAATACCAAAAGCATGGAAACAATCAATAATAGTACCAATAGTAAAACCTGGGAAAGATCCATCAGACCCCTCAAGTTATAGGCCAATAGCACTTACATCACAGTTAGGGAAAACCATGGAACGTATGGTGACAGATAGATTAACATTCTTTTTAGAAAGCAAAAATGTATATTCTCCATATCAAAGTGGGTTTCGTAAAGGGAGAAATACAATTAAATACAATACTCTTGTTTATGTCTGGAGCCTGAAATTAAAAAAGCTCAGACAAATGGGGAGGTGGTAGTAGCTGTTTTCTGTGATATTGAAAAAGTGTATGATATGTTGTGGAAGGAAGGGCTACTTATTAAATTAAATAAGTTAGGTATAGGTGGTAGATTATACAACTGGGTGTTGGACTTTTTATTTGACCAGGCAATAGAAGTCAGGGTGGGCACAGAATATTCAAAAATGTATAAAGTTGAAAATGGTACACCACAAGGCAGTGTGCGTAGCCCAGTGCTATTTAATATCATGATTAATGATATATTTGAAAAAGTTGAAAGAAGTATTGGGAAGTCTTTATATGCAGATGATGGGGCTCTGTGGATAAGAGGACGAGGTTTGAAATTCATACAGAAGAAAATGCAGGCAGCAATTAATGAGGTGGAACAGTGGGCAAATAAATGGGGTTTTAAAGTGTCGGTTGCAAAGACACAGGTAATATGTTTTTAAAGGAAGCATAAGGAAGTGTCATTAAAATTTTATGACCAAATACTAGAGCAGGTCAAGGTTGTCAGATTTTTGGGAATATGGTTTGATGAAAAGCTGACTTGGAAACAGCACACCGATAAGGTCAAAGACAAATGCAAAAAAAATCAATAACCTTTTGAGATGTTTGTCAGGAAGGGACTGAGAAGCCACTACAACTTAAAGATATATCAGGTTTTGATGAGATCTACAATGGATTATGGATGTATAGCGTACATGTCAGCAGCAGAGTGTCATCTTAAAAAAATATATGTGGAGCAGGCACAAGCATAAGGACGTGTAATGGAGCATTTAAGACATCTCCATTAGCTGCCATACAAGTGGAAATGGGGGAACAACCATTAAGGATAAGAAGAACAAAAATAATGTTAACATACTGGGTTAATCTTCAGGGACACTATTGTTCTCACCCCGCTAAAGCTATCTTAGAGGAATGTTGGGAACACAATGAAAGCAACTGTTTAAGTTTTGGATGGGTGGGGACTGCTAAAGCAGAAAGCCTTGGCCTGTGCAACATAAAATATAGTCCTACAGTCCCATATCCAGATATTCCTCCATGGTTATTTATAGATCCATTAATTGACTTGAGTACACTACAACAAATATAAAGGGAATGCAAACAAACAAATGCAGGAAGAATAGCAGAAAGATACATAGAGCAGCATTACACTGATAAGCTCATTGTGTTTACTGATGGATCTTAAGACCCAGAGACTGGACGAACAGGAGCTGCCATGTACATCCCAGCAAACAAAATAGGCATTAAGAAAAGAACCCCAGATCATCTGTCGGTGTATACAGTTGAACTTATAGCCATTCTGATAGCGTTACAATGGGTAGAAGAAAACAATGAAGGCAAGGTAGTCATTGCATCAGACAGTTGGGCAGCGCTCACCAGTATCAAATCTGTGACGTCATGTAGGCTAGATTTGATTTATAATATCCATCAGTATCTGTATAGAATTTTCCAAAAGGGATTGACTGTCTGCTTTGTTTGGGTTCCTGCTCATGTATGGGAAATGAAGATGTGGATTTTATGGCAAAACAAGCGCTCAAAGTAAAGTCAGTTGACATGCAAATCCCATTAAGTAAAGCTGAAGGTAAAGCATTCATTAAAGAACAAATGCAAAATAAATGGCAAGAATATTGGGAATTAAATGAAACTGGAAGACATCTCTATAATATACAAAAAAATGTTGGTTTGAGGAAAAAGTTGGGCAGGAGCCGAAAGACAGAGACAGTCATTACCCGTCTAAGAATAAGACATACGGGGCTTAATTATTCACTTCACAAAATAGGTAAACACCTAATAGGACAATGTACAAGATGTAATAGTGCAGAGACAGTCCAACATGTGCTGATCGAATGTAGGGGATACGTGGTGAAGAGGAAGAAATTAGCAGAAGTTGTAGATAAAGCTAAGCTCAAGTTCATAGTAGAGAATCTCCTTGGGGATAAAGCATGGGAAATATCCCAATATCTTATTAAATATCTGAAGGAGACAGGACTAATAGAGAGAATATTTTTTATTTATTTTTTTTTTTTTTAAGCAATCTGCCAATCATCTGATCCACACTCCAGTCTAGTAGGTGGCGGTAATGCTCCTAAAAGTTGGTTGCCAACCGTCAATCAAATCAAAAGAAGAAGAAGAAGAAGTTTGGCGGGAAGATTTGTTTGTGAGTGCTGATGGCAGATGAAGCCAAACGCTAACATGTCGTGTAAGTCTGATGGGAGACTACATTGAGAGGCTTATGCCTCGAGGCAAGATCTAATGCCCTGTTTTGCTGCTCTAAGCATGTTCTGTTTTTTTTCATATGTTGTGTAAAGTTTATTTTTGAGAATTTTAGTTTTGTAACATTGTTGCAATTATTTTCGTTTTGTTTTCTTTGTACCTTAAGTGGCGCACTTGTGGAGAACAGGCTAGTGAAAATAAAACACCTTGGATTAAAAGACTGTTTAAGTTTTACGCATCTCAGCAATACTCACGATACGACGCGTGGCGGCAGTGGTGCTTCTAGGCCTATAGGAAGTGAGTACACAAGCAGATAAAGTATGCAGTCCCAGCTGTACCTTATTTAACTGAAAGCAGCAGAAGCTGGGTTTTCTCCAAGTGAAAATGCCACCAAATAAACAAGATGAAGCTAAGGGCAAAGATGATGGCAAACCAGCAAAGCAACTGGACGCAACGAGTTAATCTTCAGAGCACGATAAAGTGGCTTCCGAGAGTACTTCAGAGTAGATTGCTACAATGCTCCAAACTTTTCTACATAATCAACAGCAAAGAGAAAAAAAATCGACTGGAAAAGGAAGTGCAACTTCACGAGCACAAGTATTGGATACTTCAACACCAATTTGTACAACTACAGTCTGAAGTTCATCAAGAAAAGATGTGATTTGTGCTTCAGCTGTTCGTCCCAGGCGACAACAGGCACAAAGTGAAATGACTACATCAGCAGCTGTAGACAGAGCGACAAGGTTATGAGACAAGTTTCAACAGCCCAAGAATGTTGCCATGGACAAGTGATGAGGATATTG
Source organism: Elopichthys bambusa (assembly GCA_037101425.1). NCBI lineage: Eukaryota > Metazoa > Chordata > Actinopteri > Cypriniformes > Xenocyprididae > Elopichthys > Elopichthys bambusa. The sequence goes on along the minus strand of CM074451.1, from coordinate 23,254,972 downwards.
AGCATTATTTAACGGCTTTTGAACGAATTGCTCACGTGTGCAAATGGCCAAGACAAGACTGTGTGTTACATCTCTTATCGCTTTTAACCGGCAAGGCAATAGCAGCTTATGTGGCCATAGAGACTGATGATTCACTGAACAATGACTGTGTTAAACAAGTGATACTTGTTAAGTTAGAAATTAACCCAGAAACCTTCCGACAGCTTTTCAGAGCATACAGTCTACGAGATGATGAAACGCCATGAGAACTGTATGTAAGTTTTGAAAGATCTGTATGAAAAGTGGATGGTCCCTTCGCGACGAACCAAGCAAGAGATTGGTGATCAGTTAGTGCTGGAACAGTTTCTCAAATTGCTGAATCCAGAAGCAAGAATGGGTGAAGCAGAATGGCCCTACTTCATGTAAACAAGTGGCAGAAATGGCGGAGACGATGGCGTGGCGTCGACCACAACCCAACCGGTAAGTCTGGGGATGCTAAGGGTAGTGGTCTGAGGAATTTTGATGCTGATAACCGAACATTACAAACAAATTCTGCTCTGCGTAACAGTATGCAGGCAGGTGGAGTTAGTCAGTACAACAGAAGGTCTGTAATTATGTCATGGATGTGGCCAGTCTGGGCATAAAAAAGCAGATTGTCTTCTGCAAAATGTGACTAATACTCACCTGTGTTAGGAGTTAAGATCCTCAGTGAAGTTGAATGAGATTGAACTGAATACTGACATGGTAATTGATGTGAAGATAGGAAACCCGTTGTTTAAAGCACTGATGGATTCAGGTTCAAGCCAGACATTAGTTAGATCAGAATGTTTGGGAAAGTCAAATGTGCTGAGAAGCTGAGAGTCTGTTGTATTCATGGCATTGAAAAAGAGTAATGCCAAAACTGAGATTGTGATTGAAATTGAAGGCCAAGCCTACAGTTTGACTGTTGGGGTAATTGACAAAGCATCCAGTGATATTAGGCAGAGATGTACCTGTGTTAGTGGATTTGTTGCAGAGTGACAAGAACGTAGCAGAGGCTATGGTTGTAACAAGAGCACAGGCTAATCAAAATGAGGTCAGTAAATAGCTTTTGCAAGATTTACCTTTCAATGTGGACCTTTCTAAAGACAAATCTAAAAGGGAGAAACGTCATGATAAAGTTGTGAGTAATGAAGTAGTTTAAAATCTGCCAAAAATGGATGATCTTGAGCAAATTCCTCATGATATTGTGCAGTTGCAAAGGCAGGATGAAACTCTCAAACCGTTGTTTTAGAAAGCTAATGCTAACAACACAACATCAGCATTAATTCAGAAAGATTAGCTGATGATCAAAGATGACAAATTGTACTTAGTAAGTGCTGAAGGTGAAAGACTGGTAGTCAATGAGATTAAAGGTGTTACAACTGAGTCATTCAGTACTGTGGGCAGGACATCTAGGCCAGCAGAAAACGCTAGAATTGCTAGTAGGTTTTATTGGCCCAGGCTCTATACGGACGTGGCTGATTTTTGTAAATCGTGCCCAGAGTGTCAGCTGGTTAGACCAGCTAAAAAGAGTGACAGAGCGCCTCTGGTAAACTTACCTATTATTGACATTCCATTTTCCTGTATTGCAATGGACATTATAGGACCAGATTTTTATTATTTTTCTTCTGCCGTAAAACGCATCGTGCAGCCCAAACCGTAAGTGCTAGAGACTTGAAACTTTGTCAGATGATAGGACCGAAATCAAGTAGAGGTTGACAGAGTATGACCCCAATCGGCCAATAGGTGGCGCTACAGCAATCAAATGTTGAAAAATCGCTCATAACTCATAAACCGTTTGTTGTAGACTCAAGTGTCTTATATCACTGTAATCCTTGAACAAAATGTATATCTCCGATTTCATTTCCGCATGGAAAAAATTTCCACCGTTTTGAATTTTGTCCAAAACCTACTTTTGCGAACTAGTCCTAGGTTTTTCGCCCGATCGGAACCAAACCAGTGCAGAAAGATTCTCTGTGGTCTGAATATCCATAATTATCAAAAAAAAAAAAAAAAGTTGAAATTTTGATTCACGGTCGCTAAGGGGCGCCAAAACGTAAGATTTGGGCGGAGCCACTTTTACTAAAATGGCTATAACTCGAGAACGAAATGAGATATTTGCACCAAACTAAATCTTTGGTCATGATAAAAAAAAATCACGTCGATTGGACACTAGGGGGCGCTATAATTTGAAAAAACATGAAAACTGCTATAACCACCTGACCGTTAGTCCGGCTGACTTGAATTTGGCATCGGCCATGTTTTTTGAGATACGTCAATGTCCTCATAGACTATCATGCTCCCTTGGACCAAGAGTGTTAGCAAATATGTGAAAACGCGTACTAGTCCTAGGGTTTTCACCCGATCGGAACCAAACCAGTGCTGGACAATTCTCTGGACTCTCTAGATCAATAATTATCAAAAAAAAAAAGTTCAACTTTTCCCCTTGGGTCGCTATAACCGGGTCATTTACATAATGGGCGTGGCCAAATATACTCAAAAGCCTACAAATTAATGAAAACTCAGAACTTAAATAGGTGAGCGCATGCAGGATATAATTCTGAAGAAGCACACATTTTTATGGAGATCGGACCATAGGTGGCGCTATAACTGTTAGAAGACTTTAAAAAAAATTGTGTTTTTAATACTTTTGGCTGAAAATGTATATAACTCTGGGTGTGATCGGCTTATTTTAATGGGAGATATATCTTTAGAATCCTGAATCCTTGCTGAGTCCAACGATACTAGACATTCCAGGTTTCGGCTTATGATTTGTGCAACGTTGTGATCTTCGAAACCGCTTGTCTGATCGAGACGAAACCACCATAAGAAAACACGGAACCTAAGCTGGTTTACTAAATGCTAAAGCCCAAATGTCAATTTTAATAGGGAGTGGCAAAAAAAATCCAATCAAAGTCTTTCATGGGTCATTTTTTTATGCTCTCTCTCTCTATATATATGTCTATATAACTTCAAAACGAAATGAGATTTTCACCTAAATTAACACGCATATGTATGGGCACACTCTGAGGACACCCAAAAAAAGTAGGGAAGATCTCGCAATAGGTGGCGCTGTGACTGTCAAAAAACCTTTAAAACCATATTTTTCTATATTAAATTGCCTGACACTGTCATTTTGTGCCACCAGATGGCAGCAGAAGGCCACTAATATAATTCAAGGTTTTAAGGTTAAGGTATAAGGTCATTTATAATCCCTTTAAACTATATAAATCCTTATAATATTACAAATCACATTTTGTCAAGGTTTACCACTTTATTTGTTCATTTGACGTATGTTTTTGCAGTAATATAACATTACAATTACATTGAGACCTGAAAACGATGATTTTTAAAGAGGAAACCTGGAATCTGCATTTTCTTACTTCATTGATTTCAAATATCCATTTTGCAACAAAATGTGTGTAAGCACATTTAATTAATGGAGTTAACATGTAAAATAAACTTGAGACAAAACAGACACTTTTCAGTGTCTGTATTAGACAGACACCTATTAGACAAGGTTAACGGAGGCCGATTGGAACGAAACTCGATGGGCAAGTTGGCGCTAAGGAGTTGTACGCCTCGTGGTTTTTCACAAAACCACACAATATGCATATCATTGGATAGATCTCCTCATGCTGAACAACTTTGCCTCAAGAACCAATGCTGTCAATCAAATTGTTCATTAATTATTCACAAATATGTAAAAAAACCTACTTTTGCGAACTAGTCCTAGGTTTTTCGCCTGGAACGAAACCAGTGTAGGAAAATTCTATGGACTCTCTAGATCTCTAACGAAGAACACAGAAGAATGCCAATTTTTGTGTAGATCGGACCATATGTTTTTAATGGATTTAGCTGAAAATGTCTATAACTTTGGGTGTGGTCGACTTATTTTCATGGGAGTCATGTCCTTAGACTCCTGAATCCTTGCCGAGTCCAACGATACCAGCCATGCCAGGTTTCGGCTTATGGTTTGTGCAGCGTTGTAATTTAGCGCTTAAAAAACTTTTGGAAATATCTTCGAAACCGTTTGTCCGATCCAGACGAAACCACCGTAGGAAACATGGAACCTAAGTTGCTTTACTATATGTCACAGCCCAAATGTCAGTTTTGTTAGCAAGTGGCAAATCCAATCAAAGTCTTTCATGGGTAATTTATGCTCTCATATATATATATATATATATATATATATATATATATATATATATATATATATATATATATATATACAGTGGGTACGGAAAGTATTCAGACCCCCTTAAATTTTCCACTCTTTGTTAAATTGCAGCCATTTGCTAAAATCATTTAAGTTTTTTTCCCCTCATTAATATACACACAGCACCCCATACTGACAGAAAAACACAGAATTGTTGACATTTTTGCAGATTTATTAAAAAAGAAAAACTGAAATATCACATGGTCCTAAGTATTCAGACCCTGTGCTCAGTATTTAGTAGAAGCATCCTTTTGATCTAATACAGCCATGACTCTTTTTGGGAAAGATGCAACAAGTTTTTCACACCTGGATTTGAGGATCCTCAGCCATTCCTCCTTGCAGATCCTCTCCAGTTCTGTCAGTATGGATGGTAAACGTTGGTGGACAGCCATTTTTAGGTCTCTCCAGAGATGCTCAATTGGGTTTAAGTCAGGGCTCTGGCTGGGCCATTCAAGAACAGTTGTTGTGAAGCCACTCCTTCATTATTTTAGCTGTGTGCTTAGGGTCATTGTCTTGTTGGAAGGTAAACCTTCGGCCCAGTCTGAGGTCCTGAGCACTCTGGAGAAGGTTTTCGTCCAGGATATCCCTGTACTTGGCCGCATTCATCTTTCCCTCGATTGCAACCAGTTGCAATCAGTGATCTTTGGGTTCTTCTTTACCTCTCTCACCAAGGCTCTTCTCCCCCGATAGCTCAGTTTGGCCGGACGGCCAGCTCTAGGAAGGGTTCTGGTTGTCCCAAACGTCTCCCATTTAAGGATTATGGAGGCCACTGTGCTCTTAGGAACCTTAAGTGCAGCAGAATTTTTTTGTAACCTTGGCCAGATCTGTGCCTTGCCACAATTCTGTCTCTGAGCTCTTCAGGCAGTTCCTTTGACCTCATGATTCTCATTTGCTCTGACATGCACTGTGAGCTGTAAGGTCTTATATAGACAGGTGTGTGGCTTTCCTAATCAAGTCCAATCAGTATAATCAAACACAGCTGGACTCAAATGAAGGTATAGAACCATCTCAAGGAGGATCAGAAGAAATGGACAGCACCTGAGTTAAATATATGAGTGTCACAGCAAAGGGTCTGAATACTTAGGACCATGTGATATTTCAGTTTTTCTTTTTTAATAAATCTGCAAAAATGTCAACAATTCTGTGTTTTTCTGTCAATATGGGGTGCTGTGTGTACATTAATGAGGGGAAAAAAATGAACTTAAATGATTTTAGCAAATGGCTGCAATATAACAAAGAGTGAAAAATTTAAGGGGGTCTGAATACTTTCTGTACCCACTGTATATATATATAGCAGCAGAAGGCCACTAATATAGTTCAAGGTTATATTAGTTAACTGTATAAATCCTTATAATAACATTACTATTCACATTTTGTCAAGGTTTACCACTTCATTTGTTCATTTAATATATGTTTTTGCAATTATATAACATTACATTTACATTGTGACCAGAAAATTATTATTTTTAAAGGGGAAACCTGCAATAAGCATTTTCTAACCTATCGTTTATTTCAAATATCCATATCTGCAACAAAGTGTTTGTGTAAGCACATTTAATTAATGGAGTTAACATGGAAAATGTGCTTAAAGCCATGAACAGAGACTTTCAAAATGAACGTGAGCCAAAGACTGGTCCTCTGCTGCCCTCTGCTGGTCAATAGTCGTCAAAATAGTCGTTTTGTCATACTACTCACTAATATTGTTCTATAATTCATATTTAGACATTATAAAGGAGACTAGAAAAAAAAAGTCACCAATAATTTATTTAAAATATCTAGATGTAAAACACAAGTGTGTGTGTGTGGCTAATAACTACTCAAGAAATGCTCAGACCTTTTTTAAGTAAGCACATGTGACATATTACATGACACTGGGCAATAGTAATCATTAAATCATTAAAATAACATTTCAAATTATGTTGTCAATGTTTTAAAAAAATCCCATAGACTGACATTGGCTGTAATACTGATGATGTCCAATAGAGGGTGACACAGGATAAGAAATCTTTAATGCATATTCCCCCCACCCCCACCCCCCCTTTTTTTTCTTTTTTTTTTTAATCGGTTGAAACGTTATATGAATACATGCTTCAAGTGCTTTACACAAATAAGGATTGTTTATACCATCTAACTACTGAATATTGTTCGGGGAACGCACATTTAAACAGTTGATTATACAGGCAAGTTAATCTCTGTTGTCAGAAAGACTGTCATAGGAACCAAAGTTGATTTCCATACGTTCTCATTTCAACATTGAACACAGGAAGACGAATGCGTTTATGTATCGACGCAAGTCCACATATGTGTCTATATTCATCTGCTATATATTGTTGATACTTATTGTTTATTTTGGCAAGTTCTTAAATGTAATCGAGGTCGTAATTTGCAGCTAGAATTAGCATTAGCCACGGAAGTATTATTCTGGGCCAGGTGTGTGTGTTTTATGTTCGTTTCGTTGCATTACTGTATCATTGCACTTTGCATTGACTGTAATATGTTAAGACACAGACCTGACAGTCTAATCTGTGTGTATTGTGCATATGTTATTGATATTATTATTATTATTGCAGGTCATGTTGTTGCAACTCATCTTCATAGAATATAGTTTGTCATTTTATTTCTTTATTTGTACTTTTAGATCATTACTACTGATACTATCACCACAGATAACTATAGTGCAAATGAAAAAAAATATATATATTTTTTTACACATATGTGCTTAAAGGCCTTAAATGCTTGAACCCCAGTAAATGCTGCTTGCCGCTTTAATTATTTTTTCTTCTTTGCTAAAACTGATCGGGCGGCCCAAACCGTAATGCCTAGAGACTTGAAACTATAGGTGGCGCTACAGCGATCAAATGCGCACATAACTCCTAAAACGTTTGTCTCAGACTCAATTGTCTTATATCATTAGAAAGCTGAGCCCAGGACGAACAAAATGTATATCTCCGATTTCATTGCCGCCTAGAAATTTTTTTCGGCATTTTGAATTTTGTCAAAAACCTACTTTTGCAAGTCAGTCCTAGTTTTTTTGCCTGATCTGAACCAAACCAGTGCAGAAACGTTCTCTGGAGTCTGAATATCAATAATTATCAAAAAGTTTAAATTGATTCATGGTCGCTAGGGGGCGTAAAAATCTCTGTAACGGAAGGAGCCACTTTGACTAAAATGGCTGTAACTTGAGAACAAAATGAGATATTTTCACAAAACTTGGTACACATATGTATGGGCTTAATCTTTGGTCATAATAATAAAAAATGCGCAATACACTAGTTGGCGCAATAACTTGAAAAAATAACTATGCAACCGTTAGTCCGATTCACTTGAAAGTTGGCATGTGGTGTCTTGGTCCAAGGGGGCATGATACGCCAATGTCCTCATAGACTATCTCAAAAAACATGGCCGCCATTGGCCAATGAAGTTTGAGCACCTATTAGACAAGGTTAACGGATGTCGATCGAAACGAAACTCGATGGGCATGTTCGACTCATGGTCCTAGAGGTCTGTAAGAATTTTTAAAAAGAAATCTGCGCTAACGAGTTGTACGCCTCGATAATCACGTGGTGTTTCACAAATCCACACAATATGCATATCATTTGATAGATCTCCTCATGCCGAACAACTCTGCCTCAAGAACCAATGCTGTCAATCAAATCGTTCATTAATTATTCGCAAATATGTGAAAAACCTACTAGTCCTAGGTTTTTCGCCCGGTCGGAACGAAACCAGTGTAGGAAAATTCTATGGACTCTCTAGATCAATAATTATCAAAAATAGGTTGAACTTTACCTGTTGGGTCACTATAACTGGGTCATTTAGATAATTGGTGTGGCTAAATATACCCAAAAGCCTATAAAACCTAAACAAAAACTCAGATCTTCACGAAAATAGGTGAGCACATGCAGCATATGACTCTAAAGAAGCACGCCAATTTGTGTAGATCGGACCATAGGTGGCGCAATAATTGTGAACATTTTAAAAACGTGTTTTTATTGGTTATAGATGAAAATATATATAACTTTGGATGTGGTTGACTTATTTTCATGGGAGTCACATCTTTTAGACTCCTAAATCCTTGCCGAGTCCAACGATACCAAACATGGTAGGTTTCGTCTTATGGTTTGTGCTACGTTGTGATTTAGCGCTTAAACTTTTGCGAAAATCTTGAAACCCTTAGTCCGATCGAGACGAAACCACCGTAAGGAACACAAAACCTAAGTTGGTTTACTCTATGTCAAAGCCCAAATGTCAATTTTGATAGGAAGTGGCAAAAAAATCCAATCAAAGTCTTTCATGGGTCATTTATGCTCTTATATATAAGTGTGTATAACTTCAAAATGAAATGAGAAATTTTCACCATTACTGGCACACATATGTATGGACACACTCTGAGGACAACCAAAAAAAAAATGGTGGAGATCGGGCAATAGATGGCGTTATAACTGTCAAAAAACCTTTAAAAACCATATTTTTCCTTACTGAATTGCCTGTATTGGCTGTAAATGGTCTTTTCCATCTATGATGTGTTTACATGCTTGCTGAATAAAATTTAATAACTTTTTATATGCTTAAAGGCCTTAAATGCTTGAATCCCGGTAAATGCTGCTTGCAGCTTTAATTAGAGGTTCAAGCACGAAGTGCTGAAACCCTATTGTATTTGTTACGATTTTTATTAGGGGTTCAAGCACGTAGTGCTGAAACCAGGGCTTAAAAACTGAAAAAAAAAAAAAAAAAAAAAATTAAATCGTTTCACTCCGAGCAGAATTGGTATTTTAACGGAATTCCAGCATTCCTTCTGTATTATTAACATTCCAAAACCGGTTTGTTTAGAAAAAATAACGGTTAATAACGTTATATAATAATAATATAACATAATAATAATAATAGTACATACAGCATTTTATTTATTAAAAAAACAGAGTATTTGCCATCTTAGCCAATAGGCCTACAATTTGTCACAGACATGCCAGGCTCCAACAACCACCAATCACAGCGCACTCCATCTCCAGAGTACTAATCACGCACACCTGCACCTTGTCAGTCTACCCATTAGCACCAGTATAAAAGACACTCACACACTCACTCTCATTGTCCGGTCTCGTTCACGTCAAGGAACTTACCTCTGGCTTACCGAAAGGACTCCCAGTACTACTTACCTGCTTCCTGTGTCTCTGATCTTCCTCCTGTGTTCTCCAGTCCGTGTGTGAGTGTCGTCTGCCTTCCTCGTCTCTACCCAGCTACCGCCATCATACCACTTCCATCCTGTTCACCTTTAAGGACTATATTACCAATCCATTATCATCTCTACTGCCTCTGCTTATCACTCTTTTCTCTACTTGTGTTCCAATAAATTACCTACTCTGACATCTTCTGTCTCCGGCCCGTGTATACTGTAACACAATTATCTTTATAACAAGATTCCGTCCTAATGTCGGCTACCTATTAAACAAAAGGAAAAACTTTTATAAATTAAAGTATTTTTTTCAAGATATTTTAAAATGTTTGTTGCATGGTTACAAATACCGATGATATTCCTTAGAGGAAAAAAAGATAAGTTGTGTATAGGCTACGTCGCATTTTATTATTCTGAAATAAGGCCTAATGTATTTGTCCGTAGCTAAATAAAGTAAAATGTTTACAAATAGCCTAGCCTATAGCTCTGTTTATAATGTTTGTAAACATAGGCTAAATTATGACAACTGCCCTATTTTATTTTACCACAAAACCTCCACAGTTAAACGTCAAGCCAAAATGAATTAAAACAATTATTTTAACGCCATTTAGCTTCTATTGCTATTCAAGGCACCGGGGGTGGATGAGATCCGCCCTGAGTACCTTAAATCTCTGGATGTTGCGGGGCTGTCCTGGTTGACACGCCTCTGCAGCATCGCGTGGCAGTTGGGGACAGTGCCCTTGGAGAAGACATTCGACTGTGTCCCTCCCGGCACCCTGTGGGGGGTGCTCTGGGAGTATGGGGTCCGGGGCCCTCTGCTAAGGCCTGTCTGGTCCCTGTACGACCAGAGCAGGAGCTTGGTTTGCATTGCCGGCAGTAAGTCAGACCTGTTCCCGGTGTGTGTTGGACTCCGGCAGGACTGCCCTTTGTCACCGGTCCTGTTCATTATCTTTATATACAGGATTTCTAGGCGCAGCCAGGGGCCGGAGGGAGTCCGGTTAGGGGGCCATAGGATCTCGTCGCTGCTTTTTGCAGATGATGTTGTCCTGTTGACTCCATCAAACCAGGACCTTCAGCGTACACTGGGAAGGTTTGCAGCCGAGTGTGAAGCGGCTGGGATGAGAATCAGCACCTCCAAGTCTGAGGCCATGGTTCTCAGCCGGAAAAGAGTGGCTTGTCCCCTTCAGGTTGGTGGAGTAGTCCTGCCCCAAGTGGAGGAGTTTAAATATCTTGGGGTCTTGTTCACGAGTGAAGGAAGGATGGAGCGGGAGATTGACAGGCGGATCGGTGCAGCTTCTGCAGTAATGCAGTCGATGTACCGGTCCGTCGTGGTGAAGGTGCTGAGCTGTGAGGCGACGCTATCGATTTACTGGTCAATCTACGTTCCAACTCTCGCTTATGGTCATGAGCTTTGGGTCATGACTGAAAGAATGAGATCCCGGATACAGGCGGTCTAAATGAGTTTCCTCCGTAGAGTGGCTGGGCGCTCCCTTAGAGATAGGGTGAGGATGCCTCTCTGGGGAGGTGCATGTCCCACTGGGGAGGAGGCCATGGGGATGACCTAGGACACACTAGAGGGACTATGTCTCTCTGTGTGTGGGCTGGAGGAAGTGTCTGGGGAGAGGGAAGTCTGGGCGTCTCTGCTTAGACTGCTGCCCCAGTGACCCGGTCGGATAAGCGGAAGAAAATGAATTAATTAATAATTAATGTATTTTATTTTAATTATTTAACAGCTGCGATATCAAGTAAGCAATGCAAAAATTTGTGTGCGCTCGCGTAAATCACGCTGTACTGCGTACATGCCCGGATATCTTGAATGGTGTTTCCATGGCAACGGTTTGAAATAAGAACAAAAAGGGAAACAGGAAAAGACATATTTACTAACCACGGAATTATACATCCTTTAATATAAAATAATACAAATATTATAAATAAGCACATTTTAATTCAATTTTTCATTTCAATAAGTATGCAAGTTAAAATTAGGCAGATAACTGCTCTTTGGTAAAATAATTGAAATAATATCCAAATGTCATATATAGAATAAGCACTAGAGGGCAGCAAATACCTATTTTTAAACATGGTTGAGAAAACATTAATCCCTTCATCACTGTCCTTTTTCTGAATTATAGGATAGGAAATGTCTTGGACCTTCTCTTCTATAAATTTGTATAACAAAATTAAGGCAAAGAACCAGTTCATTTGTAGTTCACTGACTATATAGTTTTATATAATTAGTTTAATACATTTATTAATAAAATACCTTTCATAAATTCATCTGAACGTATAATATTTTTAACAGCGAATGATAATTTTGCTACAAATAATTTTGGTTAGTATTACATGTAAATGTATATATTAAGAGACTATCAAGTACTAATTTTAAGTAGAATAGATTTTATTCTTATTGTTTAAAATGTTTTTGAATAATTTGGTTCAACTAACTGGTTAGTCTCCAACTGGTTCTTAAATCTCACTGCCTCTGTGTGTTGGGTGGCGGGGCTTAGATTAACACTGGACTTAACTTTGCACTCATTTCAAAGTCTTTCTTTTGCAGCTCAAAATTTTCTAAGCAACCTATGATATTCTATGACATGAAATTCATCTAATTTTAAATTATTTCATGGATGTGGCTGTTGTGGTTTGTGATCATAGGAGCATCAGCTGCTGCAGTAAATGTGGTGTCAATTTGACATAGTCCTTTTATGTGTAACTGTTTTAAATGCCCTGAAGCCACCGTGCTGGTGGTGCCACCGGGCTTTGGCCCATCATCACTGCTTGCAGCTATATTTATTATTATTATTCTTTTCCAAACATTTATCAAATTTTTGAGGGCCTAAACATGCTCAAACTCACAAAACTTTGCACACGCGTCAGGACTGGCAAAAATTGACATCTGATATAGGTTTCAGAAATGGGTGGGGCAAAATGGCTCGATAGCGCCACCTATAAAAATTCAACGGTGTGCGCCTCGGGCTACATTCGACGTACATGTACGAAATTCGGTACATACATGTACCGTCCCATTACCTACAAAAAAGTCTCTTGGAGCTAAGTCCTAAACACAACAGGAAGTCAGCTATTTTAAATTTCCTGTGCATTTTTTTTTTTTTTTTTTGCATTTTTCGCCATTTTCAGGCCTCGTACTTTAACAAACTCCTCCTACAGCTTTAATCCGCTCATCTTCTAATTTGGTTTGTATAATCATAAGGCTTGTGTGACGCTAAATTGAGAAGATCTTGAGTTTTCGTAAAAGGGCGTGTCCCTGTCAGCCTGACAAAGTTTGATTCGCCATGAAACAGGAAGTTGCTGTAACTAAGGCAAACAATGTCTGATCTGCCCCAAACTTTACACACTTGATAAAAGTCCTGCCCTGAACACATGTCCATGCCCATATTCAGTTATAGTCACAGCGCCACCTACTGGCAACAGGAAGTGACGTTTTTAACAATATGATGCACTATTAGCAACATACTAAAATATGCAATTGAGTACTAAACATGTTAGAAACATTCTAAATCATGCTAGCAACACCTAGCTGACTGCTAAAGCATGCTATTATCGTCATGAAACAGAAAGTTGTTGTAACTTAAGCATACAGTGTCTAGGCCAGGACTCTTATCACACATGTAAAGTTTGGGGCTGATCAAAGACATATATTTGCCAATATTCAGTTAGTCATAGCGCCACCTGCTGGCAACAGGAAATGGCATGCTTTACACTGTAATTCACTCCCTGAAACACATTTGGATATGCCACTGAGTAGCAAACATACTAGAAACTAGAAATGTTAAAACATGCAACACTTGGCTAATGTTTGCAATTAACACCACGAAACAGGAAGTTGTTGTAACTTGATGTCCGATCTGCTCCAAACTTCACATGTTCAATAATAGTTCTGGCCTGGAGACATCAACATGGCAATATTCAGTTATGCTCACAGCACCACCTGTTGGCAACAGGAAGTCTGGCACTTTGAAATGACTTTCCCATAATTCTCCTGTATTTACTTGCTTACATGCATGTCGCCCACTGTTCAATGTTTTCCTGAGGCCAACGGGTATATATATATATATATATATATATATATATATATATATATATATATATATAACTTCAAAACTAAATGAGATTTTCACCAAAATTAACACTCATATGTATGGGCACACTCTGAGGACACCCAAAAATTGTGGTGGAGATCAGGCAATAGGTGGCGCTATAACTGTCAAAAAACTTTTAAAAGATATTTTTATTTACTAAATTGCCTCTATTGGCTGTAAATGGTCTTTTCCATCTATGATCTAAGTGTTTACATGCTTGCTGAATAAAATATAATACCTTTTTTATGTGCTTAAAGGCCTTAAAGTGCTTGAACCCCAGTAAGGGTTGCAGCTTTAATTTTGCTTGGTTTGCTTGGTAAATGCCACCTTGTGACTGAGATTTGTGGCTTGTTTTTACTTCTTCCAATTGTATTTAGGCTTAGAAATTCATATATTCGTTTGTGAATATTATAATGAACAAAATGTATAAGAATCACAAACTTTTGTTGTTCACAGAACATTTTTTTTCTGCAGTAATCCAAAATTTTATGGAAAAATCCTATTGGATATTTTGTCGAGTGTGATGCAGACTTCCGGTTTGGCCTACAAAAATACGTCATCACTGCAGCGCAACTATCAGTTTTAACCCTTGAACCAAAATGATGAACTCCAACATGATATACTACGGTAAAACATTTGATTTGAAGCAAAATGATTTGTAAAAATTTGAAAAAGACCAAAGGTACAAAATTGCATACTTAGCACCTTTTAAGGGGCTATGAATTGTTTGTTCCATGAAGCACTGGGAATGACAATCAAATAAAAATGACAGTAGAATTTACAAACTCAAACACTATTTCTTTTAATTTTGATGATTATAACTGACAACTAAGGAAAATCCCAAATTCAGTATGTCAAAAAATTAGAATATTGTGAAAAGGTTCAATATTGAAGACACCCGGTACCACACTCTAATCAGCTAATTAACTCAAAACACCTGCAAAGGCCTTTAAATGGTCTCTCAGTCTAGTTCTGTAGGCTACACAATCATGGGGAAGACTGCTGACTTGACAGTTGTCCAAAAGGCGACCACTGACACCTTGCACAAGGAAGGCAAGACACAAAAGGTCATTGCAAAAGAGGCTGGCTGTTCACAGAGCTCTGTGTCCAAGCACATTAATAGAGAGGCGAAGGGAATGAAAAGATGTGGTAGAAAAAAGTGTACAAGCAATAGGGATAACTGCACCCTGGAGAGGATTGTGAAACAAAACCCATTCAAAAATGTGGGGGAGATTCACAAAGAGTTGGATTGCAGCTGGAGTCAGTGCTTCAAGAACCATGACGCACAGACATGCAAGACATGGGTTTCAGCTGTCGCATTCCTTGTGTCAAGCCACTCTTGAACAACAGACAGCGTCAGAAACGTCTTGCCTGGGCTAAAGACAAAAAGAACTGGACTGCTGCTGAGTGGTCCAAAGTTATGTTCTCTGATGAAAGTAAATTTTGCATTTCCTTTGGAAATCAGGGTCCAAGAGTCTGGAAGAAGAGAGGAGAGGCACACAATCCACGTTGCTTGAGGTCCAGTGTAAAGTTTCCACAGTCAGTGATGGTTTGGGGTGCCATGTCATCTGCTGGTGTTGGTCCACTGTGTTTTCTAAGGTCCAAGGTAAACGCAGCCATATACCAGGAAGTTTTAGAGCACTTCATGCTTCCTGCTGCTGACCAACTTTATGGAGATGCAGATTTTATTTTCCAACAGGACTTGGCACCTGCACACAGTGCCAAAGCTACCAGTACCTGGTTTGAAGACCATGGTATCCCTGTTCTTAATTGGCCAGCAAACTCGCCTGACCTTAACCCCATAGAAAATCTATGGGGTATTGTGAAGAGGAAGATGCGATATGCCAGACCCAACAATTCAGAAGAGCTGAAGGCCACTATCAGAGCAACCTGGGCTCTTATAACACCTGAGCAGTGCCACAGACTGATCAACTCCATGCCACGCCGCATTGCTGCAGTAATTCAGGCAAAAGGAGCCCCAACTAAGTATTGAGTGCTGTGCATGTTCATACTTTTCAGTTAGCCAAGATTTCTAAAAATCCTTTCTTTGTATTGGTCTTAAGTAATATTCTAATTTTCTGAGATATTGAATTTTCCTTAGTTGTCAGTTATAATCATCAAAATTAAAAGAAATAAACATTTGAAATATATCAGTCTGTGTGTAATGAATGAATATAATATACAAGTTTCACTTTTGAACTGAATTAGTGAAATAAATCAACTTTTTGATGATATTCTAATTATATGACCAGCACCTGTGTGTGTGTGTGTGTGTGTGTGTGTGTGTGTGTGTGTGTGTATATATATATATATATATATTCCAATGATGAAATGGGCTGAAATTAATTTATGTTGCTTGGTTTACCTTTGGGCTCGAGTCAAGTTTTTCTTTGGAGGCAGCAAGTATCCATTTTCTATCTGGCGATGAGAGGAGGAGGTTTAGCCTGAAGGAGTCGCACACCATGTGCCTTGAGACTTCACACAGTACAGGGCAAGACAGGACGAGCAGAGAACCTAAAATAGTTCCCACCTAAAAATGAAAGATTTTAACTTGAGTCTACAGTACAAACTACATATTCATTGTGTAGCTACACATTTAACAAAGAAGTCTATAAATTATAGCCTACCAAGAGAAAAGAGCTGTCTTTGTTGTTGAATGAAAGTAGTGTGGTCTCAGAGAATCCAGACATAAAGGAGGCCACCTCCTCTCCAGTTGCACCCTTCCAGGTTTTGATTGTTCCTGTGCTGTCAGACGTGACAACGACAGACTGCACCGGATCAACCGTGATGTCCTGCATGGGGCTTTGGGCAGGACTTGACCATAGATTAATACCCTGCATGAAACAAGTATTACATTATAGGTTAATCAAAAACTGTTAGTCTTGATTTTGGATGTGCTTAAAGGATTAGTTTAAAATGAAAATTACCCCATGATTTACTCACCCTCAAGCCATCCTAGATGTATATGACTTTTTCTTTCAGACAAATACAATCAGATTTATATTAATCACCTTGATGCTCCCAAGCTTTATAAAGGCAGTGCACAGAAACCACCTGTTTAAAGCTCAAAAAAGTGCATCAATCCATCATAAAAGTAATTCACACAGCGAAGCGATGCATTTGTGTAAAAAAAAAATTTTTTTTTATTAATTATTAATTTTATTAAAAAATGTCATAGCACAAAATGTCATAAAAATAGTTCTTACAATCTTACAATCTTTATAATAAATATGAGAAACCATACAGTCACCCTGCCATGTACAAAGGTGAAATATATAAAAATGTTAAAAAATAAAAATAAAAAAAAATTAATAATATTCCAATCAGAATTAGGGTACTCTCCCAAGGTTTTTTCTTCTTGTCTGTCACCTGATGGATTTTAGGTCCTTGCTTAGTTGGGAACACTTAATAATCAGCAATATTATTAATTTGACTGCACTGACATTATTGGATGAGAACTGAACTGAGCTGATGTGATGTGATGACATCACTGTTTTCTACAGAGCTGCTTTATAGATGAATTGAACTCATTCCATAAATGATTAATTTTACACAGTTGAATTGAATGAACAATGACACTATTGTCTTTTTTAGATCTGCTTTACAGCAGAACTGAACTCTGTTTGCATAAAGCTGCTTTGCTTTTTCTCTTTTGATTTGGAGGTGAAATATGTCCCAGGCGTTTTGAAATCCAGCTTCATATCTGCACACATTAAAATGAACGAGAGAGCATGTAATACCTTGTGAATGTCCCACGCTTTGACTGTGCCATCTGTCGATGCACTGCAAACAACTGGAGTGCACTTCCAAACATCTGAGCAGGCATCGTTTCCAGCCAGGTATGCAAAACCAACAATCCTGCCTATGGAATCAGAGAATTACTCACATGCACTGATTTTCGTCAATCCAACTGAACCCCAATCTGATTTCAGATTCATTTACATATTTACATTCACATATTTATTTACACGTGCAGTACATGTATTTTAGAAAACAAAACTGCCTAGTTGCTGTGTTCAGAACCAGTGTCACCGGTGCTACAGTGAGTGTAATTACTGTTTTAGCAAATATTTAGTAAATATTTAGTCTCCTCCACTGAACAGTTCATAAGACGAATGACAATGTCATAAAACATCATGGCACTGTGCATGTGCATAAAGTATTTTTGAATCCAATTGAGAAAACAGTTGGATTCAACATTTATAGTTATTATTATTTCAGGTCTACACCACCCCTTCCAATCTGATAAACATTACAGATTATTTGGTTGCATGTCAATGTAGCTAATGTGTCACACAAAATCAACTAAAGAGAATTCAAAATAGCCCTTGATGTGATTTGTATTGGCATTATAGCTATGTTTGCTGAGCTCTTGGATGAGATCACCTGCCTTTATGTCCTCGTAGGCTTTTGCACGTGTAGTCTGCACATGACCTGCCGGTTTCCATTTTCATCTCTAGGTGAGAACGACGCAGGTAATAAGCTTTCCATGAGTGTGTCTCCGTGTCTGAGAGAAGCTGGGAAACATTGCAGAAACTCCATCTCTGCAGATACATTCTCCTACACAAGGATTTGTTCTTAAATGTCACATCAGAAAGATATACAGTAATATCAGCCCTCCAACATCCTAAGATAAATGCTATTTAGGTCAAATACTGGTATTCTGTGCCTTTTGGACATCATCAAATTTAGAAAATCAAACCCAGTTTTTAAAAGATTTTTTTTTTTTTTGGTGTAATCATGATACAGTAATGTAAAATATTTGAAAAATTATTTTGGTCAAGCTCGGGTAGACAAATGTTAACCATTTATTAAACAAAATCAATGATATGGGTATTGTGTACATTTTCTTAGACAACTTATGTCCCTTAGTCCTTTTAAATTATCAGTTATTAAATTACCAGAAAATATTTAGGCTATATTATGTCTGAATTGTACTTTCTCACAAATGCATCATTTGACATTTTTTGTTTTTAGATATAAATTGTAACAAAAAACGTAGTTTTTGTTTACATTTTAAAGTACATTATTGATATTCACCAATACATTTTCATTGTCACTGAATTATAAGTTTTTTTTTTTTGCTATTTTAATGAAATTATTGTTAATTTTTTTTTTTTTTAATTGCTTAAAATAATACTTTTGTTGCTGGATTTTGATCTATTTATTTATTTTTGATTTAACACCATATTAGCTGGATTTCGATAGGAAACAAAATGTAAAACATTACCAAAGAACTTTAAATACACTACTTGTTCAACTTTAAACATAAATTACTTTGACAATCACTATGTACACTCTGTGTCCACTCGGTCAAGTCTTCAGATTTAACAGGGTGGACACTAACAGAGTGGACATTCTGACCTAAAATCAGCCACTGCACCATGCCTGAGCAACAAGAAGCTAACAGAAGGTTTACACTGTAAAGGTTTTTCCTTTACACTGTAGTAAAAAAATGCTAACTTTTATATATATATATAAAAGAAGTGATGACTGCTTTATGATATGGTATCATTTAACTTTTCTAACTTTCATTCAAAGGGACAGTAGTCAACAGTAACAGTGGACAATAACTTGAGGGGCACACTAAAAACCTTTATTACAATTGTTAAATGTAATCATTTAAAAACTCTAAACATTAGAATCATTACTGATATACCCAACAATGTAAAAATTTTGCAAAAAATCATGTATAGTAAGTGTTGTATTTATCATGAAAATGGGAAACGCAAGCCTGGGGACATAGAAAAATTGTGATATATGGTCAAAATGCTGTAAAATTTCTCAAATTATTTTTTGAATCAACTTCAATATGCTTAGAGTTTAAATGGTGTTATTTATAACTAAGAAAGCTTTCAAATGGATATTGTTCAACATTTTAAGGTAGTAAAATCATGATCTTTACTGTGGACACAAGGCACCGAATCCCAGGAATGACCCTTGGAATCCCAGGAATTAATGGTCCCCAAACAGTACAGAAAATTATTGTTAATTATTTTACTGTTTAAGCAATGTTTAACGACATAATCTTTATTGACTTACCTCCACAACCATGGTGTCTCCGCAGCATAGTACCATTCCTACACAAACAGTTTAAATTTTGCATGAAATTTATATACAGTGAGGTCCACTAGTGAAAATGTTTCTATTATACGAAATCACATGCTCAATGTCACACATTTGCTTATTTGATAGTTTCCTAGAAAGAAAAAAAAATCGTATGTTTAACATTTTTTCCACATCCCTAAAATCTTCTGTTTTTCCAGGTTTTCAGTGTGATCTGAGACGTTTAGACCACAGTGTATATATAGTAGGCTATGTAGATAAGTAAAAGTGTACTGTAAATGTAACGTGTGTGTGAGTTTTCTTATTCATGTATACTTTACTTAGGAGACATTGAAGCAGTCTAAACGCTATGGCCTGGCATTCTTTTTTTACTTCTAACTAATTATCATAGTGTAATATTTTATTGTGTGCTTTCAATTCAATGTCAACTATTTGTCAGTGTCAGTATTCATGCGGCAATTAATGTGTGTTTGTGTATGAAAATGAAAATGAAAAAAGAACGTAGAGTTCCAATCGCAAGCAATCAACCCAGGTTACTTCAATTGTAAAGTATGCTATAGGGATAACATCTCAGCGTGAGTGATTACGTCAATTATTTTCTTTCCAATGGAAACAAAAGGAAGGACTGTCCAGAATAATAACGCCTCTCATAAGCTACTTCATCCGTGTCAGGAGGTCTGCACTTACTCTAGACTCTAAAAGTAGCCTAGGTTACGCGACTGGTTTAGAATGGGGGCTGACGTCGATAAGGCCCTACTGGATCATCAACATCAAGTGTTGCTATCGCTTACCTTACAAACTGTGGATGCTCTGATTAAATCTTCATCTTGAAGAAGAGAGAAAATACTGATCAGACAGTCCAGCGGTAAACTTTGCCAAATCTCCATTTCTACAGTTATCACAGCAGCACTGCCACTGCCTGTTACTTTCAGTTTCGTGATGACGTAATGAGGATGTATTCTACGGAATAACCTCAAGGACACACATTACGTTGACAGTAAACATACACTTGCAATCAATTTTTCAATCCCACAGAGACTGTAACATTTACAAATGTAAGGTTTACTAAAGAAAAAAGACACAGTTAGCAGCATCGTTTGTAAGTTTAAAACGTATGGTACCATAGCACACATCCCAGGGCCTTAAAGAAAAACTTCATTAAGCAGAATACAATGTTTGATCTTCCAGTAGAAAATGTCAAAAGACAAATAATATATAGGCAAAGTTTATTTGATGTTATGAATATTATCTACAAAATTTGACTTTTGGATGTGAATGTACAGATCTAATTAGATTTTGTTCCCATTTGAACTTTACGTCAACTTTACGTTCTCAGAATCACTCAAATTTCTAGATGGTTTTCTGATGCCTTAGTTGAAGTGTTTTCTTACACAAAACCAGTCTTGCAGGTCGTCCAGGGGGGTTGATCATTTTGATTGCAACTGCAGATATTATTGTGAGCATGAACATAAAAGTAGCCTACTGATACAGAGTCTACATGTTTACAGTTTTTTTTTTCATTGCATATTTATTTTATTTATATAGCTAAAAGTTGTTTATTACAATCATATTATTATTATTATTAGCCTACATTAGTAGTCGTTGTATCTCCAGTTATTCTCTTTATTATGCCTGTTGAACAGTTTGCGCTGCACATCTGCTTAAGAAAAAAAAACGGGTTGTGTACAAAAGGCATTTTTATTTCCTCGCTTCTTAAAATGTTTCATTAATTAAATAAACTCATTCAAATCGTTAAAAGCGTTCTTTTTGCTTTATCGTTTTTTCATCAGCTTTAAATGCTATGTTAAATGTAAAACACTGTTGTGCTGAGACATCAGAGTAATTGTATCAATATATTCAATTTATACAATGCAGAAATAATAGAGCACCTTTGTCAGAATAAACAGATGGAGTTCCCGTTATATAATTTTGCCGGCAGCAGAGTGGCGCAGCGGAAGCGTGCTGGGCCCATAACCCAGAGGTCGATGGATCGAAACCATCCTCTGCTAGAATATATTTTAACCTGTAAAACGTGTTTAATGTACAATGACAGTGAAAGTCCCATGGTCCTAGTTGTTCATAACGTCTCTCAAAGAGAAAATTGATAGGAAAATTATATTTGTAAATTTGCTTAAAATATATATATTTTTTGCATTGAGTGCGTATACATTAGCCTACCATGCACCTTATTTTAAGACTATTTTATTGTTGTTATTTTTCGTCTTTACCTGTGTATAATGCTTTGGCAATATTGTATGTAAACACACTCATGCTAAGAAAGTACTTTACATTGAATTGAAATTAAAAAATTGATTTGACTGACAACAGTTCCACCTATCGGCTGGAGCAAGTATTGCCGCATGAAACGAGGACTGAAACCGAACTTCCTGCTGCACTGTGAATTTATGGCATCTTCAAATACAGAAAAAACAAATCATGTTTATGTTTGTTTCTTATTTTGTTTATGCATTATATAATCATTGTTTGTTCATTGCTTATGTAATGGAGAGAGAGAGAGACCCTTTATTTTTTTGCCCCTTAATTTTTAACTTTTTCTTCTATGCCAAAATGGATTTTCTTTTTTAATCAGTCTACACTCAAAATGGCAAAGCAAAAACAGATTTGTGATAACTTTGCAAATTTAATTAAAGAAACTGAATGAAGGGATCTGAGTCATTTCTGAATGCACAGAACATATAAAATATTTTACAAGCGTACAACATCAGAGAAATCTTTGACCATGGTTTGCAGGTTTCCATTAAGGCAGGCATCAACACACCATTACTTTAATGACCTTCAAGTCAGTCATGCGCTTGAACAGAGTCAGTAATGAAAAGGCATCTTGTCTTGACATGCTGCCCAACAGGAAAGTAACTTGGATAAATCTGAGGTGAGGAACCAGCCTGACAGGAAAACTATAATATAAGTGACAATATGTGTATGGAGGACCAAACCTGCAGAAATTAAAAATGAATGAATTAATAAATAAATATATATATGAATAAATAGATAAATAGGTAAATACATGTGATAATAGGAAAATAAATAGTGCTGTTTGGAAACATCAGAAGTTGAAGCTTTATTTCTTGTTAATTTAGCCACTGTATCAAATAAATACCTAGGGTTGTGTTTATTTTCTTCTAAAAGATTTGAAAAATAGGCAGATCTAGCAGTTTTTAAGGCCTGTAAAAATTCAATCATTCTCTCTCTCCACGAAATGCAAAAAAAACTAGTTGCTTTTTTTTCCCAGCTGTGCTCCATTTTTTTCTGGCAGCTCCCTTTAGGGCCTGAGTGTGCTCGTTGTACCACGGCGCTGGATTAATTTCCTTAATCTTTTTTAAGCGCAAAGGAGCATAATGTGCTGGAAAAGATAGAGGCAGTAGTTTCTGTTGCAACATCAAGGTCTTCTAAGTTGTCTGGTATGCTAAGGCGATGAAACTGATCAGGAAGATTATTTATAAAGCAATCTTTAGTGGTAGAAGTGATGGTTCTACCATATTTATGGCAGGGAGGCAGTTTTGCAGCCTTGACTAAATGTAGTATACACGAGACTAGATAATGATCTGAGATGTCGTCACTCTGCTGCAGAATTTCAACATCATCAATATAGATTCCATGTGACAATATTAGATCTAAAGTATGATTACGACAATGAGTGGGTCCTGACACGTGTTGTCTAACACCAATAGAGTTTAGAATGTCTGTAAATGCCAATCCCAATGCGTCTTTTTCATTATCTACATGGATATTAAAATCACCAACAACAAGGACTTTATCTGCAGCTAGTACTAACTCTGATAGAAAATCAGCAAATTCTTTGATAAAGTCTGTATGGTGTCCTGGTGGCCTATATACAGTAGCCAGCACAAATGTCAACTTACATAATGTTACATCAAGTACCATCACTTCGAAGGAATTATATTTGAAAGACTTGAGTAATACTGTAAATATTACTATAAATTACAGCAATACCTCCCCCTTTGCCTTTTCTTTCAGCTGTGGTAAGTCGGATCACTCTACAAACACGGTGAGTCATGTCATCCTCTCCTAGCATTGTTACCTGTTCCATTTGTCACATGTTCAGTATAGCTCTCTCTGTCAGCGATGAGGGATTTACATGTCATAAATGTAGGGAAATAGTCAGGCTGACAGAGAGAATCTCAGAATTAGAGACACGCATCCAAACTTTAATCGAGGATAGTAAGAAGGCAAGGGCTTCAGATACTGTTTTGGATGCGATTAGCTTAGTGAACTCTGTACATTGTTCGGTTCCGGCTGTAGAGCCCGTGCAGCAGGGCACTTGGGTAACGGTGAGGCGGCCTAGCCGCGGAAAACACCACTCTTCCGTTCCAATAATAACATCAAACAGGTTCTCCCCACTCAGTGACGCACCCACTGAGAATCCTGTTGAAAGTGCCCTAGTTATTGGCGATTCTATTACACGGAACGTGAAAATAGAGACACCAGCCACCATAGTCACATGTTTGCCGGGAGCCAGAGCACCTGACATCAAAGCAAATTTAAAAGTGCTGGCTAATGCTAATCGTAAATACTCTAAAATTATTATTCACGTCGGCACTAATGATGTTCAACTTCGCCAGTCGGAGATCACTAAAATTAACATTAAAGAGGTGTGTGAACTCGCAAGTACAATGTCAGGAGAAGTAATTTGCTCTGGTCCCCTTCCTGTTCGTCGGAGTGATGAGATAGTTAGCAGATTGTCATCACTCAATGTCTGGCTGTCTAAGTGGTGTCCGCAAAATAATATAGGTTTTATAGACAATTGGAAAAGTTTTTGGGGCAGACCTGACCTGTTGAAAAGAGATGGTATTCATCCCTCTCGGGATGGTGCTGCTCTTCTCTCTAGTAATATGGCACTTAGTCTTAGAGCTGAAACATGACAAACTGGGGCCCAGGTCAAGAAGCAGACAGACCGGCTAAACCGACCGTCTGCTAGCTGCCTCACGTTACAGAAGTCAGATAATTCCCAACACATAGAAACTCTTACACCTAGATATTATCACATAGAGACTGTGTCTGTACCCCGAATTAGTAAAAACAAAAAACTTCCAAACCCATTTAATGGTAAAAATTTAATTGATGTTCAACAAATAAAAAATAGAGATAGTAATGATAAACAAATGATAAAGCTTGGGTTGGTAAATATTAGATCCCTTTCATCAAAATCACTTATTGTAAATGATATTATCACAGACAATAATCTAGATGTGCTGTGTTTGACAGAAACTTGGCTAAAATCGGACGATTACATTACTTTAAATGAGTCTAGCCCTCAAGGTTATGATTATCGACACAATCCTCGTCAGAAAGGCAAAGGGGGAGGTGTTGCTGTAATTTATAGTAATATTTACAGTATTAGTCAAAAGTCTCTCAAATATAATTCCTTCGAAGTGATGGTACTTTACGTAACATTATGTAAGTTGACATTTGTGTTGGCTACTGTATACAGGCCACCAGGACACCATACAGACTTTATCAAAGAATTTGCTGATTTTTCTATCGGAGTTAGTACTAGCTGCAGATAAAGTCCTTGTTGTTGGTGACTTTAATATCCATGTAGATAATGAAAAAGACTCATTGGGATTGGCATTTGCAGATATTCTAAACTCTATTGGTGTTAGACAACACGTGTCAGGACCCACTCATTGTCGTAACCATACCTTAGATCTAATATTGTCGTATGGAATTGATATTGATGCCGTTGAAATTCTGCAGCAGAGTGACGACATCTCAGATCATTACCTAGTCTCGTGTATACTACATTTAGTCAAGGCTGCAAAACTGCCTCCCTGCCATAAATATGGTAGAACCATCACTTCTACCACTAAAGAACGCTTAATAAATAATCTTCCTGATCAGTTTCATCGCCTTAGCATACCAGACAGCTTAGAAGACCTCGATGTTGCAACAGAAACTATTGCCTCTGTCTTTTCAAGCACATTAGACTCAGTTGCTCCTTTACGTTTAAAAAAGATTAAGGAAATTAATCCAACGCCGTGGTACAACGAGCACACTCAGGCCCTAAAGGTAGCAGCCAGAAAAATGGAACGCAGCTGGAAGAAAACAAAACTAGAAGTATTTCGCATTTCGTGGAGAGAGAGAATGATTGAGTACAGAAAGGCCTTAAAATCTGCTAGATCTGCCTATTTTTCAAAACTTTTAGAAGAAAATAAACAAAACCCTAGGTATTTATTTGATACAGTGGCTAAATTAACAAGAAATAAATCTTCAACTTCTGATGTTGCCAAAGAGCACAGCAGTAATGACTTTATGAACTTCTTTACTTGCAAGATTGATAATATTAGAAAAAAAAATATAACCACGCAACCGTCTACTACAGTATTGCGTCAGACAGTGCATTGTAGTGTCCCTGAGGAAAAATTTAATTCATTTACTGCTTTAAGAGAGGAAGAATTGTCTAAACTTGTTAAATCGTCAAAATCAACAACATGAATGTTAGACCCTATACCGACTAAGCTATTGAAAGAGATGCTTCCAGAGGTCATAGATTCTCTTCTTAATATCGTAAATTCATCTTTATCACTAGGATACGTACCAAAAACTTTTAAGCTGGCTATTATTAAACCTCTTATTAAAAAACCACAACTTGATCCTAGAGAATTAGTCAATTACAGGCCAATCTCAAATCTCACTTTTCTGTCAAAAATACTTGAAAGGGCAGTATCATCACAACTATGTTCCTTTTTAGAAAGAAATAGTATCTATGAGGATTTCCAGTCAGGATTTAGACCGTACCATAGTACTGAAACTGCTCTCATTAGAGTTACTAATGATTTGCTCTTATCATCAGATCGGGGTTGTATCTCTCTATTAGTGTTACTGGATCTTAGTGCTGCATTTGACACTATTGATCACAATATTCTTTTAAATAGACTCAAAAATTATGTTGGCATTAGTGGAATTGCATTGTCATGGTTCAAATCATACTTATCTGACCGTTATCAGTTTGTAGAAGTAAATGAAGAGAGGTCATATCGATCACAAGTTGAATATGGAGTACCGCAAGGCTCAGTACTAGGACCGTTGCTTTTCACTCTGTACATGCTACCCTTGGGAGATATAATTAGGATGGCGTTAGTTTTCACTGTTACGCTGATGATACTCAGCTCTGTATTTCTTCGCGCCCTGACAAAACTTACCAATTCACAAAATTAACGGAATGCATAGCTGATATAAAAAATTGGATGACCAGTAATTTCCTACTACTAAATTCAGAAAAAACAGATATTCTAATTTTTGGACCAAAAACTTCCTCACGTAATAACCTAGAATGTTGTTTTAACACTTGATGGCTGCTCTGTTAAGTCTTCGTCGTCAGTTAGGAACCTGGGTGTGCTCTTTGATACCAATCTTTCATTTGAAGACCATGTTTCTAGCATCTGTAAAACCGCATTCTTCCATCTTAAAAATATATCTAAATTACGACATATGCTCTTGATGACAAATGCGGAACAGTTAGTTCATGCGTTCATGACCTCAAGGCTAGATTACTGTAACGCACTACTAGGTGGTTGTTCTGCTCGCCTGATAAATAAACTACAGCTCGTACAAAATGCAGCAGCTAGAGTTCTTACTAGAACTAGGAAGTATGACCATATTAGCCCAGTTCTGTCAACACTGCATTGGCTTCCTGTTAAACATCGTATAGATTTTAAAATCTTGCTAATTACCTACAAAGCACTAAATGGTTTAGCTCCCCAGTACCTGAGCGAGCTATTAATGCATTATAGTCCTTCGCGTCTATTGCGATCTCAGAATTCAGGCCAGTTGATAATACCTAGAATATCAAAATCAACTGCAGGTGGTAGATCCTTCTCTTATTTGGCATCTAAACTCTGGAACAATCTTCCTAGCATTGTTCGGAAAGCAGACACACTTGTCAGTTTAAATCTAAACTAAAAACATATCTCTTTAACCTGGCATACACATAACACATTATCAATTTATTTTTTCAAATCCGTTAAAGGATTATTAGGCTGCATAATTAGGTCAGCCGGAACCGGGAACACTTCCAATAACACCAGATGTACTCGTTACATCAGAAGAAGAATGGCATCTACGCTAATATTAGTCTTTCTGTTTATCCCGAGGTTTACCGTAGTCAACCGGATCCGGGCCGCATCCAGGTGAGACCAATGACCTGCACCTTGACACGACCACAACGCAGCCCTGAAGTATCAGCAGAGATTGAGTCAACTAGATCATCCACTGTGAAGGCCTCATCAACATGACAACCAGTGGCGCATCTCCTCAACAACCGTCCATACCGGTGTGATGAATACGATCCTCAGCTGGATGGAACTGAATTAAATACTTTGAATGTTGCGATCCTATCTGACTTATGATAGCAACCTGAGTCGTAACAAAGCACTTTTTGCCAGAGGAGAACTAGCCCCCCGACTAAGCCTGGTTTCTCCCAAGGTTTTTTTCTCCATTTTAACACCTGTTTGCCACCTGATGTCACCTGTTGGAGTTTGGGTTCCTTGCCGCTGTCGCCTTTGGCTTGCTTAGTTGGGGACACTTGACAATTGATATTTGATAGTCAACAGTGCTTTGATCTACCTGCATTGACACTATTCTTTAAGAGCTGCTGTGCAGCCAAAATAATGTACCAGTTATCAATGTAAAGCTGCTTTGACACAATATACATTGTAAAAAGCGCTATATAAATAAAGGTGACTTGACTTGACTTGAAGTGCTTTTGAAGAAAGGGATCTAATATTTAACAACCCAAGCTTTATCATTTGTTTATCAGTATCTCTTTTTTATTTGTTGAACATCAATTAAATTTTTATGCTGAAATGGGTTTGAAAGTTTTTTGTTTTTACTAATTTGGGGTACAGACACAGTCTCTATGTGATAATATCTAGGTGAAAGAGTTTCTATGTGTTGGGAATTATCTGACTTCTGTAACATGAGGCAGCTAGCAGACGGTCGGTTTAGCCGGTCTGTCTGCTTCCTGACCTGGGCCCCAGTTTGTCATGTTTCAGCTCTAAGACTATGTGCCATTATTCTGCCCTCACAATGGCGTCTCTCTTCCCAAAGTTAGACAAATAGGTAAACTCTTTCCAACACGTAGGCTTGTGGGAGAATGCTGCTTTATTCCACACCACGATGAGTATGTTGAAACAGAGTGAAACTACTGAAAGGAGATGTAAATATAATAGAACTACTTGGTTATCTCCAACAACATAACACTAATATGAATTCATTGTATATAGTTCTTAAAATGGCTAAAATTCCACAGCTTTATAAATAGTACATTTAACAAATTGAATACAAATTAATCTCAAAACTTACAGACAATGCTTTCTACAGAGGATCACAAAATGAATGACTTGCTTCAAGTTCCTTATGTGTTGTACTAACTTTAACTGATGCAATTAACTGCAAATTTTTATTCTTTGATTTACCATTATAACCATAAACATTCAGAAAAATCAGTGGAGTTCCTTCAGCGATCAAGACCGCAGCAATCCAAAGCCCATCTTTATCTCTTTTAACTTCCACAACTTTTCAGGGGAATTTGTTCAAACATATGGCAACGCCAGCAGATTTATTAGTTTCATGGCTAAACAAAATGGTATCCCCCCCATTGGTTTCTCCAAAAAATCGAGTCTTCTGTACTGGAATGAGTCTTGCAAGAAAATACACTGTGCCTGTTGCCTTTTACAAAATAAAAATATAGCCTTTCTCTTAATACTGTCTTTAAGCCCCCTGGTATTTAACAAAATAAAAGAAAACTTAGAACAAAATGTAAACATAGTATTCAGTAGTACTACAATTAGCTAGAACAAGCTAACAATAACACACCGCAAATAAATGTGTAAAAAATAACGTCACATTGGTCCCTCGAAACATAACCTCACGTGTCTCATTTGTTCAAATTAATAAATCCCAGAGAATACTTCCAACGCATTTTGCATTCTTATGGGAAAATCTATACTTTTTCTATGAACCCAAAAGGCCCTCGAAAATATGCCCTCTTCTTCTGATCTCTTGCCTCTTTAATCTTTGGCCACAACAACTCCTGAGCCATCTTGTCTTCCTTGCAGTGGGAGTAAAATCTTTGTGTGGCGGGGGAGCTGCCACTCGATCTGCCACTCGACCCGTCTCTGCTAGGGGCAGCTGCCACTCAACCTGCCACCATTATACGCGCCTGCCACAGGACCTGTCACAGGTATATGCGCCTGCCTAGCGATCTTTCACAATAGGTATCCCCTGTATCTAGCAGGAGTCAGAATGGTACGCACAATAGGTCAATATTCATCATTAACCAAACGCTTTTCACCTGCCTTACAGCTACCAGACACTCCGATTAATGCACGCGAGCTAACAGATAGATAAATAAGAGCAGGATTGCACTATTTGTCATCTTAACTTATATTTTATTAGCTCTTTTTTCCCATAATGGAGCGCGTCTCGTGGCTCCTGCTAAGTGTTGCACCTGCCTCAAGATCTCTCACTGTTTACAGCTACCAGACACCCCGATTGATACGAGAGCAAACAGATAGATTCATAAGAGCAGGATCGCACTATTTGTCATCTTAACTTATATTTTATTAGCTCTTTTTGCCCATAATGGAGTGTGTCTTGTGGCTCCTAGCATTGCGCCAGCCACAGCTTAGCGTCGCGCCTGCCTCAAGATCTCTCTCTCACTGTTTTACAGCTGCCTGAATCTGATACACTGGGACAAAGTTAGTTTGACGCTGGACATTGAATATTCGCACATTGGTATACACGTTTCTAACTTCAATAGCATTTGAAGAGAATGACTTAGTCATAAAACCAACTGTAAAGTGTTCATCTAGGTGTCATCTATATAACACTCCTTTTAGATTTTTTGATATTTATTAGAGATGCACCAATACTAGAGTTCTCTACCGATAGCCGATTATTCAGAGTGATATCTGCTGATACCAATAACGATACCGATAGTTTGGGGGTTCTACCTTTTATACATTTCTTTAAATTAATGATAATTTCATTATAATTAATAATTATATTTTAAATTATTATATTTTGAAGGAAGTGCAAATAAAAACTTTCTCTCCATTTCATCAGCTTGTTTCAAAGTAACTGCTCAGTTATAAAACATTACTCAATTTAATATTAACACACATTAACTAAATTCTGAAGATTAAATTAATATTTCTTATCTTTCTGAATGTTATTAATTCATATAATTACTGTTAATATTGAACAGCATTGATTAACAGGATATATTGACCCTGATAATACCAATTATTGGCCGATATATCAGTGCATCTGTAATATTTATTACAATAAACTGTCAAATCATATGTAAAAATTGCTATGTATTTCATACTGTATATGGGCTCATACACAAAACATGTCATCATTTTAAAGATCAATAGCATTTGAAGAGAATAGCAGATATAGCTTCTACGGAACTAGATATGCTATATAGCATAAGTGATAGTTTGAGAGGATAAATAAAAAATTAAATAAATATATAAACAGTCATTCAATAATTCATCCCTAGAATGCTATGTTTACATATGATTTTATAGTTTATTTTAATAAATATAAAACATGTAAAATGTGTACATTATAGTTAATGTGTACATTACAGCACCTAGGTGAACACTTTTGTGTCATTCAGTTTAAATGCTGTTGAGCTTTAAATTATGACACATGCTATTTTGTGTATGAGCCCATATACAGTATGAAATACATAGCAAGATTTTCATATAATTTGACAGTTAAATAAATATTTTAGTAAATATCAAAAATCTAAAAGGTGTGCATTATAGGTGACACCTAGATGAACACTTTACAGTTGGTTTTATGACTGTGAGTCATTCTCTTCAAATGCTATTCAAGTTAGAAACGTGTATACCAATGTCGTATGTAACTTTGAGACGGTCCCTAAATTTGCGAATATTGAACGTCCATCATCAAACCACCTTTGTCCCAGTGTATCAGATTCAGGCAGCTGTAAAACAGTGAGAGATCCTGAGGCAGGCGCGACACTAGGAGCCACGAGACGCGCTCCATTATGGGCAAAAAGAGCTAATAAAATATAAGATGACAAATAGTGCAATCCTGCTCTTATGCATCTATCGGTTTGCTCTCATGTATCAATCGGATTGTCTGGTAGCTGTAAACATTCAGAGATCTTGAGGCAGGCGCGACGCTAAGCTGTAGCTGGCGCAACGCTAGTAGGAGCCACAAGACGCGCTCCATTATGAATAAAAAGAGCGAATAAAATATAAGATAAGATGACAAAAAGTGCAATCGTGCTATTATTTATCTATCCGTTTGCTCTCATGTATCAATCGGAGTGTCTGGTAACTGTAAACAGTGGGAGATCTTGAGGCAGGCGCGACGCTTAGTAAAAGACGGGCTCCATTATGGACAAAGAGAGCGAATAAAATATTAATTAAGACATTAGTTAAGATGACAAAAAGTGCAATCCTGCTCTTATTTATCTGTTAGCTCGCGTGCATTAATCGGAATGTCTGGTAGCTGTAAGGCAGGTGAAAATTTTGTTAATGATGAATATTGACCTATTGTGCGTATCGTTCTGACTCCTGCTGGATAATAGGGGATATGCGCTGCATTTTGTTTAAAAACACCTTACATATTGTGTAAGATCGCGAGGCAGGCGCACATAACCGTGACTGGTCCCATGGCAGGCGTGTATATCCGTGACGGGTCCCGAGACAGGCGCGTATATCCGTGACGGGTCCCGAGGCAGGCGCGTATAATGGTGGCGGATCCCGTGGCAGGCGCATATAACTGTGGCAGGTCGCAAAGATTACTCCCTCTCCTTCCTTGGTTAGATCCTCTGCAAATCGAACGCCAGGCTGTTTGCAAACATCACACTCTTTGGAAAGCTTCCAGATCTCACTTCTGCACTCCCGTTTAACAAACTGGACGATGACTTCTCGTATGATTCTGCTCCTTCCTACCGATACGATGTCCACCATACCAGTCAACACTCCCGTTTTTCCCGGGAGTCTCCCGTATTTCACACCCATCTCCCGCCCCCCTCCCGTTTTGTTATTTCTCCCGGAAAACTCCCGTAATTTGTATGGCCCTACCTCGTTATATGAATAATCACATCAATACATTATTCCAAGGTTGTCCAGTTGCCAGATCTTGTGTGAAACGCATCCTACTCACACAATAGATACATCATACAATTTTGAACCCATTTGTGACCTCAACCTGGCAACCTACAACTCGGTTGCGCTGTTGATATCTGCGCAGGTAGACGGGGGAATTTGAATCAAGCATCACTATTAAAAATGGCATTAGAAAGCTCAGGTGGTGTTACGGCGAAAAAAACGAAATATAGCTGCAAATATAACAACAGCTGGACGGAGGAATTTAATTTCTTATCACGAAGCAGCATCGACAATTCCCACGCTTTTTGCAAAGTATGTCGCACTGGTTTCAGTATCGGACACGGTGGGAAAAACGACGAAAAGCACCACAGTGTTTCCTTTTATGTAATTATTATTGTTATAATAAAGATAAATAAAAAAGAAACACGAATAAGTCTCATTATTATCACAATAATTCTTATTAATAATTATGTATTATGTATTTACTTATGTGTATTTAACTTGCCTCTGACTCGTCCCAAACCCAACCCCCATCTGCCGAGTCCCGCCCCTGCAAACCCGTTTAAGAAATGCTGTGTCTGTAGACATGTACACGCATTTTTTTCCCAGTACTTCAAATGTTATTTTTAATGTGATGACCACAAAAATTATTTGTTCACCCCTCTGAGATTGTCCCCATTTGTAAAACCGAACGATTCAAAATGTAGGAAATCCAACATTTAATAGAATTTAAAAATAAGACATTAATTACCACTATAACCAGCAGGTGGCAGCAGAGTAGCATTTATTTGCATATATATTAGCCATTTCCTGTAATAGTTTTTCACTTAGTTTCGCTTAAATATTAAACATTATAAAATGACTAGGTTTAAAAATACACTTTGTCAATGTGAAGTATGAACAAAAAAAAAAAAAAAAGAACAAAAAAACATGAAAAACAATAACTTTTCTTGTGAATGAATTACACAGAAAGCGAGTACAGCGATTCCCCTTTGTAATCACAGTAGCTGTCAGTCAGTGCAGCGCAAGCTCAGTGATTTTGGCACACTTGTAAAAACTCACATTTTATTCAATTACTCTAACTAAAGTTTGAATTTAGCCGAGGAGGAATACTGAGGTACATCTTTTTTTTCTTTTTTTTATGTCCTCTTACATTTGAATAAATTAATGCTATGCCTGACTATTTAAGTGACTATATTCTGGTTATAAACTAGGTATTACACTATTGATGCTGTTAAAGCTACCTGAAGATACCTACACACCAGCAAGTGACATTTCACCGGAAGTTTTCCAGCTGGCTGATATTATTGTGGAAGTTCTAAAGAACGCTCTGTGCATATAGGCAATTCTACCATGGGCGCATCGTTCGAATTGAGCTGAAGTGCTGTTTGTGTGATAAAAACACTCCGTTTACAAAATGTAACAGACTTTATTGTGATTAATCTTTTAATTTGTTTTGTACATATTATTGTGGGTCTGCATTCTTACAAAAAGGGGCTCTTATTTTGACGGGTAATATAGTCTGAGTGTTACTGATCACTGAAGTAATGGTCCATGTACGTTTTGATAGTTTGTTTTCCAATTTGAAATGATGAAATACGCAGAAATGAGGTCTTCTATGCTGTCTGGTATGCTAAGGCGATGAAACTGATCAGGAAGATTATTTATAAAGCGATCTTTAGTGGTAGAAGTGATGGTTCTACCATATTTATGGCAGGGAGGCAGTTTAGCTGCCTTGACTAAATGTAGTATACACAAGACTAGATCATGATCTGAGATGTCGTCACTCTGCTGCAGAATTTCAACAGCATCAATATCGATTCCGTGTGACAATATTAGATCTAAAGTATGATTACGACAATGAGTGGGTCCTGACACGTGTTGTCTAACACCAATAGAGTTTAGAATGTCTGCAAATGCCAATCCCAATGAGTCTTATTAGTTTTATTATCTACATGGATATTAAAGTCACCAACAACAAGGACTTTATCCGCAGCTAGTACTAACTCCGACAGAAAATCAGCAAATTCTTTGATAAAGTCTGTATGGTGTCTTGGTGGCCTGTATACAGTAGCCAACACAAATGTCAACTTACATAATGTTACGTAAAGTACCATCACTTCGAAGGAATTATATCTGAGAGACTTTTGACTAATACTGTAAATATTACTATAAATTATAGCAACACCTCCCCCTTTGCCTTTCTGAGGAGGATTGTGTCGATAATCGTAACCTTGAGGGCTAGACTCATTTAAAGTAATGTAATCATCCGGTTTTAGCCAAGTTTCTGTCAAACACAGCACATGACCATTGTGCTTGCGTTCCCAAACTGTTGGAAATGTGTGGACCCCAGGCCTTGACGTCCTATGCAGGGGTTGCCGATGATGTCTTGCAACTTTAGTGAGCTTTCTGCCTGTTCGATAGCTGTGTTGACTGCCCATTTACGGCCAGATCTTGTTGTGATGCCTGCTTGCCTAATCCGGACGTCATCTCTCAGACTTAGGGCGACTCTGCATTTTACCACCTTAAATTCCTCCACAACAAATGACAGAGGGAGCTGCAGCTGTCCTGAACGGATGTACAGGCCCACCGAAGAGAAGCTTGGGGGAATCCCCAACCATCTCCGCAGATGCTTGTTGGTTTTCCTCTCAATGCCTTCTACAACTGATATGGGGAACTCATAGACTGTGAGGAGCCAAATAAGCCTAGGCAGAAGGCTGTGCTGGTACAGCCAGGTTTTAAATTTTCCCGGGAGTCCTGATCTGTCAATCTTCTTCAACTATTCATCTGTTTGCTTGACAGCATCTGCAACACTGGCGCCATCTTTCAGAGATGCATTAAACCACTTACCCAAGCACATTATAGGGCTGTCCTCGAGGGATGGAATGACTTCTCCCTGGACCTGGACTTACTTGTGACTCTACCCTTCCTTATCACCAACCTTCTGGACTTCCTGGCCTTAAATGACAACCTTGCCCAAGTAGCTACGTTATCCAGGGTTTCCAATACCCATCTCGCTAGGACATGCGTCACAGTTGTTATTGTTAGGTCGTCCATGAAACCCTGCAGCACTGGCTGCGTAATGCCTGATTCCAGGATGGGGCCACGGGTTACACCTTCCACTGCTGTTATTAGAAGGTTCATGCCCGTAATAAAGAGAATAGGGGAGATGGTACAACCCGTTGGAATTCCCTTCGGGAGATCCTGTCACTTGGTTGTCCACTGGGCTGATGTAAACCTCAGTTTAAACCCTCCTAGATAACTGGTGATCATTTCTTGAATAGCAGTTGGGATGTGGTAATGGTCGAGTCCAAGCTGGATGAGATCGTGTGGGATAGATCCATAAGCATTCGCTAGATCTAACCATACCACTGTTAGATCACCTTTCTTCTGTTTGGCCTCTCTGATCAACTGGGTAATCACTGATGTATGTTCCAGACAGCCTGAAAAGCCTGGGATGCCGCCTTTCTGAATGGAAGTATTAATGTAATTAATATAGGTGGTCAACCTTCTTGCAAGTACTGAGAAGAAAACTTTGCATTCCACACTCAGGAGGGAAATTGACCTAAACTGGGTGATTTGTGGAGGAACCCTCTTCTTTTGGGATAAAACATCCCTCTGCCGGCTTCCAGCTTGCTGGAATCGACCCCTTGGCCCAGATCTTCCTCAAAATCTTCCATAACCTTCGCAGAAGTTTCGGGCTTTTCTTATATACCACTTGGGCCTGAGGTACCTGATGCTTTTCAGTGGGTGAGCTGGTTTTAAATAGTTTGTTGAGAGCTTTTATTTCCTTCCTCAGGCGATGCATCTCCCTTTCCCTCCTATTTGGTTTTTGAGGTGGTTGGGGGTGCTCTTTCTGCTTGACTGGCCCAAATCGTTCTTTGGCAAGGTTGTATACAATCGTTGTGAGTGAGTCAATTTTCCTGTGGACTGGGCCTGTTAGAGTGGCATCCAAGATGCCATCTAGGTCATCATCGAACTGTGCCAATGCGATGTCGTCTGATGCTTTTGGCCTTTTAATCCTTTCCTTCCTCACCGAATGGATAGGAGAAACTGGAGAGGAGCTCGCTTGATTAAGTAGCTGGTGCTGGGGCGATACCAATGCGAAGAGAATGAAGTTCTCCTTCGTCTCACCGGATACTAGACCCGTGCGCTGCACTTGCTTCTTGACTTGCGTCGCTGATGTTCCGCACCTAGACTTGCTCTGTTGTATCTTGAGCCCTTTGATGTTTTTACAAGCTTTGCCACACTGGCATCTTACTGTGAGATCCTCTCCAGTCAATGTCGTTTACTTCAGCTTTCTCGTAGTCATATTTCCTGCCCTAGCTGTTACCAGATTGAAGGTCCCACTTGGTCTCTCATCCCCCCCCCCTCTCGGGAGACTTTGGGGGTATTGCTCATCTTGCTTATTCGTAGCTTGAGTGGTGCCCTCTTGCGAGTGCTGCACACAAGGTTGCTAGCCTGGTGTGCCCGCGCCAGTCTTTCCTGGAGGTCAGCTGTCTTTCCAGCATCACCGATGACACGGCCTACCATGGCACGGTCATCTCAACTAGGATGATTTTCCGATCTTTGTCTGACCACAGAATGATATTCGGGCGAAAGGCTGTGTGGACCACTTTCGGGAACTGCAGCCTGCAGACTTAAGTAAATTTAATTAAGTCTGTTTTTAAGCTGTCATTGTGTTTTTAAAATGTAAAATGTGAATGCCTCTACATCTGTAGCCAAGCGCATGACATCCTTTGGGCTACTACCACCGATTTATAGGCTATATATAAGCTAATAATAAGCTATTCTCTATTATAGATCAGTGGCTACTGCACTCATTTTTTTTTTTCTTATTTTAATGTTTTGTTTATATTTTATACATTTAAATTCAATCATTTAGCAGACGCATGACATTCCTTGCAGTATATAGTAGGCTATGCAGTCATACATAATCATTAGAAAATAGGCTATCCACTAGGTGGTGCACAGGGACAACTATTACCATGGCCGCAAAAACCTCCGTGCTGGGTTTCGTCTTTTTTACAGTCTATGGTTTCGTCGAAAGGTGATCCTTTGCCCCGCAGTAGCTATTTTCATATTTTCAGTGTTATTCATGCACAGCAATACTAATGCGCTGCAAAGTCATCAATAAAAAATTAAGAGCAGCTTCTTAACACAAAATAGTTGGTGTGTGTGTGTTACATTTGTTTTCACGATATGTAGCCTATGGACAAAAAGACATATTAAATATAATAAATATAGGCTAATAAAACTGTTATTCCTATTTGACATGTGACAACACCTAATACCGGTATCACCGTCAGGGGGCTTTTTCTAGTTTTCCTTCGCTTATACATGGCCATGCATATTTTATCTCTTAAATTAAACATAGCCCTAGAACTTTTGTTAACATAATGAACATTATATTTCAACACAATGAACATTATAATATGTCACAGTTTACTTGCTATCCTCACTTTTTCTGTCTTTTCTTTGCTTTTAAATGAATTAGCTATAAATGGCTGTGAACATTTTACTTTCAATTTAGATTTGACGGCAATTGGCGATTCTGCGTCAATTGCTTCAGTGGACAACAGCAAAACAAAAACTCTCTTATATTAAACATACAACTTTTTTTAACATAATGAATAAAAATACCATACTGTAGACTGGTACTTTGATGTACACCCTCTGCTATAGTTGAACTCCACATGCTGCATTGCGCTGCTGCGCTCAGTTTTTAATTGACTTTAATTGACATACACGGTTCCTTTCTGAACTAGAACTATGTCACCGTTCCCTTCGTTCCCGGACTCCATTACCCATGATCCTCCTGTTTCCTCACCTGCACTCACTTCCTTGTCATCTCCCCATCAGCACTCATCACCTGCACCTGGACTTCATCATCTGCACACCCTTTATAATGGACTCACTCCCTGCACTCCTTGTCTGTTCTTATTGTTGTTTAAACGTGCTTTTGGTTGTAAAATTCTCCTTCGTTCATTAAAATACCCTATTTTGTGGAAGTCTGTGCATGCCTCATCCCTACAGCAACCAAACCGTAACAGAAGAACAGACCCAACTGCTGGACATCCACAAGAAGAAGAATGGGTATTCTTCTCGTTCCTGTGCCCCCAAAGAGCCTCCAGCAGAAGCCCCACGTCTCAGCGGAGGACCGTCTTCGGACTCTCAGGCAGGACGGTCGCCCGCTGGAGAGGTACGTGGAGGAATTCTCTGAGCTTTCCTATTTTTTGAACTGGCCAGATGCCCTTCTTAACGCGTGCTTTCTGATGGGCTTGGACAAGGACATGATTTGCTATAGTGAACCTGCCTGTTTCTTTTCCCTAGTCGAGTCTCTTAATCTGATTCTCTTTTTAAATGGTTCCAAGTTTGAAATTGAAGAGGTTCAAAAGAAAGCGTGTCATCCTCGTCCGGTCCCCTCAGAGAAGCACCTGGTCGGTTCAACAACCATCAGTTTCCTCCACGTACCGCTCCAGTTGGCATTCCCCGGTGGTCCTGTCAGACCCTCAGCCCAAGCCACCCAAAAAGAAAGGGTCCACAATGAGGCCTAGACAGCCGCAGAATATGGCAGCTGCCTCACCAGAGCTTCCAGCAAAGCCTGCCTCCGGAGCCTGAGATGCCCACTCCAGTACCCCAGGGGCTTCTGATTGAGTATGAGGGGATGTCTTGGACTCCGTCTCCAGACCCCGCTCGGGCCCTCCTCAAGCCCGCTCCAGCAGCCGATGAACCCTCTACAGCCTTCAAGCCCTCGCCAGCCCACCAACACGAGTCAGCCCACGAATCCCTTCCAGCCACCAGGGATTTCCCCAAGAAAATTTTGGGGGGGGGGCCAAGTACCCGTGGGTGGGGAGCTCATGGGCGGGGTTCCGGCATCACCATGGCCGTCCACGTCTCCAGACCCGCCATGGCCTGCCGAGGCTCCTGACCCGCCGAGGCTCCTGACCCGCCATGGCCGGCCGAGGCTCCTGACCCGCCATGGCCGGCCGAGGCTCCTGACCCGCCATGGCCGGCCGAGGCTCCTGACCCGCCATGGCCGGCCGAGGCTCCTGACCCGCCCTGGAGACCTCCGTTCCCGTCTGCTACTCTCCCTGCACCTGCGTGAAGGTCT
The DNA here is from genome assembly GCA_037101425.1 of Elopichthys bambusa. NCBI lineage: Eukaryota > Metazoa > Chordata > Actinopteri > Cypriniformes > Xenocyprididae > Elopichthys > Elopichthys bambusa. The sequence continues at coordinate 23,215,161 of CM074451.1, read as the reverse complement.
CCAGGGCGCCCACCCCCCCTACCCAGTTCTTCCATCTACGGCGCGAGTCCGCGCCTACCAGGAGGGGGAGGTAATGTCACCGTTCCCGGACTCAATTACCCATGATCCTCCTGTTTCCTCACCTGCACTCACTTCCTCGTCATCTCCCCATCAGCACTCATCACCTGCACCTGGACTTTATCATCTGTACACCCTTTATAATGGACTCACTCCCTGCACTCCTTGTCTGTTCTTATTGTTGTTTAAACGTGCTTTTGGTTGTAACATTGTCCTTCATTCATTAAAATACCCTATTTTGTGGAAGTCTGTGCATGCCTCATCCCTACAGCAACCAAACCGTAACAAACTAGGCCTTTTTTTTTTTTTTTTTTTTTTTTACTTGGCCTACCTTAAATAAATATTTAATAAAAAACGAATACTAAACTAATAATAATTTAAAACAAAACAGGGTGGAGAAGGTGGGCAATTAACGTAACCGGTACTGGTTGGTAAGCAAAGGTAGCCTTGGAGCAGCACATGGGATTTGTAGTTGCCTTTGGCCTAGGCTATTTTTTGCTCCTGTTTTTTTTTTTTTTTTTTTTCTCCATATTTCTGTTGCCATTCTTTGCGAGTAGGCTATCCAGTGGATACAACATTGTATTAAGACAAACAGTAATAAGACAGGCGAAATGGTGAACACTGCACGTGTAGCTTATGTTAAGATCTTGTATATGCAATATTTTAAATAAATTATGTTAAAATAGGTCATTGTGTCAGAACTGAATGCTATAAAAAAATAAAAAATACTGTAAAAAATGTTTGTAGGCCTCTATAAAAATTAGCCTATAAAATCTGTAGCCTATTCAAATAAATTAATTGCAGTGTATCTAGGCCTACTTAAGACTTCTTAACAGTTGTTGTAGCCTGCTTTATTACATGATTACAGTGCCATAGTCAAATCTTAACTAGAGTAATTTAGGTGTCTGTAGGCTATAGTTAAAACTTTTATTTTTTGTTACATATTAGATTCTTAATCTAGTAATGATTATTAAGAAAAGAAGTGGGGGGAAAGGATGTAGAATGTAGATTTTTTTTTTGTTTGTTTTTTGGCCAGATTCTGACGAATTAGGGCCAAGCAATAATGAAAAACAAAACCATCTCGAGATTAAAGTCATTATAATCTGAGATTAAACTTGTTACATTTCAAGAAAAATTGTCAAAATAAAATGTTGAGAATAAACTCAGTAAATTACAAGAAAAATGTGTTTTATTTTGAGAAAAAATCTAGCTAAATTTCGAGAACAAAATCGAAAAAAAATTGTTGAGAATAAACTCAAATTCAAAGACGTTTTTTGAGAATTGAGAATGAATGGGGGAAAGTCACGTGAGAGGAGGCAATGCCTCAATTGCGCTATGATCGGACATGATTAGTTTGTGCGATAAATCCCGCCTCTTGTTTTCTTGCGCGTTCTCGTTGAATTGGCCTGAATGAAGACAGTGATGGCGGGAAGACTAATTAAAAAGTAAGTTAACAACTGTCACTTACATGTCATGTCAAAATCAAACTCAAAATGGCCTGAAAACATTATGACTGCTGGGGGATTTTAGTGAGATGGTGAAATTAAAGGTACATGTTCGTGTCTGTGACCACTGTGTACAAGCTTGATGACTGCTGAAAATAAATTGACTATTAAAAAAAAAAGCTGAATATTAGTTAATAATAATATAAATAATATATATTGTTTAAATTGTTACTGCCTTTAGTTATTATTTTGGAATAAATGTAAAAATGAGTAAAAACACTACCTTGATGAAATTTGCACTTGGTTTTAATAAATAGAACATTACAAAGTGTAAAAATAAGAAAATAGAACTGTATTTGGTCTTTCTTTTTATGTAATGTTAACTTAAAATTGTGTAACAGGGACATGAGGCCTTTGCCTTCTCATTTTAAAACACCACCGCACACCACTGGCACCTCAGTGATAAAACTGAGTATGTATTCAGATCTGTGCCTTAAACTATAGGCTAGTTGATATGCATTAATTCTTTCATGAAAATTGAGCTGTTTCCATGATTGGTTTGTGTTGCTGCGTCTCATGCTTCATACAGTAGGCCTATGTTTAATTTTGGCAAGCACCGCCTTCAGCTTTAATAAAATAAAAAATAAAAGGTTTAAATAAAAAGGTTTTGAGTTTTGAATGGTATTCTATGAATAGGCCTACTACTCATCAAAACAGTGAATTGCTGCCACCTACAGGCAGTTTTCATGTACTTTTTAAGAACACATTGCTATTCGGAATGGTATGTTAAAACACTAATCTCATAACAATTTTCAGGCCTGCATGCAGTATAATTTGCATACAACAACACTGTTATCCAACACTGGCACATTTAACAACAACAACAAAAGATAGGCTATATTTGTCGCTGACGTTCAGCATCTGTAGCTGTAATTTTGATATTTTAAGTGTTATTAACATTATTCAGTCCAGGCAATGTTATGCTATATAAAAAATAAATAAATAGAGATGAGCTATTGTTCGTTTTTTAAAACTGCCTACACTACTTATTGTGACTTCAAAATAGAATAAAATAAAAACTGTAGTTTTTAATCCGTGCTTCTCATCCGCTCCTCTGTGTATGGGTTAGCGCAGAGGACTGTTATTTTGTTGAACGAACTGATGACGTCACTGGCTCAGATTTGATTGACCAATCGGCTGAAAGGGGCGTGTAATGACCGCCCACACGTGGAAAATGAGTTTTGAAGTCGTGTTTCCGTTTTCTATCCGTGACCCGAAAAAACGAAAATCGAGCCAAAATCTCGTTTTTCCGTTTTTCTCGTTTTTCGGGTTTTTTTTTTTTAACAAACGAAATATATTTTGTATATTGCAAATAAAGAGGTTGCAATGCTGAAATATATATATATATATATATATATATATATATATATATATATATATTATTTTGGATGCTGTAAATAACTTTTACAATAAAAAACTATTAAGTCTGATTCATATGAAATATTTGCGTGATCAAGTGTTTGACAGCTGGACATTTTACTTTAAAATTAAATGCATAACCTATAGGCTATGTAATTCAATAACTGAATTTGAAAAGTATATATCTTCTCTACAAACAATGGTAACGTTAAAATGTTTAAAATGTTAAGGGCCTGTTAATGTTTAATAGATTAAGGTTTGCTGGTTTGATTTTCATATCCGTCGATGTTTGAAACTGAGAAATGCTGTTGTGTGACCACATCTATTTTTCAAACTTGCATGTTTATCACAGGGTTAAATCCATTTAGATAAGTTAATAGATTGAGGCTTTCTGTTCAATCTTGAAATAACGTGACGCTTCCATAGCGCATCTGTATCCAATATACCTTTGTTGTTCCCATAACAAAGAGCTCTGTTCTGTTTCTCTGGCATTTTTAAATGGCGCATAAAATATAATAGTTTGGCTTGGCTTGACACACAGTCTAATGGTCTAACGAAATATGAATTTTAAACCTCTTTTTACTGTACCATTGTTTAAGAACCCTCTATTTTCGTTTCTATGGGCTATATGCACGGTTACTTCCTGGTTGTCGTTAAGGCTGCTTGGGCATTTCCGGTGAACTGTTAGCTGTACATTTATTAGCATTTATTTGTGCATATATCAGCCATTTCCTCTAATCGTTTTTCAATTAGTTTAGTTTTTGACTAAATATTAAACTTTATAAAATATGTAGGTTTACATTTTGTCAATGTGAAGTATGAAGTACTCACAAAATCTTATAAAAAACTTTTCTTGTGAATGAATTACATAGAAAGCGAGCACCATGCTTTCTCTTTGTAATCACGGCAGCTGTCAGTCAGTGCAGATCATGATTTCGGCACACTTGTAAAAACACACATTTTATTCAATTTATTCTAAAGTGCACTATAAATATTTAATTTTTGGCTTTTTTTTTCACACGAAAATGAAAACCGATGGTCGAATTGAATTTAGCTGAGGAGGAACACTGAGGTACTTTTTTATTTATTTATTTTCTATGCTGTCTTATGTTTGAATAACTAAATTAATGCTATGCCTGACTATTTAAGTGACTATATTCTGATTATAAAATAAGTATTACACTACTGATGCTCAACACACCAGCAAATTACATTTCACCAGAAGTTTTCGAGCTATCTTATATTATTGTGGAAGTTCTAAAGATCGCTTCGTGCGTTTTATGATAAGCCTTTAGAAAAGAGAATTTTTTTGTTCTTAATTTATTCATAAATGTCGATGGTGTCATGATCCTTGTCTGTGTTCTCTGTATCTCCTCTGTGCACCTCATGTTCCCCTGCTGCTCCCCTTGTTTGTTACCATGGACACTCATTGGACCACGCCCCCTTGTTAACTCGTTATCTTGTTAAGCTTGTTTGTGCCTGTGTTTAAATAATCCCTGTGTTTCACTCATTCCCTGCAAAGTTTTGTCTAGTGTTACTACTGCAGTTCTGAGTGTGTTTTCCTGTTTCCTTGTTTCCCGTATTCCTGTGTATTACCTTGGACTGCACTTCATCATCGTGTTTGTTTGCTGCCTGCCCTGTTGATTCTCCACCTGTTTACTGGAATACTCTGCCTTGTCTGCTGCCTGCCCTGACCCATTGCCTGTGCCCGTTTACGATTCATCTCTACCTTGGACATTGTTATTGCTGGTGTTTGACCCTTGCCTGGACGACTATGATTATCTTAATAAATCCTGCATTTAGATCCTCAGCCTTCGTGTCCCTGTGCAGTTTGTGACCGATGGGCAAAAAATACACCTAGTTTTATACAATTTAAATTTGAGCTTTGTCATTATCTTAAATCATTTGGAGGGTGTAAGGAACACCTGCCCCTGTCAATTGCTCCTGTCTGCCTCGCTGCTCAGAGTGGTTTGCGTCCGTAACTCCGTATAGCTTTGTTTTGAATCTCTTACTTTCATTCATTGTTGCTTTTATTATTACCTTATATCTAATATTGCCTACCACATTAACCTGACATTGATAGCTTTTAATCTAAATCACTATTACAATGCATTTGCACCTCGCTAGCTTGTTAACTTGTCATCAGTCTCTCGCGCGCTTCTTTTTTTCCTTTTACTGCGCGTTCATCAGACAGCTGTGGTAAGTCAGATCAGTCTACAAACACAGTGAGTCAAGTCATCCTCTCCTTCTGTTTGCAAGTTGTTTTGTTTGTCACATGTTCAGTATAGCTTTCTCTATTAGTAACGAGGGATTTACATGTCATAAATGCTTTATAAATAATCTTCCTGATCAGTTTAATCGTTTTAGCATACCAGACAACTTAGAAGACCTCGATGTTGCAATAGAAACTACTGCCTCTGTCTTTTCCAGCACATTAGACTCAGTTGCTCCTTTGCGCTTAAAAAAGATTAAGGAAATTAGTCTAACGCCGTGGTGCAACGAGCACACTTTGGCCTTTAAGGGAGCAGCCAGAAAAATGGAGCGCAGCTGGAAGAAAACAAAACTAGAAGTTTTTCGCATTTCGTGGAGAGAGAGAATGATTGAGTACAGAATTTTTACAGGCCTTAAAAACAGCTAGATCTGCTTATTTTTCAAATCTTTTAAAAGAAAAAAGACACAACCCTAGGTATTTATTTGACACAGTGGCTAAATTAACAAGAAATAAAACTTCTTCAACTTCTGATGTTTCCAAACAGCACAGCAGTAATGACTTTATGAACTTCTTTACTTGCAAGATTGTCAATGTTAGAGAGAAAATTGTAACCATGCAACCGTCTACTACAGTATTGTGTCAGACAGTGCATTGTAGTGTCCCTGAGGAAAAATTCAATTCATTCGCTGCTTTAGGAGAGGATGAATTGTCTAAACTTGTTATATCATCAAAATCAGCATGTATGTTAGACCCTATAGTTAGAAGCTATTGAAAGAGATGCTTCCAGAGGTCATAGATCCTCTTCTTAATATCGTTAATTCATCTTCATCACTAGGATATGTACCAAAAACTTTTAAGCTGGCTATTATTAAACCTCTTATTAAAAAACCACAACTTGATCCTAGAGAATTAGTCAATTACAAGCCGATCTCAAATCTTCTTTTTCTGTCAAAAATACTAGAAAAGGCAGTATCATCACAACTACATTCCTTTTTAGAAAGAAATGGTATCTGTGAGGATTTCCAGTCAGGATTTAGACCGTACCATAGTACTGAGACTGTTCTCATTAGAGTTACTAATGATTTGCTCTTATCATCAGATCGTGGTTGTATCTCTCTGTTAGTGTTACTGGATCTTAGTGCTGCATTTGACACTATCGATCACAACATTCTTTTAAATAGACTCAAAAATTATGTTGGCATTAGTGGAACTGCACTGTCATGGTTCAAATCACACTTATCTAACCGTTATCATTTTGTAGTAGTAAACGAAGAGATGTCATATAGATCACAAGTTCAATATGGAGTACCGCAAGGCTCAGTACTAGGACCGTTGCTTTTCACCCTGTACACGCTACCCTTGGGAGATATCATTAGGAAGCATGGTGTTAGTTTTCACTGTTACGCTGATGATAGTCAGCTCTATATTTCTTCGCGTCCTGACGAAACTTACCAATTCACAAAATTAACGGAATGCATAGCTGATATAAAAAATTGGATGACCAGTAATTTCCTACTACTAAATTCAGAAAAAACTGATTCTAATTTTTGGACCAAAAACTTCTTCACGTAATAACCTAGAATTCTGTCTAACACTTGATGGCTGCTCCGTTAAGTCTTCGTCGTCAGTTAGGAACCTGGGTGTGCTCTTACCAATCTTTCATTTGAAAGCCATGTTTCCAGCATCTGTAAAACCGCATTCTTCCATCTTAAAAATATATCTAAACTACAACATATGCTCTCAATGACAAATGCAGAACAGTTAGTTCATGCGTTCATGACCTCAAAGCTAGAGTTCTTACTAGAACTAGGAAGTATGACCATATTAGCACAGTTCTGTCAAAACTGCACTGGCTTCCTGTTAAACATTGTAGAGAGTTTAAAATCTTGCAAATTACTTACAAAGCACTAAATGGTTTAGCTCCCCAGTACCTGAGCGAGCTCTTAAAGCATTATAGTCCTTCACGTCAATTGCAATCTCAGAATTCAGGCAATTATAATACCTAGAATATCAAAATCAACCACAGGCGGTAGATCCTTCTCCTATTTGGCACCTAAACTCTGGAACAATCTTCCTAGCATTGTTCGGGAAGCAGACACACTCTGTCAGTTTAAATCTAGACTAAAAACGCATCTCCTTAACCTGGCATACACATAACACATTATCAACTTATGTTTTCAAATCCGTTAAAGGATTGTTATGCTGCATAAATTAGGTCAGCCGGAGCTGGGAACACTTCCTATAACACCAGATGTACTCGTTACATCAGAAGAAGAATGGCATCTATGCTAATATTAGTCTCTCTGTTTATCCCGAGGTTTACCGTAGTCAGCCAGATCCAGGCCATATCCAGGTGAGATTGAGGGCCTGCGTCTTGACACAACCACAACACAGCCCTGAAGTGTCAGCAGAGATTGAGTCAACTAGATCATCCACTGTGAAGGCCTCATCGACACGACAGCCAGTGGCACAGTTCCTCAACAAACCATCCATACCGGCATGATGAATACGATCCTCAACTGGATGGAACTGTAATAAATACTTTGACTGTTGCGATCCCATCGGACTTATGATTCAGACAGCTATCATAAAGCACTGTTCGCTGTTGGCCAGAGGAGAACTGGCCCCCCGACTGAGCCTGGTTTCTCCCAAGGTTTTTTTCTCCATTTTAACACCTCCTTGCCGCTGTCGCCTTTGGCTTGCTTAGTTGGGGACACTTGACATTTGATATTCAACAGTGTTTTGATCTGCCTGCATTGACACCATTGTATGCAAACTGAACTGAGCTGGATGATGACATCACTGTTTACTCCAGTGCTGATATAGATAAATTAACTAAATTAATAACTATTGATTCTTACATCGGAATGAATCAATACTGAATTTACTTAAGATGGATAATGACACCATTTTCTTTAAGAGCTGCTGTGCAGCCAAAATTATATACCAGTTATCACTGTGAAGCTGCTTTGACACAATCTGCATTGTTAAAAGCGCTATATAAATAAAGGTGACCTGACTTGACTTGACTTTAAAGTATGATCACTGGTGAACTGTCCTTGACAATTCACATTGATCCACAACAGCAATGATTCAAATTTGCAAAACAACCTGTCATCAGAATTAGAATCAGAATGAGCTTGCGCATATACTGCACAAACACACAAAGAATTTGTTGTGGTTTACAGGAGCTCTGGGTACGTACATACATACATACATACATAACATAAGAGAATAGAAAGAACATTTAAATAAGATTAAGAAAAATTACTTAACTCAAAAATAAAGTAGGCCTAATATACATTAAGATCTGAAGACATATGTACAGATGTGTGCATTATGTTATGTTAAGTCATTATTTGCTAGCCTGCATGATGGGATGTGGGATGTGTGAAGTGTCAAATGGTTTGTTTCATTAACAGTCGGATTATGGAACTGAATAAAAGCAGGTATATGACTTCTGCCATTCCATGGGTGGGCTCAAAAGCCAGTAAGAACACGCCCAGATATATAAACTACAGTAGGAGGATGAAGGGGTCAGATCACCCAGCTTGAGACCGGCGCATCTCCTCTACTTGTGCCGCTATGCGGACTCAACACAACCTGGATACACCTTGAAGGTGGATCTACACGTGCGGGCAAAAATATTCCTGTTGGAAATATATTTCAAACTGACTTACTTTGATAACAGGCTGGCTATTCAAGCTGAAAGTTCAGTTTCTCGTTACTTTTGAGCGAAAACGAGACAGGATCATCATGAGCAGAAAAACACGACGTTGGATATTTCACATTTTCCTTTGTCTCGGAATAATCTACTTGAAAATGGGGTGAGCTGATAAAAAAATGTACTGTACAGCATATCATACCAGTTCCAGCTGAAGTGTTAGAATGGGTAATGCTGTTTGATGTCTTTGTGTATCCTATAAGCTCCATCTGAAGTGAATTTTATGTCTTATCAGGATAGCAGCTTTATAGCAACGATAGTGAGATAAAACAAAGCGAATTGTTTTTATTCAGTGGGAAAGCCTTTTTTTTTATAAGCCATTTAAATAATGGTACTTTCCAACGACATTACAGGATCTGCTGCGCACTTCGCAGGGCTCTTTGGGAACCTTCAACGGACCACCACTGGATGCCTTCTATGCGCGCTTGCGGAGGTGTCCAGTGGTCGCCCAGGCGCAGTTTTTGTATCCTGTAGAAACTACACTATATATATTTCCTACATGTCGTCCAGTTTTTTTATCCTATATTGGGCATGCATTTTAAAAATTTGTTTGATTAGCGCCCTCTCTGATCAATTAAAGGGGATTCTCCACCGTATTGGCGCTGGGAGCGAGCATCATATGCAACAAGATCCCGGGACTGGCGCCCAGGCAGCGGATCATCTGTCAGAGTCGGCCGGACGCGATCATCGTGATCGGAGAGGGCGCGCAGATGGGCATCAATGAGTGCCAGTTTCAGTTCAAACACGGCCGCTGGAACTGCTCCGCGCTCGGCGAGAGGACCGTCTTCGGAAAAGAGTTGAAAGTGGGTATGTTGGAAATCCTCTCAAGAATGTCTAATAAAACAGTCTTTGAGGGAAAATGTTGCGTAGTGTCGTTAAAGATATGAGGGAAGTGTTTACTAATGTGGTTACGGATTATACAGTTTGTTTAATTTGAGGTAAAACGGTTACCTCCTTTACTAGTCGCAGTTCAGTAGCTACGTTATAAAGATCGACCTGTTGAAATTAAGATTTCCGTGCTACATGCCTGAAATGTCTGTCAGATGAGATATAGGCTATGCGCGCATGTTTCTTACCTGCGGTCATATACATGCACTGCAAAACATCTCATTACATTCGCAGAAACGAATCATTAAAGATGGGAATATATAGCCTAAACAAACAAAAGCTGCAATAAAGATACAAGCACTTAAATGGCTCTTCTAATAGAGAACCATTTTGGAGGGGTGTTCTTGAATTGCTTTAGTTATTCATTTTTATTTATTTATTTATTTCCTTTTTTTAGATTCAAAAATTCTTGCCGTTAAATACTTGAGATTAGTATTTCAGTGCCTTTGGGTCTTTAAAGCACCAGCACAGGCGGTTTTATAAAGAACTAGAAGTTCTGCGGTTCCCGACGACACAAGAGATATTGGCTCTTGTTAGAACCTTTATTTTTAAGAATACAGCCCCCTTTTCAAACTGAAAGCTGTCTTGTGAGTTTGGTATTAACATTTTTTATGCATTTATCAGTGTTTGCAGAGCCGTTTCTAGCCTTTTTGGCACCCTAGGCGAGATACCTATTTCGCATCCCCCACTCCCCCTCCAAACACCATACCAACATACCGATGATTTGCACCTTCATTAAAAAAATATTTATTGCAAAATTGTCCAAATTCATGTATGTAAACATATACTGTGTAATAAACTTCAGCAGAAAAAAAAGGCAAATAATTTAAGTGCAAAAAAACAAAATTACTTTAAAAAAACAATATGTTACATTATCAGCTAAGTGATATTATACAATAATACACAGTCCCCACTTTTCAGTGAAACAAATATGCACATCCATGTTCAAAGGAAGTAACTGGTAAAACAACTACAATGACTTAAAACAAACTGACCATGGCATATTTGAGCATGTGTTTACTATTTTGTTTGTACCATTAATACATTAATATAAAACTTTCCAGCATAAACAGACAGATTCTCATAATCTACACACCCAAATCACAATGCCTGTCTGTGACTTCAGCTGCACTATTACAGCATAAAGAAATACATTTATTTTATGTTTTAAAGTTATTTCTTGATATGCACTGAATTCATGTAAAACTCATTTTTAATTTTTTTTATCTGTTGAAACTATGTTCGTTTGGCAGGTTGTCAAACTTGTCATAGTTATGACACTATCACTTGGTCAATTTACACTAAACAGCCATCTCTCTCTTTTTTTTCCCTCAACTTTACTATGCTGTAATATTCCGCTGCTGAAATGTGCATGACTTGTGGTAAATCCGTCCCGTGCTAATATGCAGTGTCATGTTTTGCTCATGATGATGGAGCGACTAGCTTGTAGTAGAACAGAACAATTAACCAATTAGTAAAATACCAGTATATTTCGCTTTCTTTTTCTCATCCTCTTTTTTATTTTTACAAAACTGAGCCCCTGATGGCTTTGACCTTTTCACGATGATGAAACTAAAACACTTAATCCAGGTAAGCACAGATGACGACATTCCCTGCCGCCTTCTACATCTCATTTCTCTATTCTCTTCCTAACAGCAGCGGCCACTATCACCAGGGAGACTTGTCACTCAGATAACCGGAAGTAATCATAAGGCCTCGAAATAGCAAAAGTACGAAATAATAATAATAATAATAAAATATGAATAAAAAAATCAGCTGTTTGTGCCCTAGGCGACCGCCTAGTTTGCCTATGCCTAGAAACGCTGAGTGTTTGGGTTGGTATTTGCAGCCTGAAGAGTTTTTCCACACGTGTAAATTACAGAGCATGAAAAGATGCCACCTGAGACAAATGGACTTTTACTTTGCCAATCCAACCTGCTTAAAATTATGGCACAGTTTATAACAGTTCATGAGGTCTTCCAGATGAGTAAAGTTGAAGACCTCATGAGCGCAATCAAGTCAATGCACCTTTATTTATATAGCGCTCTATACAATGCAGATTGTTTCAAAGCAGCTTTACAGTGATAACAGGAAAATGATCAACGGTGCAAACAGAGTTCATTTCGGCTGTACAGCAGCTCTAAATAGAGTCATTGTTCAGGTGAAGTCAGTTCAGTGTTGATTCAGTTCCGTTAAAGATCATCAATTATTAAATTAGTTAATTTCATCTATAAAGCAGCCCTATAGAAAACAGTGATATCATCATCAGCTCAGTTCAGTTCTCATCCAATACTGTCAGTGCGTTCAAATCAATAATATTGTTGAATATTAAGTATGTAATGACATGGAAAATATAAAGAAGTATATTTCTTTGCAATAACAACTTAACTAGCTTCAAAAGTCCCAGATAAAAATGTTACATTATTTCTGTATGGGGTCTGAGAGATCAGATATAAAACATGATTAAAACAATTAATTTTTACATTTTTGACTATATGACAGCTCTAATTTACAATTCAAGTTAATGGTTATACATCTGCCGATTATGCAAATACTTAGTGTTTGTCAATGATTTATTGAGAAGAGATGAGTGATAACCTCAGGAAGTAGATGTTTGGAAGTTCATTCCTTTCTTGACGCATAAAGTAGATCATTCTTTTTTTCTTTTTTTTTTCCTTTTGAGCTCATTCATATTGTGCCTACTTAAATATATTAAAAGTTCTCTGTCTTTGATGCATTCAAAATACTACCTTTTCAAAAAAACACACATACTTACTTAATTGTCTGAATATAACCAAAGTGTTTTACAAATACATATATGCACTAGTGGTCTTAGACATTTGGACTATGCACATGGATTTGACAAACCTGAAGTGATGAACCTGAAGTCAGCACTTCACTTATTCAAAGTAATTTGTTTTTAAATTTGTTTTTGAGCTTCTAAGCATATCAAATTAGACATCATTGCCAGTATTTGATGCTTAATTTGAAGCATTTGATTCTTGGCCAGCCAAAGTCTGTTGCGCACTTTAAATATGTGTCTCCTATGTTGACAGGCAGTAAAGAGGCAGCTTTCACGTACGCCATCATCGCAGCAGGAGTGGCGCATGCCATTACAGCCGCTTGCACACAGGGAAACCTCAGCGACTGCAGCTGCGACAAAGAAAAGCAGGGGTTCTACGGCCACGCCAACGGCTGGAAATGGGGCGGCTGTTCGGCTGACATCCACTATGGCCTGGGTTTCTCCAAAGTTTTTATGGATGCTAGAGAGATAAAACACAGTGCAAGGACGCTTATGAATCTGCATAACAATGAAGTAGGAAGAAAGGTATGTATTACAAAGTCCCTTTAAGGAAATTCATTTCAATCTTAACGCCTCTCAGACCGTTATTTCAGTCATGCAAGTGCAGCTGCTATCTCTTTGAATGGGGAAACATCAAATTCTCCAAAGCTCTTCACCAAGCTTATGATTAAATTTTTATATGCGAAATCACCAATGAAATCTGATATGAACTACCTCATAAAGATTGTTTCTTATGCAAAAAAGGCGTTGAAAAAGCATATATTTCAGGTTGGTCCAACCAATGCACATGTGCAGTTCTAAACATGCAGCTGCAGTAACACAATGACTTTACCAGCTGCTGATTGGCTCTTTTATTTAGAAGGCGGGACTTATTCCGCCATATTGCCAGTTGTAATTTCCCCCATTCATAGTAATATGAGTGAACCTTTTTTGTATATCTATAGTCTTTGATGTATTTGATTATCAAGGAAAGGTTTCCATTTGTATGTTTATTGTAAATGTAAGCTGTCAGACAAGCTTTAGTTTCTGTTGCTGACTTTTAACTAACTAACTATTTTATGAGGAGGCGATTTCGTATGAATTTAAACAATGTGAATTGGAAGAAAAAGTAAGATTTTTAGAAAAAAAGAAGGATGAAGGTTCACCCATAAACATAACTGACATTGGGGCATATGTAGATGGTACAAAAACGTATGAATGAGATTATACAAATTCATATGAATTAGCCACCAATTCACTAATTTGTCATCATTCACTCACCCTTGCGTTGTGCTGTATGCAGTGGCAGAACTAGACTTTTGTACATAGGGTGGCTAAGGCTACTTTAGGGAGTCCATATTGTGAAAGAATATCATGTGTAATAATTTGTCTTTATTGTTTTGACCCATGAACACTGTATTCTAATAAATAAGCTACCAAAATTGTAGATACCAGTAAAATTTCACAATTCTTAATTCCAAATTATATACCACAGCAAAATCTTCAAGCCTAACTAATATAAATTTAAAACGTTATTGAATACAAGTGAATCATCAGTAATAAAAGAAGAACAGTGCTAAGAATTAAGTGCTTGAAGTTTTTTTTAGATCTATTCAGGTACAGAAATTGAATAATCAAATGTAAAATAACATTACATGATCTTTCTCTGTATAAATTAAATATAGATTGGTCCTTGTTAAAGCTACCAAAGTTATTCAGCCAAGATCAGTGAGTAATTTTTTTATTTTGATCTTTGATTAACTAGTTTAAAAAAAATGAAAATTATCCCATGATTTACTAACCCTCAAGCCTTCTTCTTTCAGACGAACATATATTTTAAAATATATTTTAAAATATTCTTAGTCCTCCAAGGTTTATCATGGTTGTGAATGTGGGGCCGCATTTTGAAGTAAAAAATAATGCATCCATCCATAAAAAAGTAATACATACGACTCCAGTGGGTTAATAAAGGCCTTCTGAAGCGAAGCGATATGTTTTTGTAAGAAAAATATCCATATTTAAAACTATAAATTCAAATAACTAGCTTCTGATAGACGACCGTACACAGAATGCACAAGTCAATTTGCGGCAGAAGAGTATCCTTGGCGCAAGTCAACTTGCGCATTCTGCGTATGGTCGTCTGCCGTAAACTAGTTATTTGAATTCATAAAATTTTATAAAACGCATTGCTTCGCTTTGTATCAGAAGGCCTTTATTAACTTCCTGGAGTCATATGGATTACTTTTTTATGGATGAATGCATTATTTTTTACTTCAAAACGCAGCCCCCCATTCACTGCCATTATAAACGTTGGAGGACTAAGGATATTTTTAAATATATTTCTAATTGTGTTCGTCTGAAAGAAGATAGTCATATACACTTAGGATGGCTTGAGGGTTAGTAAATCATGGGATTATTTTCATTTTTGGGTGAACTATCCCTTCAATGACACAGACAGCAGCATGTAGGTTATATTAGGCTGCTGTCTGTCACTTTAAGACCGAATGCAATATATTGAATCCAATAAATTGACACACATCTGATTTCTTTTAAGACATAACCGACTGTGTTTACTATGATATTTGCCAAGATGGCTATTTTGCCATACTTTTATGTGTATTTGTCCTTTCAAGCACACAAAGAAGAGCATTCGTGCATACTATGGAACTATAGAAAGCTTCAAACCAGACGCGTCACATTCTCAAGTTCAAGGCGGCAGTGCAAAACAGTAAATCTGATCACCAGACAGGCAAAAAGTTAACTTCAAGAATGAAAAAAGTAGCGTTGATGTGTTTTGCTGTGAAAAGGAGTATCTATATTATATCTCTCTAACAACGATTTGATACAAATTGTGTAATTTAATGAAAAACTATGTGAGTGGTGTTCTGTGGCACAGCAGGATTTTGAACAGCTCTGTGCCTGTGCGATCCTCTTTATTCTTAATCATTTGTGTTTGGCAACTAATATTAATATTCTCTTAATATTCAATGTTAATACATTAACAATGCCCCACTGCATGTCAAAATGAATGCTTCTTTCAACAGAAGGTGAAATGGAAATAGCAAACTAAATTTCGGACACCCCTCTGGCTCCGCCACTGGCTATATGACTCTCTGTGGAATACAAATGGAGTTCAATCCGTTCTTTTCCATACACTAAAAGTATACAGTTACTAGTGACAAAAACATAATTGAAGTATCATAAAAGTATACGGCTTGTGCAGGTCAAAATTTAAGTTGTTCTTCACTAAAAATCTTCCCAAATCTTAAATCTTATCCTTTATTTATATTCAAACTTGGTGTGTCATGTTCAGCTATAAGACACATGACGTTTGGTCATGCCTTGTCGCATCAAGTTTGAAAAGGAGGATATGTAAATTACATCCGAGAGCTACATACAGGGTTTGAATGGCATGAGGGTGAGTAAATGACCGAATTTTCATTTTTGGGTGAACTATTCCTTTAAGAGGTATTATCTATCAGTGAAGTGATGTTTTGGTTACACTGAATGGATCAAGTGAAAGTCAAGCACAGGGAAGGATTCAGTAACTATGGCACTGCGGTTTGCAGCCGTCAACAATCCAGCACCAAAGCCAAGACTCAACTGGCACAGCAATAATAGGAAGCTTTTAGGGGTAAGAGCAGTATAAGTGCTAGAGTTTGATTACAAATCAGATGAGCTCCAACACACAGAGCTCTGTACAAAACCACTCCTATTTTCTGCTCAGTTAAATAGACACTGGATTACACCAGTATCCCCTATCTCTACCTTTGATGGAAACTCTTCATCTTTGATGCTGTGTTTTTTCCTAAAAGGCTTTTTCACTTTCACCTGCATTTAGAGGCTATGCTTTTTTCCACATATTGTTCAGACATTTGTATGTTGTCTTTGATGTGGAATAAGGGATACAGTCCCTTGGGAAAAAGAAGTGTGCTTAATTGTATTAAATGTGCACTTGTAGTGTACTTCACATCTTAAAAGTATATCTTTAAAAAAAAACTGTACATGTACACTCAAGTACTTAAGTACAGTACTTTAAACCATTATGTTTTAATAATCTTTTGTCATTCTTTAACAAAGTACACATATTGTGATGTCTTGACTGACATAAAGTGCTTAACTATAATTTTAACTGTTGTGTTATTTTACATTATATTAAATATATTTTAAATGTACTGAATTGCAACTTCATTACAAATGTGTAATTACAAATATATTTAAATACATGAATACAAGTTAATAGAAATAACATTAAAGTATACATTAATTTGCCACTTGTATATTTTAACCATATTTCAAAGACAATAGAACTATGAAAGGACATATAAAGATGCTAAATACTTATACGTATTTAAGTGGGTGAAAAATTCTCTCTAAAGTTCAGCTATTTCCATTTAAATGTAAACTATAATACATGTTCATTTAATTGTAAATAACATACAGTTAAGTCTCTTAAATCATTGAGTTGTCACCTTAAGTATTTTTTAACTAATATTTCCATAAAAAGGACTCTTTTTAAAAGTATGCTTTTAAAGGTGCACTTATTTTTCACAAGGGGTGATAGCTGAATCCCATGCCAAAACCATGCATCTTGTTTTGCAATTTTATTAAAATTGCACAGCAAGCCATCTTTTTATGTTGTCGTGATAAAGGAATAGAAACTGCAGAAAGGACAATAAAGCACCACAGAAATAGTCATTATGATGCATGCACTATATTCCAAGCCTTCTGAAGCTTATGGCACAGTTCGGACGTCAGTAAAGTCAGTCATCATTGGTTCTCATATGTCTCATGACCAAACATCAATAATTTCAATGTTGTTAATTACAGTTTGACAAAAATTGCATTTATCATATAGCATTTGAATTTTTAGGTGACCTATTTTTTTGCTCTGTCGGCCAAAGAGAGACAAGTCACTCATGCTCTCCCAGTTAAGCTTAATGAGGGGTAAAGAAGCTTCCATCTTATGTCTAGCTTGTTCCACCTTTGGTCACAGAGAGCTAATTCATGGCACCAACACTTCTCCTCATTCACCCCGGGCCTCCACGCTGACATTGTGCAGCTAGTTGAAGGAGCCTTTTCTGTAGGACTGTGTTCATACTGTCTTATCTGAGCAGCTAAATTGCCTCTTAGTGAACTGACTAGCCTTGCAGGATCATTCTAGCTGCAGGTTTTGTCTTGAGCAAACTAAAAGAGTGCTCTGTTTGAATGCCCCCTCCCATTCTTAATTTATGCCAGCTAATGTAATGACATTGGCTCATGGTGCCCATCTCTGAAGAACAGACAGCAAAAGGTCTTGGTATTAGTTGCTGATATGATGTGCGATAAGTAAGGCCATTTTGAGTGGTGTTATTTCTGTTGGTATGTTGTGAAGAAAAATAAAACTAATATCATCAGTTTGCTAAGTGAAACCTCACTTTTGCTCATACGAGGTTTGTAATTTAATCAAGTAACCCTAAATATTAAACTAACTAACTTGTCCCACACTATTTGTGCTGTGAGCGTGAAATAATCCTTATACTTTTTACTTTTAAAATGGGCAAAATAATCCCTTAGACATTGAAGAAAGAACCCAAGACATTTTTGAGAACAGAATAGACACTTGGGAGTGGACACTTTGAGCAGCCATCTAGCAAAGAACACCCTAGCAACCACTAAGCAACCATCCAGAACACACTATAGCACATACTTAGTATTGCATTAGCAAGCATACAGAAGACCCAAGGACAGTGTTTCCCAACCCTGTTCCTGAAGGCAACAAACTCTTCCTAATCAAATACAGCTGATTCAAGTCATCAGCTCATTTTAGTAGAGACTCCAAGACCAGGAGCCGATTGCACCAGCTGCAAGTTACACACTTACACTAGCCTAGATTTGACTTAAAGGGGCATTAAATTACTTAGGCACTATTAAATATTCTGTTGCACCATTGAATGTATTTGAAATGTAAATCGAAATATTTACTGAAGCCTCTGACCAGGAGCAAAGGTTGGAATAAAATATTAGATAGTGAACTGCATCTTGTTTTGAAAAGGTCTTGTTTTTTTCTTGACAGACTTCAATCCTTTAGACATATCTGATAATGTTGACATTTACATTCATTTACATTTTAGGAGAGAACATTATTTGAATAAATTAGTTGGTAGCTCTTTATTTCTATAGTCCACTTTAGACATTCTACTAACTATAAGTAACTATAAGTAACTTTGTAACTACATGTCAGCTCACTCTTATAGTATTAGTAGACTGTCTGCTTAATATCTAACTCTTTATTTTGATGCTCCTCCAACAGAAATTCTACTGCCTATAAGTAACGTCGCAACTATATGTCAGCTTATTAGTTAGTTGACATATAGTTACTTATGATTAATAGTATGTCCAAAATGGTGGACTATCAAAATTAAGTGTAACCAACGGTGTTAGCACTTTTCAACACAACCCCACCTAAACAGTGTCTTTGTTTGCAGTGGCCCATGTTGTGCATGTCAAATTTATTTATTTTTATTTATTTATTTTGTATCAGTATTGAATCAGTATTTATTGATCCTTATTTACTTAAAATACAGTTGAATGTTATATGCCTATTATGTTATTCATTATTTAGTAGTACCGTATTTCAATGGAAACATATTTTTCTGGTGAAGCATAATAAGTTAGAATCAAGACTAAACTTCAAAGCATTTCAACAAAACTTCTGCTCACTTCCTTGAAGTCTGCTTTTGGATCATTGAGGGTAAACCTCATATTATGAGAGGACACATTACATTACAGAGAGTTTAAGACCTACTAGCTGTGTTCTGCTTTAAGAACAAATGGTGCAACTGAAAAAAGTACAGACTTAGCTACAAACTAGCTAGGTAGTTATTAAGCCTCTAGTGTGGAGTTTACATTCCAATTTAAGAACTTATGAAAATACTCATAAGTTCTTAAGTTCATAAGTAAAGCAAACCTTTTTAGTCTGAATACTGAATTTCAAACAAAAAATCAACATGAAATGACATTGCAAACACACAAATGTTGATGTAGGTGTATTTGTATGACTCAAATTTTACATATCATATTTGAGTGTCTTGACAATGTGGTGTATTCATATTGAGTAATGAGGCATTTACTTAATTAAAGCACTCATTTTTTGCACTCTTGATGCTGTTCTCGACCCAGGTCCTAGAAAGGAATATGCGGCTGGAGTGTAAATGTCATGGTGTGTCTGGATCATGCACCACCAGAACCTGCTGGATGACCCTCCCCAAGTTTCGTGAGCTCGGCTACATCCTCAAAGACAAATATACCAATGCTGTCCACGTGGAGCCAGTGAAAGCCACGCGCCACAAACGACCCACTTTTCTCAAGATCAAAAAGCCCTACTCTTACCGCAAGCCCATGGACACAGATCTGGTGTACATCGAGAAATCGCCCAACTACTGCGAAGCTGATCCCATGACCGGCAGCATTGGGACTCAGGGGCGCGTTTGCAATAAGACGCTGATGCACCATCCCAACGGCTGCGACCTCATGTGCTGTGGCCGAGGATACAATACGCATCAGTATTCACGCGTGTGGCAGTGCAATTGCAAGTTTTTTTGGTGCTGTTATGTCAAATGCAATACTTGTAGCGAGAGGACAGAGGTGTACACGTGTAAATGAGCAATGACTGTTTGACCTTCTGCCTAGTTTTTGACAGGGTCTTTCGCCCTGACCTTAAAAGATGACTCAATCAGGTGGCAATTGTTCTTTTGCACAAGACTTTAGTTTTAGACATGCTTCCTTGACTTTAATGGATGATAATCAAGAACACTGGAGAAAGAATTCATTGTGAGAAGGAACTGAAAAGTGTAAATTGCTCTACTTCTGATGCCACGCAGTTTTACCTGCTTTCTTCACTAAATATAGAGCCTGACTTGGGGCTGAAGGATCCTGAAGCTATCTGGATTCAAATAAGGCTCTCTTGTCTTCGACCTGCTGTAAGACTGACAACAACTACCTGGACCTTGATTTTACCAATGGAGCTTACTGGGACATGGACATCTTGCAGGCATGCAATGGAAATTATGGAACAAATATTCCAATAGAGCACAACAGCAAGGTTCCAGAAGTAAATCCTATTCATCTTCTCTGATAATGTATGACCTTTCAAAACAGACCTACCATGAGTGTTGATGTTGTCATGCAAAATATGCTTCTGTAGAAGCTACTAGTCAAAGTGGATTAACTGCCAAAGTTTTGCCAAAAGACCTACACTTTATTATGGAAGCTTGTTTCCACCACTTTCTTTTCTCACAATTGCAAGTTGCAAATCTCCCTATTCTGACTTTTTTTCTCAGAATTGCGAGATATAAGTCGCAATTGCGAGTTATAAAGTCAGAACTGTGTGATATAAAGTCGCAATTGTGTTATAAAGTCAGGATTGTGTGATATAGTCGCAACTGCATGTTATGAAGTCAGAATTGTGAGATAAAATCACAATTGCGAGTTATAAAGTCAGAAATGTGTGATATAAAGTCAGAATTGTGAGTTATAAAGTCCAATTCTGAGGGGGAAAAAATATTTTTTTTTATATCTTATATAAGTTTATATCTCACAATTCTGACTTTATATCTCACAATTCTGACTTTGTACCTTGCAATCATGACTTAAACTCACAATTACCTTTTTTATTTTTTATTCAGTGGAGAAAACAAGCTTCCATACTTTACACTATACAAACTATTCTAAAGGCCAATCTGAGAAGTCACTGTTACTAAACTGAGATTGCTGCAAAAGAACTCAGTAGTGAATGATGTATTTGCGTTGCTCTAATCTCAAATAACTAAATTTTATCAAATACTTTGCAATTAGACATTTACAATAGCTTTATATAGTGCAGTCAATTTTAATAAATTTTATAATTTGCTATGTTTCATGGGATAAGTACATTTTATGTATGTGTGTGTGTATATATATATATATATATATATATATATATACATACACACACACACTTCAAATTTGTGATGTTGTGATTCCTTTTGATCTGGTTGGTTTGGTTCATGAATCTGATTGCCTTTTTGAAGAAAATGAATTGAAAATGAACTGATTTTATATATATATATATATATATATATATATATATATATATATATATGTTAATAACTGTAATTCATGAGAAATTGGAAAGAAATAGTGCTCTGCATGTTTATGAATGCTGAGAATGCTTTATTCAGAAAAACACTGAGCTTTCATCTGAAAGAATAGCTTTTTTAGTTTACATAATGCATTGTTATAAGACAAAAAGCAAAAAAATTTTTTTTTTTTGGAGAAATTTTCTGTATGCTGCTAGTGTGGACATCACATCACATTTGCTGTAATATTAAGAAACTACTGACCACAAGCTTTCTTGTAACTGGTATAGTGATAAATCCAGACATAGAATTTACACTGAAAATATCGGTAAGAGAGTATATTTTGTGAAAGACTATTTTTATATGAATGTTTTATTTATACTTTGTCATTTCTGAAAATTCAGTGCATTCCAGTTGCATTATGTAGTCATTTTAATTTGTGGGTGACAAAGTTGGAATGTGGATGTTAATTATTAAAATCAAACTTGGATCTAATCATGCAAACATGGTGATATTATTTGTGTTGTAATGCAATCATCACTGTTACTATTGCTCTTACTTAGGCTTAGTGATTTGAGCAAACCCATAGTCCTAAGTATTGAATGTGTTGAAGAGAGGTTTGCTATTAATTTTCTAAGTGATGGTGGATGTTAAAATGGGCAAACAATTTGGGACAGTATTCATATATAGAGTAATACATATTACAGACAGAAACATAGAGTATTGGGTTTGGGCTCTTTTGACTTGGGCCAGTAAGCATCACCCAAAACCTCGGCAACTGCAATGCACTAAAACACAAAATCATATAAAACATAGCAAACACATACAAATCACATAAAACACCCTAATATCGCACAACACAAGTTTTGCACAGACAAGCACCACTCACATTTCCTGTTAGTAGTGTTAGTAGTGTACCTCATGTGTCTTAGCATGTGTGAAACTGCTTGTAAAGAATTCAGGCTAAATAAACATTACACACTAGTGATATGCACAAATGCAGTTTTGGGCAGTAATTCCAGGCTCTTTGTGTAATTGATGAGCGCAGTGAGTGTTATGGTGATGACTTGCTTAAGTGGGCGGAGCTGGAGCTGTCAGGTGATTGATGATGCTGACATTTCTTTCATTCAGACCTTTGCTACTAGTTGCTAAACAACTCTGTCGGCTGCTGCAAAATGTCAGCCAGTCACTCAGGGTAAGTCAGCTTGCCCATTAGTGCTGATGTGTGATAGCATTTAGATTCAGACAAACATATACACACAGAGGAAGGAAGGACGTTACTTTGAAGGTCATAGTGAATTAAGATAGATAGATAGATAGATAGATAGATAGATAGATAGATAGATAGATAGATAGATAGATAGATAGATAGATAGATAGATAGATAGATAGATAGATATAGATAGATAGATAGATACTGCCAAAGCTTGTATGATGTAGGATATGCTATAAGTAAGGCTTTTTGTTTTATATTTTATAGCCTATTGTATTTTCAGAAGGGCATTTGGTCTTATTGGAAGCTTTTTCTTTTTTTGCATAAACAAGTCAATATCAGAGTATAGAAATATAAAATTAATGTGAATAGCATTGTTCAGAACTCACTGTTATTTTGTGAATTTGATGAGAAATTTTAAGTTCATATTGAAATCTCAGACAGACTGGCATCTTGCCATCTCTAAGGATGTTAACACATTGAGACACTAAGACATCTTAAGATCCTCAATAAGTTAAGTTTTAATATCCTGCTATGTAAAAAGGTCTATGTAAGAAAGTCTTGCATCTTCACTCTAGAGGCCACATATTCTAGAATGTTCTGTGAGATTTATTTGGTATACGCTCTGATCATGCTGGATCATTTATACTGAAAAATCCAGTATAAACCAGCATGAATTGGTCCAGACTGGTTTATGCCGGTTAGAGCTGGTCTAGTGCTGGTCTAGCTCTTCCCATGCTGAAGACCATTAAACCAGCAACCAGCATCCCATTCAAAACATTTGTTGAATTTTAAACAGATATGCTTTTCCACAATGCTTGATTTTCCACAATGCTTGACAGTCCTTGTTGATTATATTGAACAAACAATGTTAATCTCACAATTTTTCACTCAAATTGAGGATAAAAACCACAAACTATCAGTAGTCTAAAGATAATAATAACAGCAGTAATAGCATGTAGTGAAGCGGTGGAAGAAACGTGTGTTTTGCACCCGCTGCCTGTCTATAAATCACCCAACACATAATTCCATCAGTCATACGTTTGTTTTTCATCTGGTTGAGACATGCACATGCACCTTAGAAGAGCTCTGCAAATTGCAAGGCAGTCTTTCTCTGGTTTTCATACATGTGCAAAGAATAACTTCTCCAGTGCGATTTCATAGGAGCTGTTTTCTCCAGCAACACGTCTGTGCTTCTATATTATGTTATGGGATATAAACTGTTGTTTTTGACAGCTTTTCTTTGCCTGTAACCTTTCCAAAATGTTCAAAGCTTCAGAAACCCCACAGGGAACATTACTAGACGCTTAGAATAGACTTGTAAAGTTGCAGCTCTCAGGCAAGCTGATATTGTTAAAAAAACAACAACTTCCCTTTAGGTCTGTATTTCGCAAGACCGTTTGAGATATGGGGAGATAGATTTGTGAGTGAACCTAAGTAACAATTGCCTTTGAAGATCATGCATAAATTCCTGCATGTGTCCTGGGATTCATACTAATCGTAGGGTCCCATATGATACTTTTTCATCTTTGCTGTGTGGGGTATGGTGGTCCCTCATATACCCCTCCACCTTTAATGACATTTGAGAAACGATTACTATGAACTTTACATGTCTGATAAATCGCCATGTGGAAAACACACATAACCTCAATGCTGAGAGATATTCAAACCTTATTCAAACGTTAATATTAGGAAAGCCATGCTTCTTATTGCATAAATCAGACACATGAACACTTTTCATATTTGTGCATATTTAATTGACATTTTTGAATGATGACCTAAAGGAAACTGGTTTTATTTCTTAATAAGTCATAAAATATTGTCTAATGTGACTGAATAAATCAGAATATTTGTTCATATTTGATTGAGTACACATAAAATATTATTTAGCATGACCTGCTACTTAGGGTTACACCAACAAAAATCTTTAATTGTCTAATCAGATAACAGATAACAACAGCACATTTCCCAATTTTTACAATCTATAAAGTCTACAAATACAGAGTATAAAATTTCCACTTATTAAGTATAAAAGCAGAACAGCTTGTGTGATCAGTCAATAAAACACGTTGTTCTCCATATCTTTTAGATATTCTTATGAAGCAAATCATTGCTGATCTCAAGGCTAGCATATTAGTGCTAGCAAATGGTGATGAATATTTCTCTTTGAAATGGCTGTGTTTTTCATGTCCTCTGGCTTAATGACCACATGTGCAGATCAACAATGTTGTGACAACAGCACAACGTCTACTGTAGTTGAATTAAAGACATGTTTACTGTGTCAACAGTGCTTTAATATACAGAAAAACAGGACTTTTTAAACTTTTTGCTTTGGTAGCACTGATTGCACATAGCTACTATGGTGAAAGATAAATACTAATTTTAATCATTTCTACTCTGAACTAAAGAAAAATCACACAGATTACTTTAAATTTGTCCTATTAAAATTTGCAGTACTACATACTGTATTGCTAATGGCATTAATTAAAAAAAAAAAAAAAAAAGACGAATCCTATAGGAACAAATAAGAATTCTCTAATCTGTAAAGAATCAAATACGATCTTACACCAAGGCTCTTTAAAGGGATAGTTCATCCAAA
Organism: Elopichthys bambusa; assembly: GCA_037101425.1. NCBI lineage: Eukaryota > Metazoa > Chordata > Actinopteri > Cypriniformes > Xenocyprididae > Elopichthys > Elopichthys bambusa. The sequence continues at coordinate 23,189,724 of CM074451.1, read as the reverse complement.
AAAAAAAAAAAAAACAACAAAAAAAATTCTGTCCTCATTTACTCACCCTCAAGTTGTTTTAAACCTGTATGAGTTTCTTTCTTCTTCTGAACACAAAAGAAGATATTTTGAAAAATGTGGGTAACGAAAACTTTTCTGATCCCCATTTACTTCCATAATATATATTTTTTCATACTCTGAATGTCAATAGGGACCAGCAACTGTTTGGTTGCCCTCATGGTTACCCATACAGGTTTAGAACAACTTGAGGGTGAGTAAATAAGGACAGATTTTTTTTTTTTGAATGAACTATACCTTTAACTCTGGCCCTGGCCTGTGACAGTTTAGCTCCAATACTGAACAATCTCAGTGTGCTCTTCAGGATCATAAACATTAATACACAGAAGTCACATTTCAGTTTCATCAGGTAGGATTTATGCCACTACTTGCTCTTTTCTCTCCTTCAACAATAACTGTTCATCAGAAATACAGTATTGTGCAAAGGTCTTAGGCCATCATTAGATGTTGTTTTAGCAATGGTTTAATGACCATATATAAGTATTTCTCTGTCTCTTTATTAGAATATAACCAGTGGCAAGTATTTAATGGAAAAGAATTGGAAGTCCAAGAAAACTTTCAAAATATGACGAGAAGTTTCTCAAATTTTCTTTTTTGAGAAAATGGAAGAAGTTATCACATTAAATACTGATTTTTGCTTAAAGAAGCCATTTTGTTCTGTATGTACATTTTGTGTACATATTTCCTGTATTTTCTGTTTGTATCATAATAAATTTTTTTTTAAAAAAAGGATCGTCATTAAAACATTGCTAAAACAACAAAGCTGGTGGTGGCCTAAGACTTTTGCACAGTACTGTACATAGAAAGAAATCATATGCAAATGATTGCGGCTATATTCTATGATTCTATGATATTATTTGAATAAATCAAGGTATTATGGATGTTTTTGGATCATTGGATTCATTTATTTTGCATATATGGTCTCTAGTCTCACCACTTTCACATGATTAGAATCTTCAGGCATCCGACAATGCTCTGATGGTAAATATCATTTACTAGAGAGTTTTACCAATACTATATTTTGAATTTTATATAATTTTCAAATGTGCCAAAGAGTCTGATTAGAATCTAAATCTTGTGAAAATCAGCTGGGTTGGAATGACACACTTCTAGACTGAAGTTGAAGATCCCCGTCCTATACAACATAACTGTAAAAAAGTAAATACACTTTATTCATTAAGATTAAACTTTCCAACTGTATATTAAGAAATACATTTGTAGATTACAATGTGAAAAAATACCCATCCTCCTCACTGATTATTGTAAGTATTAGTCCTGCTATAGCAGAACAGGTGGACAAACATCAACAAATCAATGTGAAATGCATATTTATGTTTTTATAGACAAACTGTGTTCTTATGTCATGTTAGTTTTTACCATAAACAGAATGTTTACAGATTCCCTCCCCAGGTTTTCTTTCTCTCTCTTTTTTGTTTGAAGTAAATGTGAGTTAGAGGAAAGATTGATGTCATAATGACTATGATGGCATTCTTTAGTCATTTAAACTGGCAGTATCATCTCAAATTATTTCATGGCTTTCTGCAATGATACATTCAGAACAGGCCCAGACAGATATAAGAGTGAAAGCTGAGAAAGGCTGTATGTTACAGTGCCTGGAGGACATGGCTCACTCATGTCTATGTTTTCATGAGGAGCTCACTGTAAGAAACATCTGCAGAGATGGTTAGGTATATGATTCCTGCGGTAACACTTTTTCAAATGCATTAAATTGAATTTTGAATTTGCTCTACATGTATGATAGTAAGCTCATAGTTTTCCTTTATATAACTTTTAAAGTCGCAGTGAAACAGAAGTGGCAACAGATTTTTTCTTCCATATTGTGACATACAACCGAGTGTAATGGATTATTGAAAAAGTTAAAAAATTTGGTTCTGTGCATCGGCTGTTGATTGGATGTTGAAATGTGGGCGTGGCACTAAAAAATGAAAGCGAGCTTGCTGTGGATTGTGCAGGGGCAGGGTTTACAAGATTGGAGAAGTCTGGCATACATCACAACCAGGGGTGTAAAATAACGAATTACAAATACCCATGTTACTGTAATTAAGTAGTTTTTATCAGAAATTGTACTTTTTAAAGCAGTTTTAAAATTGTGTACCTTTACTTTTAATTGAGTAAATTTTAAGCAATGTATCTGTACTTTTACTCTGCTATTTTTCCTCTGGTTGTGGTCGTTTACATGCTTGTTTTAATCAATGTGATTGTTTAGGTACTTCCTAATAGTGACCTATAAGGAGAGAGTAATCGTTTTCGTGACTCCCGTTAAATAAAATCACGCATTGAAAACTTCAACCACAGCAGTAGATGATGCCAACTGCTGTTAATCATGGCTGTAATACCATGCCTTAATGTACTGCAACTGGAGGACCTAATGCAAATGCACCTTACTTGTGACCTACGCCGTTATATTGCATCTCTGTCAGCACATGATGTGATAAAACTACAGCTTGTTTATAAACAACATTTTTTGTTTGGTCCATTTCAAATTTTTAATTACAGCTTACAGTATATTTACAGTATATCAGCATAACAGAAATGTAGCTGTGTAAAAGGTAGGGCATGATTCCCCCTTTAGAACAATGTGCATTTACCTTTATATTGTAACATATTCAGTGGAATGAAATTGCATTGCAATTGTTAGCTCATTAACTATTTGTTTGTAATCACTAATATTAGTGATTCTCATTTCATTATCCCAAAAACACTCAAACTGGCCCAGTTTGTAACCCATCTCTGGTGTGTGATGCTGAACTCTCATTTCTAGAGGTTTTTGTATTCTTTGCACTGTTCTGAACATTGATATTTTGTGTTCAACAATAGTTCACTCAGTGTTCATTAAGGCCTTACTGATTTTAAATCTATTCTTTTCATACATGATTTAAAATGGTGAAGAGTGTACGGAAAATAACTTTTCTTTTCATATCTGTATTAGTCTTTCCATGTTATTTTGATGTATTTTTAAAAGTTGACAGTCAAAATTAAAACTGGTGGAGGATTTTCTTCATTCTTCCTGACAAACAGCACAAAAAAAGTACACAGTTTTCTACATTTTTAAACCACAGCTTGATACTCACTACTCAATACTTTTAAATAAGCTATACTCTTACTCAAGTAATTCTTTTGACAAGTACTTTTTACTCTACTCACACTACTTTTTTTTAATTTATTTTTTTTTAAAGTAATTGTCACGATCCCGGTGTTGTACTTGTTTTGTATGGATTTTTATGTTGAAGTGTTTTTATGTTCCTCTTGTCTCTGTGTCCTGTTTCCTGTGGACATGTTTGTAGTTTTCCCCATTGATTAGTCTTTTCCAGGTGTGTCTTGTTAACTTGTTATCTTGTTCAGCTTGTTTAACCCTGTGTATTTATACCCCTGTGTTTCTTGTGATCTTTGTCAGGTCTTGTCCTACATGGATGTATGTTGATGTGCTACTCATTCTGTTCCCTGGTTCCCTGGTTTTGTTATGTTTATTTTTATTAAACTATTTTGCATTTGGATCCAGTTCTCCTTTTGTTTTTTGAGTTCACCCAATGTTACAGAAGACCTGACCCAAGATGGATCCAGCAATTAGTTTAATTAGTCTCCGGCAAGGCAACCATTCCCTTGATGACCACACCAAAGATTTTTTGGATATCGCCTACCTCACAGATTTCCCAGACTTCGCCCTCATTGACTTTTACTGCCACGGACTCAATAACCACTACCAGCACCTACTCATCCATGATGGTCCTCGGGGGTCTCTGGTGGAATTCCTGGACTACGGCCTTCAAATAAGTGGTTCATCGTACACTGTGGGGGTAGTAGAGGAGGATATTAAGATGGCCGCCATTCCTGAGCCTCATCGCAAGATGGCCGCCACTCCCGAGCCTCATCACGCCTCAGCAGATCTTCCAGAGCCTCGTCACGTCTCGGTAGATCTTCCAGAGCCCTCAGCCAAGATGGCCGCCATGCCTGAGCCCTTAGCCAAGATGGCTCTGTCACGATCCCGGTGTTGTACTTGTTTTGTATGGACTTTTATGTTGAAGTGTTTTTATGTTCCTCTTCTCTCTGTTCTTTCCTGTGTCCTGTTTCCTGTGGCCACGATTTACTAAAATGTGAGAACAAATTCTTAATTCATGGCCATGACTTTTGTCCGCATAGCATGTGCAAGGCTCTGTAACAATCAAATGCATACATTTACAAAATAGCACATTTATTTCGTGCATCAAACTACAAACCCCATTTCCAGAAAAGTTAGGACATTTTGTAAAATGCAATAAAACCAAGAATCTGATTTGTCAGTTCTCTCGAACCTCTATTTAACTGACAAAAGTACAAATAAAAGATTTCCAGTGTTTTCACTGAACAAATTTATTGTATTTTGTAAGTATAAACAAATTTTGATGGCTGCAACACACGCCATAAAATTGGGACAGAGCCGTATTTACCACTGTGTCACATCACCTTTCCTTTTAATTACAATTTTTAATAATTTGGGAATTGAGGAAACTTAATTGTTGCAGTTTTGCAAGTGGAATTTTTACCCAATCTCGCCTGATACATCTGCAAACAGCGCTGGGTAAGTTACTTCAAAAAAGTAATTAATTACTAATTGTCACAGTTCCCTCCTGTCCTGGACTCCATTTCCCACTCACTTCCTCATCATCTCCCCATCATCACTGATCACCTGCACCTAGACTTCATCATCAGCACTCCCTTTATAATGAACTCACTCCCAGCACTCCTTGTTTGTTCTTATTGTTAGTTTATGTGTGTTTGGTTGTTCCTTTTTCCTGCGTTGAAGAGGTTTAAAGTACCCTATTTTTTTAGTAGTCCGTTTAAGCCTTGTCTCTACCGCTAACCATCACTTGTAACACTAATTACTAATTACATCATCATTGTATTTAAAATACTTTTCTAATTACTTTGTCTGAAAAGTAATTTAACTCATTACTAATTACTTCTTAAAATCCCTATAAACCTTGACCGGATAGACAATAGAAAGGAAACTCTTTTAATAATTTAAATATGAGTTAAACATGGAATAGTTCCCTTTCGAAAGGGAACTCTACACTGCGTTTTAACGCATATGGGGAACGTCATCACGTGACCCGGTGTCTGAAAGCAACTATTAAATCTCACCAATCCTATTGACTGGCGACAGCCTATGACGTCATTATAGACACGACCCGGAAGCATAAAGGAGCAGCTAGAGAAGCAGTCAGTATCTTATTGTCTTCAGGGACTGTTTTGTTTGATTGCGATTCTTCAAATATGGTAAGGGATTTTACTATGTACTAACAAACATTTCAGGAAGTGTGTGGATCTGTGTCCCAGGTTTTTGACACCTGATGACACACAATCTGTGCGTTTTCTGTCTGGGTGAGGAGCATGCTCTGATTTGGCAGCGAGTGCTCTTCTGGTTTTTAGCCCAATAGAGCAGGAGTTGGCTGTTAGAAAGGAGGAAGGCGAGCCTTTTGAAACTTCTAAGCCTCCCTGCCCCGTGTATACGGACGGAGCTGTTTAGGTTATGGAGCACGCCTCTGGCAGGCTGCAGCTGCCGTGAGAGTGCGTTAAGAAAGGGATCGCATGCGGATGGCTCAACGTGCGATTCCTTTCCAACCATAATCTGACAGCGTCCGTGAGCCTTCCTTTCCTTCCTGATCTACATGAGGTGAAAGGGAATTTAGTGCACTGAAGTTCCCATTAGGTTGGTTATCTTTGTGTTGGCTTTTTGGCCACCTTTTTTCAGCCACCATATGGTAGAGTAGCTTTCTCCTCTGGTCATAGCTAGAGTTTGTATTAGATCTAACTGAAGTAAAGAGTGCCAATCTCTGTTAAGCGTCGGCCTTCGGGGCGCCTGACATTTTTTGACTTAGGTTGAGTTTCACTCCTCTGAGCTCTTGTTTTTAGAGTTTATTTCAGAGTTTCCTCTTCTCTATTGAGAGTTTTAGAGGCTGAGTTTAAGCCCCAGGCAGATCTATGCTTATGTGTGGCCCTATAGGCCCACAGCTATAGCTGGCCTAGGCTAGAACTAGGGTTTAGGTGATATACTGAAGCATTTCACCCTTTTATTACTACCCCTGTCAGGAGTGTGTAGTTTTTCCTAGTTCTGGCCCCATCTTATCAGAGTTGTCAGGCCAAGGCCCATTACCCCTTTGGTGTAGGTGCAGGATAGATAGCAGACTATCCGGTGTGGTTGTCTCAGGTGGTAGGCCCCTTATCACTGTGAATAAAAAAATGCTAGTATTGCTGTGGCCCCACTTTTCTAGAGCTTTTCATTCTATACTTTGTTTAGTCTTTTCCCCTAAACCCATTGAATTAAGATTCAAGTTTAAGGGAAACAGTGTTAGCTTTCTTTTAGCTCCTGTTCCCTAGGGTTCAGTACAGATGTCTTTGGTGAAAAGCGTCCACCCTTGAAATTCACAATTTCAGGGTAGTATGAATGAAAAGTGAAGCATTCCCCTGTTTCTCAGGGTTGTTAATGCTCTAGTTCTATTTTGCCCTACACAATGTGAGCCCTTTAACTCTATTGCTGCCACAAGTTAGCACCTATTTTCTGTAGTAGTAGGCTTTGTGATGGCCTCCTTCAGAGCATGGTGACTAGGTTGTCCTCCCCTTGCTATTAAGGGTAAAAAATGTTTTTTACTGAGTTTATGGCCTGTTGGAATGCATAGCTCAGGTTGAGTTTGTTTGTGAACCTCACTATTCAGTTTGGTTCTTATGTAACTCCCTTTAGAGTTTGAACACTGCCACAGATGTTGATTGTGTTGTTTGGAGTAGAAGGCTTTGTCTGCGCCTCCTTCAGAGCACAATAGCTTGGTGTATCACAAGTTTGTTGGTAGATGTTTAGTCAGAGTTTTGCTCACTTAGAACTAGCACTGCCACAGGTTTATGCCCGTGATCATTTGAAGTAGTAGGCTGGTCTTTGGCCTCCTTCATAGCACAGCAACATATATTCTTTGTACTCCCCCTTCTGTGGGTAAGAAGTGTTTTTACTGAGTACATTGCCTGTTGGAATGTGTAGTTTTAAGCTCAGGTTGAGTTAAGCTAGGTAACCTCATTTGGTAGTTTGGTTCTCAGGTTAGGCTCCCTTAGAGCTTAGACACTGCCTCTGGCTGACGCTCATGTCTTTCTGGAATAGTAGGCCCTGTTTGGGTCTCTTTTGGAGCATGTTGGCATAGTTTGTACTCCTCTTGCTTAAAGAGTTTAAGTATTTTACTGAGTACATTGCCGGTTGGAATGTATTGAATAGAATCAAGCTCAGGCTGAGCTAAATAGTTAACCTCACTGGAGAGTTTGGTTCTAATTATGGCTCCCTTAGAGCTTGGAGATTGCCACTAGCTGACGCCACATGTCTTTCTGAGTTGCAGGCCCCGTTTGGGCCTCCTTCAAGAACATGATGGTGTAGGTTTGTACTCCTCTTGCTTAAAGAGTAAATGTTCTTTTACTGAATACATTACAGGGTGGTATGTTGGATTTTGATTCCACCACTGGATGACGCCATGTGTCTTTCTGAGTCGCAGGCCCCATTTGGGCCTCCTTCAAGGATATGATGGTGTAGGTTTGTACTCATCTTGCTTTAAGAGTAAAAGGTGTTTTTACTGAGTACATTGCCTGGTGGAATGGTGGCTCAGGTTGAGTTACTTGACAATTGATATTTGATATTCAACAGTGCTTTGATCTACCTGCATTGACACTATTCTTTAAGAGCTGCTGTGCAGCCAAAATAATGTACCAGTTATCACTGTAAAGCTGCTTTGACACAATCTACATTGTAAAAAGCGCTATATAAATAAAGGTGACAAGAAGTTAAATTAATTAACCAACCTCAAGAGTTTGGTTATCATATTTAGTTCCCTAGAGCTTAGAACACTGCCACGAGCTGACGCTACGTGTCTTTCTGGAAGTCGTAGGCCCTTCTTTGGGCCTCCTGCAGAGCGTGATAGCGTATGTTTGTACTCCTCTTGCTTAAAGAGTAAAAAGTGTTTTTACTGAGTACACTGCTTGTCAAATTGTGTTAAGGTTGACTGTTATGTGGGCACTCTACAGTCTTATCTGCTAGTTTGAACGGTTAGGTTGAGCCCTGTACTCCCCTCGTTGAGGGTTGTCCTGCATAGTACGTAGCTCCCTAAGATGGTCAGTGGCTTTGAGTGGCCTTTGTAGGCCTTCTGTGGAAGGCCTCTTTGAGGCTTATAGCTTGGGCTGTTGGCCATAGGGAGTGCTGTCACTGACAGCCTATGTTTGACCCGTAGGGAGAGTGGTACTTCAGTTGAAGCTGTTAGTTTTGACGTTTGTCTAGCCATTTGTTGGCATGCACTCCCCTCAAGCATGGCGGCGTGGGTATATCGTTCCCCATATGCGTTCAAATGCAGTGTAGAGTTCCCTTTCGTAAGAGGAACGTCTCAGGTTACATATGAAACCATGCGTTTCCTGCCATGCATCGGGGCTGCCTGCTGAACAGTCCCTTCAGACAATAAGGTACTGACTGCTTCTCTAGGCGCTCCTTTATACTTCCAGGTCGCGTCTATAACGACGTCATAGGCTGTCACCGGCCAATAGGATTGGTGAGATTTGATAGTTGCTTTCAGACACTGATTCACGTGATGACGTTCCCCATATGCGTTCTCAGGGAATCATGGTTACATACGTAACCTGAGATGTTTTGTCAGGGTTCTGTGTTTGTTTTCTGTGTCACTTGTTCTTTGTTCTCAGTTTCCCGCCTCTTGTTTGTTACTATGGTTTCTGATTTGATTAGTGTCCTTGTTTCAGGTGTGTCTAGTTAGTTTCTCCCCTTTGCCTTGTATATATTCCCTGTGTTCTCCGTCAGTCTTTGTCGGTTCTCGTCAATGTATTACGTCTTTGTTGGGCTATTTATATTGATCTCCTGCATTTGTTCATTAAAAACCTTGATATTGGAGCTCCATTGTCTTTCCCATAACCAACCCCTGACAAGTTTAGCCTTTTATAGGTTTTAAAAACATTTTAGCTTTATCAAAACATACTATAATACTTTTTATTAGATTAGATAGGTCTAATAGTAGTTTTACTTAAGTAAAAATACCACAGAAATTAAATAATAAAATATAAAATAACTCTGCATAGTCATAACTGTATAAATTAAATACAGATTAATCCTTATTAAAGCTTTTCTTTTGTTGTTTGATTACCATTTATAATACAGACCATAGTTAAAAGCTGCTGTCACTAAGACCTAATGGACGGAGACAATATGTTGTTACACATGCTGTTCACATTCACATAACCAACGCGAATATACGCCAAGATGGGCATTTTGACATAACTGTGTGTGTATTTGAACGTTTATGTGTAATAAACCGTGAAAATTTAACACTCACGATAGGCGGCAATTCGTTTGGTTGAAAGAGCACTGACTGAAGACAGTCTCTCAGAGAGCGCACACAGTTTTTTTTCTCCCTAGGACATAGCTTACATTTTACCGTAATGTTCTTTCCTACCTGTGTCAAAAAAGTGAAGTAATTGGAATATTTCCATTCTGCAAAACAGCCACTCACTTCTGCCGGCATCTTCAGACAGCGACTACGCAGCCAACTGGTTCAAAGTTGCAACCGCACTACAGCTAACGGTTTTAAAGAGGTAGTGTTCACTTTTACAAATTTAGATTTTAAATTCAATATAGATTTAAACAGAACTGTTGAACTAATTTACAGTATGTACAGTATGTAACGCAAGTACATTATAAGTAACTGTAAAAATGAACAGTAATCCCTTACTTTACTTTTTCAGTGGATAAGTAATTCAATTAGTCTACAGTAACGCCGTTACACCCATCACTGTCTGCAAAACAGTCTGTCGTCATTGTTGTCTGATTCTCCTTTTCATGATGGGCCATACATTTTTCATTGAAGTCAGATCTAGACTGCAGGCAGGCAGTCAGGCACATCCACTCTAGAGTGCAGGGCTGGATTATCCATAGACGGGATTGGGCGAGTGCCCTGGGGCATCAGCCAATAGGGGGGCACCAAGTGATTAAGATAATAACTAGACCTTTAAAAAACATTTCATGTTTTGTATATATATATTATTTTGCTGGAAAGACATGGATACAAAATAAACAGTTAATGATACAATATATACAGTGAGAATATAAAATATATGCATATAAAGAACTGCGATTGGGTCAGGTCTGTATTTACCACCTCCCAGAAAAGAGTCAATCAAAATGGATAGGCAGCATCAGCTTAGTGGTTGTGCGAAATGTAAATTAAAAAAAGAGAAAATATCACAACACATAGCCACCTTTAAAAAGTACCTGCAATATCACCAGAGGATTACCAGAGGATATGCTGCAAATTCTACGAAAAAATGGGCTATAGACTACTTTCTCAAGAGTATTCGTTGCACTCAGACTGTTCTTTACCCTGCCCATTGCCAACTGCGAGGGCAAGAGATCCTTCTCTCAAATTAAAAGAATGAAGAAGGAACTCAGGACAACCATGAGACAGAAGCAACTGTCTGTACTCTCCCTGGGGACTTTGAGGATTGATGCTGCCTTTACGTGCTAGCGGAAATTTCATGGTAGAGTCAAGTCAAGTCACCATTATTTATATAGCGCTTTTTACAATGTAGATTGTGTCAAAGCAGCTTTACAGTGATAACTGGTACATTATTTTGGCTGCACAGCAGCTCGTAAGGAATAGTGTCAATGCAGGCAGATCAAAGCACTGTTGAATATCAGATGTCAATTGTCAAGTGTCCCCAACTAAGCAAGCCAAAGGCGACAGCGGCAAGGAACCCAAACTCCAACAGGTGACATCAGGTGGCAAACAGGTGTTAAAATGGAGAAAAAACCTTGGGAGAAACCAGGCTTAGTCGGGGGGCCAGTTCTCCTCTGGCGAACAGTGCTTTGTTACGACTCAGGTTGCTATCATAAGTCAGATGGGATCGCAACATTCAAAGTGTTTAATTCAGTTCCATCCAGTTGAGGATCGTATTCATCACACCGGTATGGACGGTTGTTGAGGAGATGTGCCACTGGTTGTCATGTTGATGAGGCCTTCATAGTGGATGATCTAGTTGACTCAATCTCTGCTGATATTTCAGGGCTGTGTTGTGGTTGTGTCATGGTGCAGGTCCTCGATCTCACCCGGATACGGCCCGGATCCGGCTGACTACGGTAAACCTCGGGATAAACAGAAAGACTAATATTAGCGTAGATGCCATTCTTCTTCTGATGTAACGAGTACATCTGGTGTTATTGGAAGTGTTCCCGGTTCCGGCTGACCTAATTTATGCAGCCTAATAATCCTTTAACGGATTTGAGAACATAAATTGATAATGTGTTATGTGTATGCCAGGTTAAAGAGATGTGTTTTTAGTTTAGATTTAAACTGACAGAGTGTGTCTGCTTCCCGAACAATGCTAAGAAGATTGTTCCAGAGTTTAGGTGCCAAATAGGAGAAGGATCTACCACCTGCAGTTGATTTTGATATTCTAGGTATTATTAGCTGGCCTGAATTCTGAGATCGTAATAGACGCGAAGGACTATAATGCATTAAGAGCTTGCTCAGGTACTGGGGAGCTAAACCATTTAGTGCTTTGTAGGTAATTAGCAAGATTTTAAAATCTATACGATGTTTAACAGGAAGCCAATGCAGTGTTGACAGAACCGGGCTGATATGGTCATATTTCCTAGTTCTAGTAAGAACTCTAGCTGCTGCATTTTGTACGAGCTGTAGTTTATTTATCAGGCGAGCAGAACAACCACCTAGTAGAGCGTTACAGTAATCTAGCCTTGAGGTCATGAACGCATGAACTAACTGTTCTGCATTTGTCATCGAGAGCATATGTCGTAATTTAGATATATTTTTAAGATGGAAGAATGCGGTTTTACAGATGCTAGAAACATGGCCTTCAAATGAAAGATTGGTATCAAAGAGCACACCCAGGTTCCTAACTGACGACGAAGACTTAACAGAGCAGCCATCAAGTGTTAGACAGTATTCTAGGTTATTACGTGAGGAAGTTTTTGGTCCAAAAATTAGAATATCTGTCTTTTCTGAATTTAGTAGTAGGAAATTACTGGTCATCCAATTTTTTATATCAGCTATGCATTCCGTTAATTTTGTGAATTGGTAAGTTTCGTCAGGGCGCGAAGAAATATAGAGCTGAGTATCATCAGCGTAACAGTGAAAACTAACGCCATGCTTCCTGATGATATCTCCTAAGGGTAGCATGTACAGAATGAAAAGCAATGGTCCTAGTACCGAGCCTTGCGGTACTCCATATTCAACTTGTGATCGATATGACCTCTCTTCATTTACTTCTACAAACTGATAACGGTCAGATAAGTATGATTTGAACCATGACAATGCAATTCCACTAATGCCAACATAATTTTCGAGTCTATTTAAAAGAATATTGTGATCAATAGTGTCAAATGCAGCACTAAGATCCAGTAACACTAATAGAGAGATACAACCACGATCTGATGATAAGAGCAAATCATTAGTAACTCTAATGAGAGCAGTTTCAGTACTATGGTATGGTCTAAATCCTGACTGGAAATCCTCATAGATACTATTTCTTTCTAAAAAGGAACATAGTTGTGATGATACTGCCTTTTCTAGTATTTTTGACAGAAAAGTGAGATTTGAGATTGGCCTGTAATTGACTAATTCTCTAGGATCAAGTTGTGGTTTTTTAATAAGAGGTTTAATAATAGCCAACTTAAAAGTTTTTGGTACGTATCCTAGTGATAAAGATGAATTAACGATATTAAGAAGAGGATCTATGACCTCTGGAAGCATCTCTTTCAATAGCTTAGTTGGTATAGGGTCTAACATACATGTTGTCGATTTTGACGATTTAACAAGTTTAGACAGTTCTTCCTCTCTTAAAGGAGTAAATGAATTGAATTTTTCCTCAGGGATACTACAATGCACCGTCTGACGCAATACTGTAGTAGACGGTTGCGTGGTTATAATTTTTTTTCTAATATTATCAATCTTGCAAGTAAAGAAGTTCATGAAGTCATCACTGCTGTGCTCTTTGGAAACATCAGAAGTTGAAGCTTTATTTCTTGTTAATTTAGCCACTGTATCAAATAAATACCTAGGGTTTTGTTTATTTTCTTCTAAAAGTTTTGAAAAATAGGCAGATCTAGCAGATTTTAAGGCCTTTCTGTACTCAACCATTCTCTCCCTCCACAAAATGCGAAATACTTCTAGTTTTGTTTTCTTCCAGCTGCGTTCCATTTTTCTGGCTGCTACCTTTAGGGCCTGAGTGTGCTCGTTGTACCATGGCGTTGGATTAATTTCCTTAATCTTTTTTAAACGCAAAGGAGCAACTGAGTCTAATGTGCTTGAAAAGACAGAGGCAATAGTTTCCGTTGCAACATCGAGGTCTTCTAAGCTGTCTGGCATGCTAAGGCGATAAAACTGATCAGGAAGATTATTTATAAAGCGTTCTTTAGTGGTAGAAGTGATGGTTCTACCAAATTTATGGCAGGGAGGCAGTTTAGCTGTTTTGACTAAATGTAGTATACACGAGACTAGGTAATGATCTGAGATGTCGTCACTCTGCTGCAGAATTTCAACGGCATCAATATCAATTCCATATGACAATATTAGATCTAAGGTATGGTTACGACAATGAGTGGGTCCTGACACGTGTTGTCTAACACCAATAGAGTTTAGAATATCTGCAAATGCCAATCCCAATGAGTCTTTTTCATTATCTACATGGATATTAAAGTCACCAACAACAAGTACTTTATCTGCTGCTAGTACTAACTCCGACAGAAAATCAGCAAATTCTTTGATAAAGTCTGTATGGTGTCCTGGTGGCCTGTATACAGTAGCCAACACAAATGTCAACTTACATAATGTTACGTAAAGTACCATCACTTCGAAGGAATTATATTTGAGAGACTTTTGACTAATACTATAAATATTACTATAAATTACAGCAACACCTCCTCCTTTGCCTTTCTGACGAGGATTGTGTCGATAATCATAACCTTGAGGGCTAGACTCATTTAAAGTAATGTAATCGTCCGGTTTTAGCCAAGTTTCTGTCAAACACAGCATATCTAGATTATTGTCTGTGATAATATCATTTACAATAAGTGATTTTGATGAAAGGGATCTAATATTTAACAACCCAAGCTTTATCATTTGTTTATCATTACTATCTCTATTTTTTATTTGTTGAACATCAATTAAATTTTTACTATTAAATGGGTTTGGAAGTTTTTTGTTTTTACTAATTCGGGGTACAGACACAGTCTCTATGTGATAATATCTAGGTGTAAGAGTTTCTATGTGTTGGGAATTATCTGACTTCTGTAACGTGAGGCAGCTAGCAGACGGTCGGTTTAGCCAGTATGTCTGCTTCCTGACCTGGGCCACAGTTTGTCAGAGTGCCTGGTAGAGTGTCTGGGTCTGGTAGAGTGTCTAGGAGAGTGTCTAGGAACCACTTTGATGTATCACATGCAGAATGAGGCCTGGCTTTGTCTTGCTACCCAGTTTATGTCTCTGTACAATTCAAATATATGCGTCCGTGTCAATGGTACCTTTACAAACAGCATGGGTGACTTGCATTTGTGTGGAGATGCACCCCCATACCATGACAGGTGTTTTCTTTTGCATCTCTTGCTGATGAAAATCTGTATGGTCCCTTTTGTCTTTGGGACTGAGAACTCGATGTCCATTTTTTCAAAAAACAAGCTTAAAATTTGTTTATATTCACAAAATACAATTATCTTGGTCAGTGAAAACATTGGAAATCTTTTCTTTGTATTTTTGTCAGTTAAAAAAAAAAAAAAGGTTTAAGATAATTAACAAATCACAGACTGTGGATTTTATTGTGTTTTACAAAATGTCCCAACTTTTCTGGAAATGGGGTTTGTACTTTACAAAAGCTTGTCTGAAGGTAAAAGTTTTAAAAGTTTTGTATACCCGGTATGTATTATGAAAACTTTAAAAGTGTTTTCACTGCTGGTCATGGAGCAGCATTACTCTCTACTTCATGGATGTCTCCTTTATATGATACAGAGAACTACTGCAATAGAAAGCATTAAAGCTAATCAAATCATTTTGGAGATTTTTAAAACTCAGTAGTAAATCAGAGCAGTCACTCTGCCAAGTTTGGTGGAGCTTGAAAGCTCTGGGAGGATTTACTAATTTCAATGAAAGACAGGATTTTTGGCCAGCTTTACAGAACATGCATGTTTACATTACAATTTAGAGTGATCTGTTATCAGAGGTGACTGTGTTCAAGTAATGTATTTCAGAAATGTACATATACAAATCACACAGTTAATTTTAGGCAATAATTGCATTATGTTAATGTAAATATAATGATTACAATATGTAGAAAAATTAGCATTGGTGCATATATTTCACCCTGCGTGAGTGTACTGTATGTATGTGGATAAAGTGTGATGTACTTATATCCAACTTTACTGAACTGAACTAATAAAGTATGAAATTGAAATTGGAAACAAAATGAAATTGAGTGTAAAATTTAATTGTGATGATAAAAAAAAAAAAGTTTAAATGATCAATAGTTCAAAACCTCTATTCACTGACTTTATATGACCTCTTTTAGCAAGAGTTCAGAATAAGGTCAAAGGTCCTGCTCAGTGTCGATGTAGCACAGCTGAAGAATAGGAATGTTAATGAGTCAAATTTGATGTGACAAAAGACATAATGGGGAAAAAGAGAAAAGCCTTTGTATCTCATCAAAAAGACAGAAACCCTGGTGATACAGCACTGATGAATATTAACCTGAACTCACAGGCAGCCAGTTTCACACTAACTGATTCACACTAAATGCTCAAGTTAGTGAGATGGTTGTGCTGTACAACAGTGTCTAAAGGCAGAGACAGACAGAGACAAATTTACTCGGAGAGGGTATTGTCTTCTGTTGTGCTCTATCAGGGTTTCTCCTGGCTCACAGAAGCAATCTTTTCCATTTGAGGGAGATGTCAGTCGTATTAGCCAGTCATTGAATGTGGGAAGGTGTCAAAGGAGTCTTTTCAAGCTGCGTTTCGGAGAGGAAAGTGAACACCGTCACTGCTATCTGTCTTGGGAAAAGAAAGTAGCACACTGGCATTCTGTGCTGTAACTGGTGTCATAACACTCTTTTGTAAATGAGAGACTTTCTAAAGACTAAATATCCCATTACATTAAAGACAGAAGACAGGGAGGAGTCCAACAGCATCTGAATGGAGCTGCTGCAAAGGAGATGTGCCATAAAGACATTAATTAACCACAGGTGCCTCCTATAGAGGAACCATCTGAAACATTAGCAGACCATTGTCTTTTTCAGGCAATTGTCTCGAGGTAATCAAGACACTAATGTTGGGCTGGGCAACCCACCAAACTATTGGCAGAAAACAGTTCTTTAATGACTCATAGTTGTTATCTTTGAATATATATTCGTGTGTAAGTGAGAAAAGCACAGTGGAATAGCCTATATTTTACACACTGATGACATGACATCGATATTCTGGTTATTTAAAAAAAAATCTATTTAAAAACCTTTTTAACATTCCAAATTATTTTCTAATATAAAACAATACGTTCTCATATACAGTTGGAGGTTACTTTGTTAAAAAAGTATATACTTTATAAATGCTTACAGCTTTTTTATATAAAAAATGTATTTGGATATTGGAAATATTACCCCTTTTTTCTTCTGTTGAACATAAAGGGATGTTTACTTGCCTGTTTGAATTTGTAATTTAAAAGGTTAGTTCACCCCAAAATGAAAATTCTGTCATTAATTACTCATCTTCATGTTTTTCCAAACCCATAAGACTTTCGTTCATCTTCAGAACACAAATGAAGATCTTTTTGATTAAAGAATGCTGTCAGATTTCCTTCCATAGACTGCCTGCAACCTGAATGATGCACGAGAACAAACCTCTTGCAGAAGCCTAAACGTGCTGTGTAACACATGAGAATGAACCTCATTGGTTACACAACACGTTTGAGCTTTCAGAAGAGGTTTGTTCTTGTGTGTCATACAGGTTAAGTTGAGCTTCTGCTTATGTCCACTGATCAATGTTTATATGCAAGTAAAAGCCTAAATTAAAACCGTTCATCATCATATAAAGCGATCAAGTCTCTTCAGAAAATTTCAAGGCAGTCTATGGAAGGAAATCTGACAGCAATCGGTCATCAAAAAGATCTTCATTTGTGTTCTGAATATGAACAAAAGTCTTGGAGGGACATGAGGGTGAGTAATTAATGACCGAATTTTCATTTTGGGGTGAACTAAAGGTTTAAACAAAATATGTTTTCTATTTGAAAATAGACTGCTCATATATTTCAAACTTTTTCTTCTTTTTTTTTTTTTTTTGGCCAGATGCAGTGTTTTTTGTGTGTGTGTGTGTGTGTGTGAATTCTGTCCTTTTCTAAACTATAATATTTGTAGCTGTTGGCAAAACAAATGAACAAAATAAAATCACACTGACATTTCCTCACACAAGTGTCTATAAACATATGGTGAACATATATTTGAAAATGTTCTCAGGTAAGTATTGGGGCTGGTTGTGTTGAGAAAGATGGGGGCTGGTTGTCCTATGTTTTTTAAATGTAAATTCAATTCATACAACTTTTTGATTACAATATTTGTTTTAAGATGTTTTATGATGCCTTTTTACTGTTCTTTGAATTTTTTCTGTTTCATAATTGTTTTGATGTGCCAGTAATGTCCCGTCACAGTCACACTTTTTACTTCAGTGAATATTTCTTCAGGGAAGTTTAATCTTTGAAAGGACATTTGTAGATGTCTACTATTTTACAGCACATGTTGAGAAAAAAAATCTTTAAATATACTGTCCAAATACTTGTGTAACGGGTTGCTTGTGCAGGAACACACAGCGAAGAAGATGCTTTACAAACGTCTCAGGTTACGTATATAACCATGGTTCCCTGAGAACAGGGAACAAGACTCTGCGTTTGCAAACGCTATGGGGAACGTCACGTGACTCGGTGTCTAAAAGCCAACTATCCAATAACTCCAATTCCTATTGGCCGGCGACAGCCTGTGACGTCATACAGTGCGACCCGGAAGTATAAAAGGGGCGCTTGGGGAAACAGTCATTATCCATCGTCTTGAGGGACTGTTTAGCAGGCAGCCCGAAGCATGGCAAGGAAACGCTGAGTCTCGTTCCCTGTTCTCAGGGAACCATGGTTACATACGTAACCTGAGATGTTCCCTTTCGAAAGGGAACTTCTACTCTGTGTTTGCAAACGCTATGGGGAACGATATACCCACGCCGCCATGCTTGAGGAGAATGCCTGCCAAGAAAAATGGCTGAGACAAAGGCTCCAGAGCAGTTAGAGAACTTAGTCTTGGCCAATCCTGTCTGAATACAGAGCTTCTAAAACGCATTCTTCATAGAAGATAGTAAGTAAGAGTGACTGCAAAGAGGAAGAAACAAACTCAAACCCACGCGTAGAGATGGGCATTCCGGAGAGCAGAACTCAGCTAAGTGCTATGAACCCTCGTATTGAGGGGAGTACAATCCACTCTTCCTAGGATCTACTCAGTGCTTAATTAACGCACTGAGGAGGCCATGCGCTACAGAACCCTGATCCAGGGGAGCACAAACCAGCCTGAGGCTGAATCTTAGGAGGAGGCCTGATTAAGGCCTACCACCATGATCAGCTTAGGGATTTAAGCACTATTACAAACGTAACCCTAGAAGGGAAGTACGAAGCTCACCTAACAGGTAGACCATGCAATGGGCACATACTCATGGAGGCCGAGGAGGGGCCTACAGCATGATAGTAGTTATGTGAACAACAGAAGTCTTATACAGAAAGTGGCCCGGTTTTAGGGGCCACCCTGAACACCTGTCTTGTCTTTCTGGGGTAGACAGACAACTTCAATGGCAGCATAAGAGGCTGAAAAGTGCCCGCATGACAATCCACCTAACTCAATCCAACGAGCAGTGTACTCAGTAAAAAACACTTTTTACTCTTTAAAGCAAGAGGAGTACAGCATATGCCAACACGTATTAAGGAAGGCCTGGAGGGACCTATAACCTCAACAGACACGTGGCATCAGCTTGTGGCAGTGTTTAGGCCCCAAGGTCGATAAACAACCAGACAAAAGGAGGTTGGATTTATCACTTAGGCCTCTGGCCAACAGAAGTGTATACAGATAATTCTCAAAGAGAAATACACCCAAACATACTCCAGTGTGTTCAAACCAGGCAGCCCGTAGGCCTAGCAACCTCTAATACACACGGCGTAAGTCTCGTGGCCGTTTCTAGGAGCACAAAAGATCCACCCTAGGCGCTAGGTGGCTCTTAGCTCAACTAGATTAGAATCAGACTCAGGGAGGCAGATGTAGGTTAAACCAACCTTCAGTAAGGTTTCACTACCAAATCAACCTGAGGGGCTAGCCACTCAGAATACTCGGTAAAAAGCACCCTGTTACCCTCACAGCGAGAGGAGTACATGACTGAACTCCATATATTACACCGGAGGCCGAAGTAGGCCTGCCTTAGTAAACACGTGGCATCAGCAAATGGCTACCATAATCATACCACCCAAAGGCCATGTATTAGAAGTTTTATGATTAATACATGAAAAACACTGCCAAACATCATGAACCATCGTTAGGGCCTATCCGTCAGCGATGGGGCGTGGCCGATGGTGGCAAGTTTTCCAAGGCATCCTGCCAACAAGTCGACTAGAAAAGGAGGCCTTAACTGGCCTCCATTCCAGTATCAGGTGGCGATCAGCCTGCTCACAGATTAAAAAACACAAACTGTGCCATCATTTAAACTAAAAAGGAGGCCTGAAGGGGCCTGCCAATTCAATAACACGTGGCTTCAGCTCATGAATTTAAGAGAACCAAGCTACAGGGAACCAGCTCTAACCCAAAAAGCTATGGGAAGCTTGCTGTTTTTGAAAGGAAAAACACTCTCTGTACAGATTCTCAAATCTGATCTAAGCCCCAAAGGACAGGAGCTAAAAACTAGCAACGTCAACTCAAACTTGATAAATACAAAACATCAAGTGGCTCAGAAGAAAGTCATTCCTTTAGCATGAAAGTTCTAGAAATGGGGCCTAGCACACACCTGCATAACTTATCTGCGCAAAGATAAGGGCCTACCACCTGAATAACAGCATCAGGGAGTGAAAAACAGCCTACAACCTAGCTGTTAAACTCATATTGCATCTACACAAGCAAGGGGATAATTGGGCGTACAGCCTAAACAACTCCCTCAGGAGGAAGCCAGAACTAGGAACTACACATCCTGAAAGGATAGTAAATACATATGAGGTTACTTCATATACCACACATCACCTAGCTCTAGCCTGGCCGCTAAGCTATAGGTTATATACTACAACAGGCACCATAACAAAAGTCTGATCTCCACTTCTAAATCTCATGATGAGAGAAATAAAGTGAAGCTCAAAGCTAAAATGTCAGGCGGCCGGTCACGGGCGCCGTAGACATACAAACTGAAGTAATGAGTGCCAACTCAAACTATACTGAAAAATAGCCGAGAGGCTACTCATATATAGAGAAAAAACTAAGCAGCAGCCATTTTGTGGCCTGCTCAGTCAGTCTCAACACTCCAGTTTTGCCCAAAAAAAACCCTAAATGGCTACATTTTACTGTTACATGTTCAGGAAATACACAGGAACAACACAAGGTCAAACATTTAAATAATTAAATCCGACTTTGTCTTACCTTCCCATGGCTCGAAGACCAAAGACTCCTCCTTCACTTATTTAAAATGGGAAGGAAAAATCCATGGTTCTAGAAGCCCAAAGAACCCTTTAACTATCAAGCCAGAAGGCGGGCCTTCAGAAAAATCTTATCATGGGCCCGGCCGTCAGCCTGACTGTTCAAAGGTGTCAACCTGTACATGCACAGTAATTAAAAAATGCCCCGGGAGACCGAGGAAGAGTGGCGAAGGCAAATGTAGAATTACCTTCGCCAAGAGAGGGGATCGATCAGCGGCGTTGCTGGCGCCGTCTTCCTCTTCCTCGTATCCCGCCGCTTCTGCGACTTGCAGAGGAGGCGCTCGAGCGGCGACACTAGACTTCTGGCCTTGCCTCAGAGCCTCGCCTCAAGACGGGCCAGGGCCTCCCGGCTGTCTGGGCCCAGGATCGAACCTGAGCGGTATGCAATTCTTATATGCTGCTGAGCGCGACTTCGCCTCCCTGAACTTTCCAACAACCGTTTCAACGGAGCCGCCGAAAACTTCAGTTGGCGAAACCGGGGCATCGAGGAGAGAGCCCTTCTCTTTCTCCCCGAAGTCCGCCATGTTCAGCCACAGATGCCTCTCTGTGGCCACCATGGCTGCCATCGATCTCCCAATCGAGGCGGCCGTCTGCTTGGTGGCCCAGAGAGCGAGATCTGTGGTGCGGCGCAGCTCAGCCACTGCATCAGGGGGACAAACCCTGCCCCAGATCCAGGTCCTTCAGCAGGTCAGCCTGGTAGGCTTGCAACACCGCCATAGTGTGTAAAGCCGCGCCAGCCTGACCTGCAGCAGCATATGCTCTGCCTTTAAGATGAGATGTTAACTTAAGGGGTCTGGACGGCAGAACCGGAGCTTTTAGTGTCAGTGCCCTGCCCGTGATGAGATAGTTGGCAAATGTCTCATCAATGGGCGGCAGCAACACATACCCATGCTGGCCCAATCCCTCCACATCAGCGAAATTCCCCCACTGATGTGGATGAATTCTAGCCGAGTATGGGTTCTTCCATGCCTTCTTGATCTCAACGTGGAGATCTGGAAGGAATGGAAGGCTCACTGGAGTTATGGGGTTGTGGTCAGAAAGAAAACGTTCATCTAAATTTGCCGTGAATGGGCTCCCTCCTCACACGCTTCCACGGCAGCTGCAGCCTGCCGACGGCGCGTTCCACAACCTCCAGTAACTCGGCATATGCTAGGCAAGGAGGCTTGGAGAAAGAAGAAGATGCAACTTCTTCCTCCTCCATTGCCAGAGGCTGAGAGACTGTGACACCTCTCTCTAACTCAGCAGCGAGCTCCATCTGCGAGCCCCATGAGTGCAGCTGCCGCTCTGCTTCAGCACGAGCAGGCCGGACCCACCAGGCGCAGATGTTGACGCCTCTTCCCTCGAGAAGAGGGCCAGGCGGGAACAGAGCATTCTCATGGGAAGACGCTCACAATTCACACAGATGGCGCCCTCAAGCACTGTCCGTGCGTGTTCTTCTCCCAGACAGTGTACACATAGGGTGTGCGAATCTTCCAGAGTCAAAAATCTCGGGCATAGATCCGTACACTTCCTAAAACGTTTCTCTTTGCCCTCAGACATAATAGAGATGTACTTACAAGAATAGCTTTTAGAGTTATTCACGACAGTGGCAATGACACAAACAGTCCCGAAAGACGATGCGCCCCTTTTATACTTCCGGGTTGCGCTGTATGACGTCATAGGCTGTCGCCGGCCAATAGGAATTGGAGTTATTGGATAGTTGGCTTTCAGACACAGAGTCACATGACGTTCCCCATAGTGTTTGCAAACACAGAGCAGAAGTTCCCTTTCGAAAGAGAACAAGTCTTTACTTAGTAATTCAACGGGAGACTAAACAGGAACAGGTAAACACGCAACGCAACGCAACACTTAGAACATACGAGACCAGACACTGTGGTGAGGATGGTGACTGCTTATGAAGGGAGTGCTGATGAGTGGTAATAATGGTGATAGTCTTCAGGTGCGGGTGATAGATGATTGTGTGCAGGTGAGGAACAGGAGGGATGCTGGGACACGTAGTGCCAGTGCAATTGACTGTGACAGCTTGTCATTAAAATGTTGAATGTGTTTTGTTGATTGATCTGAGTGAAATGAACAGGTTGGTTCATGCCTCCATCATTTGCCGCTTCGAAGCCTGTCAGATAATCACTCCCAATATGAAGACTGCACCTCTATAGCTCTCAAATATGACCCTTGAAAGACCTTTTTTGTTTTCATAGATATGTTTGGCCAAGACTGAGACACTTTCAATGCAAATCATACTTATGACAAATAATTTTTTATGGCTAGGCTTAAATTGGCAAGACTGACAATATTTTCCAAGTAAAGTTAAGAGTGAAGCTTTCTTGTTGGGACCAAACAGGTGAAGTCTTGCTGCAGGTGACAATCGTTCAGAATCCTGAAAGAGAAACAAGTTTGCACACAATAAAAACATGCTGGATGTTACATATAGACAGCTTTTGGATTCAGGCCATTATCCCATTCACACTACAATTATAATGCTGTTTATTTTTAGATTAGCTTGTAAAATACAAAACAACTGCAGAGTGTCTTGGAGTCTCTGTAATATAAAGTACACAAGTTTTCAAGGCAACATGTTACAAGCAGTCACGTAACTGATGCTTTTATTCAAAATGACTTGCAGAAAAGGTACATTATATGTTGATGGGTGTTGACTCCATCCTTTTTTGGCTTAACAAATCTGATGCAAGAGATGCCCAAGTACTCAAAGACACTTGTAGCAGACTTTCGAAATAATCAAATCTAATCATGATGCACATTAGCTGCTATCCATAAGTCAAGTCAAGTCACCTTTAATTATATAGCGCTTTTAACAATGCAGATTGTGTCAAAGCAGCTTTACAGTGATAACTGGTATATAATTTTGGCTGCACAGCAGCTCTTAAAGAAAATGGTGTCATTGTCCATCTTAAGTAAATTCAGTATTGATTCATTCCGATGTAAGAATCGGTAGTTATTAATTTAGTTAATTTATTTATATCAGCACTGGAATAAACAGTGATGTCATCATCCAGCTTAGTTCAATTAGCATCCAATGGTGTCAATGCAGGCAGATCAAAACACTGTTGAATATCAAATGTCAAGTGTCCCCAACTAAGCAAGCCAAAGGCGACAGCGGCAAGGAACCCAAACTCCAACAGGTGACATCAGGTGGCAAACAGGTGTTAAAATTGAGAAAAAAACCTTGGGAGAAACCAGGCTCAGTTCTCCTCTGGCCAACAGTGAACAGTGCTTTATGATAGCTGCCTGAATCATAATAAGTCACAACAGTCAAAGTATTTATTCCAGTTCCATCCAGTTGAGTTTTGTACAAGCTGTAGATTATTTATCAAGCGAGCAGGCCAACCACCCAGTAGAGTGTTACAGTAATCTAGCCTTGAGGTCATAAACGCATGAACTAACTGTTCTGCATTTGTCATTGAGAGCATATGTCGTAGTTTAGATATATTTTTATAAGGTATAGGGTATAGGGTCTAGCATACATGTTGTTGATTTTGATGATTTAACAAGTTTACACAAAGTTTACACAACTCTCCTAAAGCAGCGAATGAATTGAATTTTTCCTCAGGGACACTACAATGCACTGTCTGACATGATACTGTAGTAGATGGTTGCATGGTTATAATTTTCTCTCTAATATTGTCAATCTTGCAAGTAAAGAAGTTCATAAAGTCATTACTGCTGTGCTGTTTGGAAACATCAGAAACTGAAGCTTTATTTCTTGTTAATTTGGCCTTTCTGTACTCAATCATTCTCTCTTTCCACGAAATGTGAAAAACTTCTAGTTTTGTTTTCTTCCAGCTGCGCTCCATTTTTCTGGCTGCTCCCTTAAGGGCCAGAGTGTGCTCATCGTACCACGGCGTTGGACTAATTTCCTGAATCTTTTTTAAGGAAACTGATCAGGAAGATTATTTATAAAGCAATCTTTAGTGGCAGAAGTGATGGTTCTACCATATTTGTGGCAGGGAGGCAGTTTAGTAGACTTGACTAAATGTAGTATACACGAGACTAGATAATGATCTGAGATGTCGTCACTCTGCTGCAGAATTTCAACTGCATCAATATTGATTCCATGTGACAATATTAGATCTAAAGTATGATTACGACAATGAGTGGGTCCTGACACGTGTTGTCTAACTCCAGTAGAGTTTAGAATGTCTGTAAATACCAATCCCAATGCGTCTTTATCATTAGCTACATGGATATTAAAATCACCAACAACAAGGACTTTATCCGTAGCTAGTACTAACTCCGATAGAAAATCAGCAAATTCTTTGATAAAGTCTGCATGGTGTCCTGGTGGCCTGTATACAGTAGCCAGCACAAATGTCAATTTACATAATGTTACATAAAGCACCATCACTTCGAAGGAATTATATTTGAAAGACTTTTGAGTAATACTGTAAATATAAATTACAGCAACACCTCCCCCTTTGCCTTTCTGATGATGATTGTGTCGATAATCGTAACCTTGAGGGCTAGACTCATTTAAAGTAATGTAATCGTCTGGTTTTAACCAGGTTTCTGTCAAACACAGCACATCTAGATTATTGTCTGTGATAATATAATTTACAATAAGTGCTTTTGAAGAAAGGGATCTAATATTCAGCAACCCAAGGTTTGGAAGTGTTTTGTATTTACTAATTCGGGGTACAGACACAGTCTCTATGTGATAATATCTAGGTGAAAGAGTTTCTATGTGTTGGGATTTATCTGACTTCTGTGACGTGAGACAGCTAGCAGACGGTGGGTTTAGCCAGTCTGTCTGCTTCCTGACCTGGGCTCCAGTTTGTCATGTTTCAGCTCTAAGACTAAGTGCCATATTACTAGAGAGAAGAGCAGCACCATCCCAGGAGGGATGAATACCATCTCTTTTCAACAAGTCAGGTCTGCCCCAAAAACTTTTCCAATTGTCTATGAAACCTATATTATTCTAAGTCATTTGTGATTTTTTTTATTTTTTTATTTTTTTATTGTCAGCCAGTCCACTGCATCTCCATCTTCTTACCAGCATAAAATTTAGAACCTGTGGGAGGCTTTTGTAGCAGGGTCAAGACTTTCAGGGTCAACTTTATTTATATAGCGATTTAATACAATACAGATTGTTTCAAAGCAGCTTTACAGTGATAAACAGCCATCCTAGGTGTATATGACTTTCTTCTTTCAGCCAAACACAATCAGAAATATAATAAAATATCCTGGCTCTTCCAGGCTCACTAATGGGAGTGATTGGAGGTTTGGAGATTTTGAAGCCCAAAAAAGTGCATCCATCGATCATAAAACATACTCCACATGGCTCCGGGGGGTTAATAAAAGCCTTCTGATGCAAATCTATGTATTTGTGTAAGACAAATATCCTTAATTAAAACTTTATAAAGTAAAATAACAAGCTTCCAGCTTGACAGCCATATGCATTTGACTTAAGTCTAAAAAGCATTAACTTCCGTGATGTAGTAAACAATGACATGGCGTACTACGCTATGTAGCTGCCATGAGAGTGTGTTAAGAAAGGGATCGCACGTGGACGGCTCAACGTACGATTCCTTTCCAACCATAATCTGGCAGCCCCCGTGAGCCTTCTATTCATTCCTGATCTATATGTGGTGATCGAGAAGGCATGGAAGAACCCGTATTCAGCTCATATTCACTGACATCAGCGAGCTAATTTTGTTGATGTTGAGGGAATGATCCAGTATGGGTATGTGTCGATACCCCCTATTGACAAGATGTTTGCTAACTATCTCGTCACGGGGCGGGCACAGACATCAAAAGGCTCCGCTCCTGCCTTCGAAGCTCCTTAAGATTACATCTCGCTTGAATGGCAGGGCATACGCGGCAGCAGGTCAGACTGGTGCTGCCCTACAGGCTTGAAAGAACCATAGATTCCATCCTTCTATGATGGTAAGTCTCCGTTCTTCGAGCCGCAGGTAGTAAGCTTGGTCTATATTTATATTTTTAAATATATTGACCTTAGTTTCCTGTATAGTTTTTCCTGGGTGTGTAAAAAGAAATAGAAAGGGAAATTAGGGCCCTGAAGTTCCCATTAGGTTGGTTATCTTTGTGTTGGCTTTATGGCCACCTTTACAGCCACCATATGGTAGAGTAGCTATTCTCATCTGGTCATAGCTAGAGTTTGTTTAGAGATTGGCACTCTTTACTTCAGATAGATCTATGTTAAGCGTCAGCCTTCGGGCCGCCTGACATTGTTTGGCTTGGGTTGAGTATCGCTCCTCTGGGCTCCTGTTTTTAGAGTTTATTCCAGAGTTGCCTCCTCTCTATTGAGAGTTTTAGAGGCTGAGTTTAAGCCCTATAGGCCCACAGCTATAGCTGGCCTAGGCTAGAACTAGGGTTTAGGTGATATACTGAAGCATTTCACCCTTTTATTACTACCTCTGTCAGAAATGTGTAGTTTTTCTTAGTTCTGGCCCACTCTTATCAGAGTTGTCAGGCCAAGGCCCATTACCCCTTTGGTGTAGGTGCAGGATAGATAGCAGCTAAGGCAGCAGACTTTGCTAAGTCTCCATGGTGCCGTTGTCTCAGGTGGTAGGCCCCTTATCACTATGTGAATAAGAAATGCTAGTGTTGCTGTGGCCCCACTTTTCTAGAGCTTTTCATTCTATACTTTGTCTAGTCTTTTCCCCTGAACCTTTTGAATTAAGATTCAAGCTTTAGTGAAACAGTGTTAGCTTTCTTTAAGCTCCTGTTCCGTATGGTTCAGTACATATATCTTTGTCTTTGGTAAAAAGCACCCACCCTCAATTCCACTCAACCACTCAATTTCAGGGTAGTATGAAAAGTGAAGCATTTCCCTGTTTCTCAGGGTTGTTAATGCTCTAGTTCTATTTTGCCCTACACAGTGTGAGCCCTATAACTCTATTGCTGCCACAGGTTAACACCTGTTTTCTGTAGTAGCAGGCTTTGTGCTGGCATGGTGACTAAGGTTGTGCTCCCTTTGCTAATAAGGGTAAAAAGTGTTTTTTACTAAGTATATGGCCTGTTGGAATTCATAGCTCAGGTTGAGTACTTATGTAGCTCCCTTTAGATTTTAAACACGGCCACAAGATGTTAATTGTGTTGTTTGGAGTAGAAGGCTTTGTTTTGGGCCTCCTTCAGAGCACAATAGCTTGTTGTATCACAAGTTTTGTTGGTAGATGTTTAATTGGAGTTTGCTCACTTAAGACTAGCACTGCCACAGGTTTATGCCCGTGATCATTGAAGTAGTATGGCTTCAGAGCATGGCAACATATATTCTTTGTACTCCCCGTCCATACCGGTGTGATGAATACGATCCTCAACTGGATGGAACTGAATTAAACACTTTGAATGTTGCGATCATATCTGACTTATGATAGCAGCCTGAGTCGTAACAAAGCACTGTTCGCCAGAGGAGAACTGGCCCCCCGACTAAGCCTGGTTTCTCCCAAGGTTTTTTCTCCATTTTAACACCTGTTTGCCACCTGATGTCACCTGTTGGAGTTTGGGTTCCTTGCCGCTGTCGCCTTTGGCTTGCTTAGTTGGGGACACTTGACAATTGACATTTGATATTCAACAATGCTTTGATCTGCCTGCATTGACACTATTCCTTACGAGCTGCTGTGCAGCCAAAATAATGTACCAGTTATCACTGTAAAGCTGCTTTGACACAATCTACATTGTAAAAAGCGCTATATAAATAATGGTGACTTGACTCCCCTTACTGTAAGGGTTAAAAGTGTTTTTACTGTTTAGTACATTGCCTGTTGGAATGTGTAGATTTTAAGCTCAGGTTGAGTTAAGCTAGGTAACCTAACTTGATAGTTTGGTTCTCAGTTCAGGCTCCCTTAGAGCTTAGACACTGCCACTGGCTGATGCCCGTGTCTTTCTGGAATAGTGGGCCCTGTCTGGGCCTCTTTCAGAGCATGTTGACGTAGTTTGTACTCCTCTTGCTTTAAGAGTATAAAGTGCTTTACTCAGTACATTGCCGGTTGGAATGTGTGAATTGAATTAAGCTCAGGTTGAGTTAAAAAGTTAACCTCACTGGATAGTTTGGTTCGCTTATATGGCTCCCTTAGAGTCTAGACACTGCCACTAGCTGATGCCACGTGTCTTTCTGGAGTCGCAGGCCCTGTTTGGGCCTCCCTCAGAGCATGATGGCGTAAGTTTGTACTCCTCTTACTTAAAGAGTAAAAAGTGTTTTTACACTGCTTGTTGGAATGTGTTGAGGTAGACCGTTATGTGGGCACTCTACAGTCTTATCTGCTAGTTAACTCGATTTCCTGTGTTTGTGGGCTCTTGCTTCTTCAGCAATTGAGCTGCTTTTAGGTATGTGGCCTTTTATTAAACCCCCACATCTGGGTGTTTTTAGCAGATTAAGCATGTAGTTTTCACATGGCTGGCCTTTGCAAGGCTGTGGTGATTTATTCTACATTGTGTATGATTTTGTGCCTACAGTATGGTTTATCTGTTAGGTTGAGTCTAGTACTCCCCTCGTTTAGAGGGTTCTTCTGCAGTTAGTGCTTAGCTCCCTAAGTCTGGTCAGTGGTTGAAGGCCTCTCTGAGGCCTCCCTGTTGAAGATCAGCCCCTAGGCTGGTTGTACTCCCCTGTGTTTGGTTCCTTTAGAGTGCACAGCCTCCTCAGTGCGAATAATCGAGCGCTGAGTAGATCCTAGGATTGAGCAGAGTTATACTTCCTTCATTTGTAAGGGTAAAAATCCTGCTCTCCAGGATGCCCGTCTCTATGATCTGGTATGAGTTGGTTACTGCCTCTTTGCAGTCCCTCTTACTGGATATCTTCTCTGAAGAATGTGAATAGACAGACCGGTTGTTGGCCAAGACTAGGTTGCTTTAACTTGACCAGGTCGGCCTCCCTGGTGGCAATCAGGGTTGACTTTGTTCCCCTGACAAGTGACTGGCTAGGGTTCCTTCAGGCCCTTTGAGTGGCCTTGGTAGGCCTTCTGTGGAAGGCCTCTTTGAGGCTTATAGCTTGGAGCTATTGGTGATAGGGAATGCTGTCACTGACAGCCTATGTATGACCCATAGGGGAAGTGGTTCTGGCATTTCAGTTGAAACTGCTAGTTCTGACGTTTGTCTAGCCATTTGTTGGCATGCAGATGACCAGGTAAGTAACAGTTATATAGATGATAGTGATGACTGATTGAATAGATAATACTGTCCTTCTTTCTTTGCAGGTGAATGACTCATGGAAGATGGCAGGAACGGAGGTGGGATACACACACACACAGACACTGCACGAAGACCAGGAAGATCGCTGAGGTTGAGTAGGTAAGTAATCTCTCAATGCAGGAGTATGGGAGTAGCAGTCCTAATGTCAAATGAGACCGGACAGTGAACTGAGGTGAGTGCTGTGCTTAAGTGTCTGGTGGTGATTGCGTGGTGATGGGGATCAGGTGAGTGTGGTTAGAACTCGGGTGAGGGAATGCGCTGTGATTGGCTGATTGATGAGCCTGGCGGGTCTGTGACATTTTTAATTAAGTTGTTTTTCAAATATAGGTTTTGGAATCAGTGATATCAGATTGTTTGCGGGGGTTTTTTATTTTTTATTTTTTATTACTTACCCTGTAACTACATGAAACAAGAGTGTAACAAGCACCACTTTAATTTACAGCTCACAATGTCATACTTACCCTGTAACTACATGAAACAAGAGTGTAACAAGCACCACTTTAATTTACAGCTCACAATGTCATACTTACCCTGTAACTACATGAAACAAAAGTATATTTTTCCATGTATTAAAAACAACATGTTCTCCAACCAATACGCCTATATAGGTCAGGTCAAGGATTTCCATATACCCACTTAAAAAAGCGTGAGGATACATAACCATCCAATAAATCACAATATAAAAAAAAACACATACTGTTTTGGCACTCTGTAATGTGGCGACAGATCGCTGTAGCAGTTCAAGAGAAGCAGCAGCCTGACACGCACGTGAACTGATCCTCTCTTCCGCTTTAACACCAGTTACAGCGCAAAATAAGCATGAATTAACATCTCAAGGTATGATAAAAGATACAGTACAACTTAACGAAATCCGTATCATGTTTGGTATAATTGCTTAATCAGTGTTTCAACCACAGAAAGACGTTAATAACAGTTTGTAAACAATGTCACATGATGTCACATTTACCTCAGAACAAACATATTCAGTGACTATAAACTCTTTAGTCAGCTAGAAAAATGAACTCTTGAGAGGAGGATTTAGCTAAATATATACACCGTATTACATATTAATTATAATGTTTAATGTTCTTCAATAGCCTATATTATGCATGTTTGAAGAAATCCGTCAAATTGAAAGCCACCATTTAAATGTTTATATTTCAAAAAACGAATTGGAGTAGAAATAATTTTAAAGTTAGTAGGCCCATTATAATTTTATTATTATAAAAATTTCCTTAAGTGTAATTTAAGTTTGTATACAAATCCGTTTATTTTAATATTAATGTAGTACCAACTGATTCCCATGTATATTTTACAGCATTAGTTAAGAGATTTTTTTTTTTTCTTGCGAAAATTTGCCATACTGTACCTGATACATATGGCAGACTGGCAGGAAATGGTGCAAAACAGAAAACAAAGTCCAAACAGGGTGATATTGTGACATACAAGCCTAATCTTTCCATTATTGTTACACTCTAAAAATGCTGTGTTAAAAACAACCCAAGTTGGGTTGAAAATGGACAAACCCAGCGACTGGGTTGTTTTAACTCAGTTTTTGGGTTAAATGTTTGCCCAACCTGCTGGGTAGTTTTATTTAAGCCAACTATTGTTTAAAAATTACTATATGTCTGGCTTAAAATGAACCCAAAATAGGTTGGAAATTGAAAATCAGACACATAATTACTAGAGGCAACAATAATAATCAAAGGTGAACATTTATTAATAAACAATTTAATAAATGTTTATTGTTTAATTATTACAATTTCCAACATATTTTGGGTTCATTTTAATTAAGCAATACAGCAATTTTTACACAACAAAAAGGGAGGGAAAAATCACAGTATACTCACTACAAAAAACTAGACTACACCACTGAAAGCATGGTAATATTATGTTACTTTTTGTAAGTTAAAGAAGATTGTATAATATTTTGCTATTAGAGAAGTCAGAGTAAGCAAACTCTTGGGTCCTGAATTGGTTCTCCCTCATACAAGTGGAAAGAAACTCAGTGATCTCTTTGAGCTCAGAGAGCTCGTCAGGCAGGTTTGCTGTAATTATGTGAAAAATTGCCTCAGTCCCTGGAGGCTTTGAGCCCAGCGGAGGCAGGAACGATGTGAACCGGCATGCACTTCCACTATCACTGCTCATTTCACAGCCGCTCTCTCACACACACCTATCACGCAAACAACTGTATTATATAATGAAAATGTTTTAATAAAGATTATTAAATTATTAATTAAATCTATGCACTAGTTACCTTGAATAGTTTTGTTGAAAAATAAACAGAAATTAAATAAATAAATCATAATTGCTGATAATTATATATATTCATATTCAGAGTTACCTGTAAATTCCTTCTGTCAAATATTTCTATATAGTTTTAACATTATATAGTGTAGACATTTATAACATTTAGACAAAGCACAATTTCTCACACTAGATAGATGGCAGTGTTTTCAAATTGTTTTAATAATTTTCCTACACACAGAGACATTTTCAGCTGGGTTTGCTGAATGCATGATTGATTTCACATTACATGTTTATTTCTCTTTGCTGAAAGACAGTATGTTATTATGGATTAATACCCTTTTTATGTATTTGTCTTGTTTTTTATTTCATTAACTCTCTATTATCATACAGGCCATCTATGTATTTAAGCACAACCTGCAATTGTGACTGAATTTCACGTTTGTGATGTTTATATGATTACATATTCAGTTTGTAATTTGATAACAAGAGTTTTTTTGATCACCGCACACGAGGAAGAAAGAGTAAGCAAGCTTCCAGTGGGATCAAGAGAAATAGCATAATGAAGCTTTTGTCATTTTCATAGCAGTTTCTCTTCACCTTCATTGTTGGTTGTTTCACCAGTTTTAAAGTTTTATTTCACATCTAATACCATAAAATTAGAATATATCACAACACCATTTTCTTTACATATCACATGCGTAAAATCCTGCTTGGCTCATGTCATGTTTAATGTCATCATGGATGACACGGTTAGTCATGTTACTAGGTTTGAATGTCTCAGTAGTTGCTTGCTTCTTACCATGCTTGTTTTATAGTGTTTGAGTTCTTTGGTCCTGTGGAGACAAGTTTGGAGATCGCCCATAAAGGAAGCCCATATTCTGCTCAATGAGGCAAAGGAGAAAAACATGGCCCTGCAGGTAGCCATTATCCCGCAGGGAAGCCTGGCGCACCTTGTCCAACAGTGAGAAGAACTGATCCTGAAGAAGAATTTATGTTACAGATATGAATGCATACACATTCAGCTGATATTTTGAGTAGACAATTTCACATTTAAATAGTTTAAAGATCCACCGCAATAGGGATGCAAGGGATAAGGTACTTTACTGTCAATTCTTACAGACTGGTCACTCAAATCATCCTTCTCATATGAGTGGGGAAACTTGTCTTTTCCAGGTCATTTGTTATCATCTCCTGTTGATTTAAACTTTTTAATAATTGTCCTTATAGTAGGAATAAGCATTCCAACTGTGTTGTCTTATGGCCAAATATCGTTCATTTGTGCAGCTCAACAACCCTTTAGCACACATCATTACTGTATTTTTGGGTCCTTACCATTGACATTGCTACAGAATGACTACAGGAATTTGGCCTTTGTGTCATCTAATGTTTAGAACCCAGTGGAACAGAAAGTCAAAGATTGTGTTCCTACCATAGTGAAAAATAAATTAGGGTTGTCAAATGGTTAATCGCAATTATTCACATCCAAAATAAAAGTTTGTTTTTACATAATATATGTGTGTGTACTGTGTATAATTATTATGTATATTTGTAAATGTACACACACATACATGTATATATTTAAGAAATATTTGCATGTATGCTGTATATATATTTATTGTCATAGTCACCAACTCAGTACCCGTCAACACTACATTTCCCAGCATCCCTCCTGGTCCTCACCTGCACTCAGTCAGCCATTACCACACCTGCTGCAGATCATCACCTGAACACCGATTCCCTGCACCTGCACTTCCTTGTCAACTCACTTTTTATCTGCCACCGATCCCTTCACTTCAGCGTCTGGTGTCGTCTACAACAAACTTTACAGACCCTACCCGTTTGACTTACCTGAGTGACCCACCTGTTGTTCCCGATCTGTCTTCTGTCTGCCATCATCTGTTCCCTTTCATCGTCTGCCTGGATCTCCTGTTCACCAGTCTTCAGTACCAGTCCTTCACTTGCACAGTAAATAGAGTATCACCAGCCAACTAAGTCTTCATCAAACCATCTTCTGCCATGTGACTTACTTGTGTTGCGTTCCTGCTCTGCTCTCTCTTCAACACCTGTAATAAAGACTTGTTTAACTAATTTACCTCATCTGTCCTCTTCTGTATGTGACGTTTATATAATTTATATTACATATAAATATTTTATATATAAATATAACATTTTTTTCTTAAATATATACATGCATGTGTGTGTAATTATATATCCATAATAATTATACACAGTACACACACAACCCATTATTTTACCTGCCATTAATCGCGATAAATCGTTTGACAGCACTAAAATAAATATACCAAAATGTATTTGAAATATATT
Organism: Elopichthys bambusa; assembly: GCA_037101425.1. NCBI lineage: Eukaryota > Metazoa > Chordata > Actinopteri > Cypriniformes > Xenocyprididae > Elopichthys > Elopichthys bambusa. The sequence continues at coordinate 23,155,168 of CM074451.1, read as the reverse complement.
TATTTTATGCTAAATATACTACAAATTCATTTATGCACTTAATATAAACACCCTACAATTGTACTTTTGGTATTCTTTTGTTTATTATTATTGAATTTTACTTACAAACAAAAATAAACAAAATCAAATATAAATATATATGCACACACATATACATATATACATTTACACTGAACTTTAATATGAATACACAAATAAAAATCTAAAAATTAGTGGTTATTCAAATATAAACCTTCCCTTAAATATGATCTCTTGTAAGTTGGTTGGCAAATGCTCTATAACTGGCCTCCACAACTGCTCAAAAACAGCGGCATCTCCCCTAACCACTGCAGTAAGTCATTCTGAAGAACAATTCTAAAGATCTCTTGGTACCAGAGTGAAAGTGATGGGGGTGTACTTTTGGTATGAGGTCCAAATAAAGATATACTTAAGCTTATTTGATTGTGCTAAAGTGGAACTATTGCAAGTATACATTTTAGGCTTAATATTAAGAAATGTAAAGTACTCCAATTAAAGTTTAATTATAATATTTATATCAGTAAGTCTCAAGTGATATGTCAGCAAATATGTTAATAGATTTGTACTATATTTAGTATGAAATAAATGTATTTTAAATACATTTTGGTATTTTTTTATTTTTATTTTTTTTTTTTTTTTTTTTTTTACTAGGGTAATCACTAAGGTAAACTTAAAACATAACATTTGAATAGGAATATATATACACTATATTGCCAAAAGTTTTGGGACGCCTGCCTTTACGTGCACATGAACTTTAATGACATCCCATTCTTAATCCATAGCATTTAATATGGAGTTGACCCACCCTTTGCAGCTATTACAGCTTCAACTCTTCTGGGAAGGATTTCTACAATGTTTAGGAGTGTGTTTATGGGAATTTTTGACCATTCTTCTAGAAGCACATTTGTGAGGTCAGGCACTGATGTTGGAAGAGAAGGCCAGGCTCGCGGTCTCCGTTCTAATTCATCCCAAAGGTGTTCTGTCGGGTTGAGGTCAGGACTCTGTGCAGGCCAGTCAAGTTTCTCCACACCAAACTCACTCATCCATGTCTTTATGGACCTTGCTTTGTGCACTGGTGCACAGTCATGTTGGAACAGAAGGGGTCATCCCCAAACTCTTTCCACAAAGTTGGGAGCATGAAATTGTCCAAAATGTCTTGGTACGCTGAAGCATTAAGAGTTCCTTTCACTGGAACTAAGGGGCCAAGCCCAACCCCTGAAAAACAACCCCACACCATAATCCACCAAACTTTAAACTTGGCACAATGCAGTCAGGCAAGTACCATTCTCCTGGCAACCACCAAACCCAAACTCACGAATGGACTTATTGCACAGGTGGCAACCTATCACAGTACCACACTTGAATTCACTGAGATCCTGAGAGCGACCCATTCTTTCACAAATGTTTGTAGAAGCAGTCTGCATTCCTAGGTGCTTGATTTTATATACCTGTGGCCATGGGAGTGATTGGAACACCTGAATTCAATGATTTGGAGGGGTGTCCCAATACTTTTGGCAATATAGTGTACTTCAGTTTGAAGAATACTGTCTAACACTTGATAGTTGCTCTGTTAAGTCTTTTTAATTAGTTAGGAACATGGGTGTACTCTTTGATACCAATCTTTAATTTGAAAGCCACATTTCTAGTATCTGTAAAACCACATTCTTCCATCTTAAAAATATCTAAAAAATATCTAAAGTACGACATATGCTCTCAATGCGGAACAGTTAGTTCATGTGTTCATGACCTCAAGGCTAGATTATTACAATAATCTATACTAGTAATTGTATCTATTACAATAATTCTCTACTGGGTGGTTGCCCTGCACGCTTAATAAACAGACTCCAGCTGGTCCAAAATGCAGCAGCGAGAGTTCTTACTAAAACCAGGAAGTATGACTATATTAGCCTGATTCTGTCAACACCCTTACAAAAGATTACTACTGTAACATATAGAAAAATGCAGTTTTTTGGACACGAAAAAACTGCAATATTGCAGTATAGCCTATAATAATCCAGCGATCTCCTGCGATGCTTCCCTGTGCTCCAGCGATCTACTTTGATATATTTCCCTGTGCTCCAACGATTTACCTCTGATCTTCCATCTCCTATTCAAGTAACCTGTGCTCAAACACTCACCTGTATCACTTGTGTCCTCGTCTGCTGTGTCTTGTTGTTGGCTTCCTCAGGACACTGCTAAACCTGGTGTCACATCTCCATGTAGTTATTTTTATCATCATCATCATAATCATCATCATCATACAATAACTCCACTGTGCTGTTGTTACTCTCCTTGTAACCTTCAGTCTCCCCACGAATGCAAGGCTCAGGGAAACCCCAAACATGGGTCTTAAAGAAATGTACACCCAAACCATTACAACCTGTTCAAAACTACATGCTTTCACTTTGTAAATGTTTTCTCTTATGCATTTACATTATTCCACAATGTAACTATTTTACCAGATTAAAAAAACACACACACACACACACATGCATGCACGCATGCACGCACGCACGCACGCACGCACGCACACACACACACACTGCATCTTTTATGCATTGGTTATATTGTTGCCACTTCATTTCTGGTCATGTGAAAGAGCAACCACTGTCTTATCGTTTTTTACTATAGAATTCTGGAATGCATACAGAACAAAATCAAGATGCGTACATTCAGAGGTTTGTGATGGGACACTCTACTCCACTGATCAGTATGACTCATATGGGCTTGTCACTTTACCCTTACCAAATACATATGAACTAGATCAGATTTATTGTGACCTTATCTCAGTGTAATACGTGAGGAGGAGAAAATTAATGCTTTGGGAAAATAATTTTTATGGTTGAATACTTTTATGGTTGAATTTCATTGTGTATGTTTACCCTTAATGAATTGTAAGAACTCCATGTAAATGTACACACACACACCATTTGCATCTTTTATGCATTGCCACTTCATTTTTTGTGTTCTTGTGTTCTGTGTTGTGGCTGATTTAGTGATTTTATTTGACAAATTTAATTGCCAGCAAGTGTCTCAACCACCACCAAGTCACCAAATCTCATGCCATTTAGATTAAGACAACTTGGCATACACATCACACATTATCAATTTCTATTTTCAAATCAGTTTAATGATTGTTAGGCTGCATAAATTAGGTCAGCCGGAACCAGGAACACTTCCTATAACACCAGATGTACTTGTTACATCATAAGAAGAATGGCATCTACGCTAATATTAGTCTCACTGTTTATCCTTAGGTGTACCGTAGTCAGCAGGATCCAGGCTGTGTCCAGATCAGATGGGGGACCTGCGCCTAAATATGACCACAACACATCCCTGAAGTGTCAGTAGAAATCGTGTGAACTAGACCATCCCCTGTGAAGGCCTCATCGACACGACAGCCAGTGGCACAGATCCAAACAAACCCATCTCCATACCGACGTGATGAATCCAATCATCAACCAGATAGAAATGGATTAAATATTTTGACTGTTCTGATCCCACTCTGACTAAACCAGCATGAATTCCATTTTGTTTATGCTGGTTAGAGCTGGTCTAGTGCTGGTCTAGCTGGTGGACCAGCATAGTCATGCTTTCATGTTTTTCTCAAGCAAAACTGAGCTAGTGTAGCTGCTCCACCAGCACTACTGGAGCTGGAGACCAGCAAACCAGCAACCCATGCAAAACACACCTCATGCTGGTGTCCAGCAATGCTGGATTTTTCAGCAGAGATATTTATTAATTAACATTTTAATTATTGTCAATACTTTAAATGAAGGATTAAGCAGAGAAAGGACAAAAACATTTTTCACAGTCCATTTTGTTCATATTTACCAATGGTGTCAATATTAGTGGAGGACGCTGTATATTGATTAATGAGAATTGTGCATTTTGCTTCAAATGTGCACCTTTTATGATTTATAATAAAGTCAAAATAAATCAGCCAAGGCAGCTGTTTCCAAAGCAGATGATTTGGAATTTCTTGCACATAAGGAATAGCCTACCAGAATTAGGAAATAGGACATTACATAGTGTGTATTTGTTCTCTCTTTCTCTTCAACATTTACAGTACATGTATTCATTTAGCAGATACTTTTATCCAAACCAACTTACAATTGACGAATTCATCTCGTAATTAAAACCCTGTCATTAGAATATTTATCAGAATCCTAAATCAAGTATCATTTTCTTGGGTGTCTTTTGGTAGTAGTTGGCTTGTCATGCTCCAGGAAATTCACATCTTCGAGTAGTTTTGTTGAAATGCCTGGGACTAAATGTCACGAGTAATGAGCCTTCACACCTGAAACATTGCAGAGTAAACTCAGATGAAAGACTTGATCAAAATTAAGTGTGTCTATTGAGGTTTCTAAATTAGAAGGAGTGGAAATTCCCTCACAAAAATCAACACTGAAAGCCTAGTCTCTAAATGCATACTAGGCCTATATATATATATATATATATATATATATATATATATATATATATAATGTAATAATGTAATGGTCATTATGTGGTGTGCCAGCAGCTGCTTTACATTTTTTTAGATGTTTAACAGATACAGTATGTGCAGGTTGCACAGCAATGAAAACAACAATAACACTCATAATGTTTATAAGAGAAAAGTGTTTATATTTTTTTTGTTGTTGTTGTTGTTTTTCTGAGCTATTTCGTATTTCTGGGTTAAAAAAGCAAAGTTGAACCAACATCAAGAAAACAGAGGTAAATGCGTTCATTCGGAGTGCTGATTGACCCTGTCCCAAATGGCACACTTCATATGCACTTTCGGTCTTGTGGACTTACTGTACAATGACGTAGGGTGTCCCATTTGTCATTTTAGGTTTATGTCATCAGTTTCTCCGTATTAGGCTAGTACAGTGCAGGGCTTGATATTAACACCTGCCAACCCAGTACACTCAGCAGTGGTGTGTAATGCAGTCACTACTACTAGCCACTTTGGTGGGTTAAATTTTATATATAGCCTAAATATACATTTTCAATTGTAGTCTTTTAAAAAAGGCATCTGAAATAATAAACTAAGAGCAATGTTGTGAAAAATATAGATTTTCGATACATATCGATACTGAAATGTCTGAAATGCTTCCAATACTAATTTTCCGCAGAACAGACACATGATACCAGCTGTGCTTTCTCGCTCTCTCATCTCTACGACAGCGAGCTGACACACAAACCTGCCTCCCCTCACTCTCTCGTTTCATTTGTTTCAGAAGAATATTGTTGGTGTTACAGGGCTTGAATTTCGGCATGGGATTGTAAAATAATAAAAATATCTATATGGCAGTTTTTCCCCATGGTATTGATGTCAAAATTGTGCTTGTAACTTTGGAAAACCACTAACCACAGTGGCTGGTGAGCAAAAAAGTTAGTCAAGCCCTGCTACAGTGCATCTCTTCCTTGTGAATTGCATTTGCCAGTTCTTGCTTCTTGCTTATTATACGACGTATACTATTATACGATTGTACTATTCACTACTCACTATTTTACTTGCTATTTTTATTCATAGTTATATTACTACTATATTATACTCATACTCAATTGTATTTTTACTATTAATAATGATAATAATAAAGGCTAATTGCACAAATTACTTGACAATATCCTGTTTAATTTATCCAAATTAAACAATTATATATATTTTTTGTAGTTTTCTACTACTGTATTATATTGCTTTTTTTTTTTTTTTCTTATATTATTTTTATATTTCATCTCTACAGTGTAACTCCTATGTATGTTTGCACTATGCCTGTACTTTCTTCTGCACTGGAACCCCCTGTTGCCAAGACAATTTCCTTGTGTGTATAAACATACTTGGCAATAAAACTCTTTCTGAGTCTGATAATAATAATATGCTATAGAATAAAACTACCATATACTGTATATTTAACTATTACATCTGAACTTATATTACACTTATATTTCATACAGTTTATACTGTACTGTCATTGTACTATAAATGTTTTACCGCTGTAACTTTGTTCCAGTAATTTTTACTAGATCTGTTAGGATGATCTTATAATTAGGGGTCAAAGTTGTGATATTAAAGTTGCCCACTAGAGGGAGCCACAGGATAAGGATTCTTTTAAGCTCAATCCTTTTCTATCTGTTTGTATCCATTTAAATGGAAATAAATGCATTTAGTTCATTTGTGACTTCATAATGACTTATGCGCCCTCCAGAAGCTTGTGTTCTGCAAGTGAACAGCGTCTTGTGGTGCCATCCCAAAGGGGCACAAAATCACTCTCACGGACCCTCTCCTGGTCTGTTCCTGGTTGGTAGAATGACCTGCCACACTCTATCCGAACAGTTGAGTCTTTAGCCATTTTCAAAAAACTGCTAAAGACATATCTTTTTTGTCAACACTTGACCCAGTAATATAGCACTTTTTATTTATATTTTACTCTTTCTTTTTTAACTTTCTATTCTTTCTCCATCTATTTGTGTATATATTTTTTTTTTAAAAAACTAAAAAAAAACCTTGCTACGAGCAATTTATTACACGGCACTTACGTACTGTTTTGGATTGTACTCATGTTGATTCGACTGCTTCTACTACTCTCATTTGTAAGTCGCTTTGGAGAAAAGCGTCAGCTAAATGACTAGATGTAAATGTAAAATGTAAATTTGTATATCTGTGTAAATCTGTGAAATGCTTATAGATAATTAGATGTTTTTAGATCCCTATAATTCAAGTTGCCAGACACAATGTTGTCCATTTAAAATGAAGAGACAATTTTATGTCTTTTTTTTTTTTTTTTACTATAATATAACATTTCTATAAAGACATTTATTGTTGTGGTATGAGTAATAAAACAAACATTTATGTGTTAAAATGCAAGCATAAGGACGGAGGCATTACATATAGAAATAAATTATAAAAAAGAAAAGGTGAAGATAAATGCTTAATAAAAATATGTGTTGAGCTGCAATTTATCTTTACATTCATTTGAAATTGTGAATCCTATGATGTGATTCAAGAGAACTAAAATGATGGCACATCCCTCTGATCCCGATATTAATTATATTACTTTAATTAGAAATCTTTTAGAAAACGAAACATTTTCTTACAAACTTATGTGATTTCTTTTAATAAAATACATCATGAAATATAATCGTATATGGGTAACAGAGAAATTATAGCTATAATTAGCTTCAAGCAATTAATGAGATTAATACAACACTTTTACTTAAAAGTCACTATCAATCACCATTGAGTGTTTGTAATAACTTCTGACTGCAATCCAATGTGAATTTTGGTCAAATGATGAGGCAGAAATATGTTGTTAGTAAAATTTTAGAAGAATTTTATGGTGAAGATACACAATTACACTACTAGTTATATTACTCTTCCTTCATGCCTCACAGAAGTTGTAACTAATTACTGTTGCCAGAAAGTAATAATATTACTTTTGAAATGAGTAACTAGTAAAAAGTAATAAATTACATTTTTTGAGTAACGAGCCCAACACTGACTATAAGGGTAACAGTAGTAAACTTTAAGTGCACAACCTGTTCACAGATATGTTTCTCATTTGTACTGCATCTGTAATACAAGTGAACTCATACTAGTTGTTTACTATTTTACAGTTTTGTTTTGTTTTGTTTTTTTCAAATTGCTTAAAAGTGGTACTTAAGGTCCACTCAGTGAAACAAATCACTGAAGTACCGAATCTTTAGACCAAGTCTGCAAAACTACAAGCACATTACATACTTTACACTCAGTTTACTGTTGTAAAACAAACTTTTTGCAAAATTGTAAACACAGTTTACAAAATTAGACATTAGACATATCACTCAAAACTAACAGCTCTTGTGATTCATTTGAGAAACACTGGTATTTAAATACCACACTCATTTCCTGATTGAGTACCCCCCCAGTGACCATGTATGAAAACTCTTATACATAAAATTCACAAAACTCAGTGTTTTGAGAAAGAAAGGAATTATTCTTACCCCCTTGCATTTCTGTTTTGTTTGCACATGCGCACTATATATATGTACCGTAGTTACTGTTTGTTTTTGTTTTTTTGCCTTTGCAGTACATCACAGTATTCTGTTATTTTTACAGCATTAATTAGCATATGGGCTAGCGCAACAATGTCTTAAAGACTATGTTTTGAATCACACACACAGCACATATGGTCACCTGTAAATTCCATAATATGTCTGGAGGAAAATTGTGTCAGCAGGAATCATACATACATAGTGCAAATAGTTCAGGGGCTAGTTTCCTTCTACACAGAGACCAACATCTCAGAAGTCTTTGCTGTGCAAGATAACAAACGTGAGTGTCAAACGACTCTTATATTGTTGATATAAGGCCAGTGACTGTAAAAGACACGAATGTGGGAATCGCGGGTTTCTTATCAGTGTTTGAGCACAATCTCACGCCTAACAGAAGCAATGAACATGAACTCCGATCAGTCGGTCCTCTCCAGATCCTAAACAGAAAAGACATAGAACTGTTCTGAGATCAGCACACAGGGCAGATAGCTGATAGTGTGCAGCGGGATGTGAGTGAATAGGAAAACTGCTCTGAGATCAGCCCACAGTGTGAGCAAATGAGGTAAAGCTACACAGTGATGCAGCTACATTCCATGAGCGTTATGATGTGAAACAGCAAAGCGGAGGGAAACAATGATCACATTCATTACATTCATCCGTCATTTTCCTCTCCTTTTATCTCATGCTTTCTCCCTCCCTTTTCAAAAGATTTTACCTGTACCTCAACCAAAAAGTGGCCCTTTGAAGAAGCAGTGCTGACATCTGACCTCAGTTTGAGCTGCCAAACGTCCCAGCCTGTAATGTCATGTCATATAAACACTTACAGTGGCCCCCCAAAATCTTTACTCTTTAGTTGCACTTTAAAATATATGTCATTGTATTACATAAAATATCTGTAATTTATTTTAAAGAAACATGATGTCAAGAAAAAACATTTAGTTTTAAAACAATAGATAAATGAAGTGAAGACAAAAACACTTTGAGTATGTCAGATGTCACTGGAATAAGATCATAGTTAATGAGACAAACTACATTGGTGGTTATTCTGCTAGAACATCTGGCTTCTGAGAACTGGCTTCTTACATCCACTAACCCTGTCACCTTGACACCTGGTCATAAAAATCATTGCAAATGCATTGGAAAAGCAAAACTAGCAAAAAGCACTAGCAGCATTTGATTTATAAGACAACTAAAGTACATGAAAATGAGAAGATGAAATCAATGCTGAATTCTGTCATATCATAAAGCAGCGTTCCACAGGTGAAGTATATGTTTCACATCTTTTATAGAACTTGCAGATCTGATAAGATTTGCTAAAAATGTCAAAGTGTAACTAGTCAAAAAAAACAAAAACACATCTGCATTGTCCTTTCCTGAAGCACAGTACCACCTGGTGGTATCTTAGTACATGTGCATGCAGTTTTGTGGAAGCTAGTTTGTCCCAATATTACACTAATTCTTCAGTCCCAGAACAAATCAGACGACAAAACTACAATCTATATTCACCTACATTTGGATGCAACCTTCCTGCTTGCAATATGCTGAGTGGAAAAAGCCCTTGCCTATCACTCATTATGTGACACCACAGATACAGTATTAATATAAATACAGAATATATATATATATATATATATATATATATATATATATATATATATATATATATATAACAAATATTGAAAAGTCCCACATGTAGTAATATTCTTAGCCATTTTTTCGGGTTTTGCTGAGACATGATGCACATTTTTTCAAAAATCTCAAATAATTATATTGCTGCCATTTTTGGTTGGGACACAGTATAAGTTATGGGATTAAAGTTATGTTGTCCTACGTCTCAAGAACTAGAGAAGGATAAAAGTACTACAGTATCATAGGCATATAATTCAAGCCTCACCAAGTAGATCTTTGCTCTGTATAGCTGACTTCTTGAAATGGGAGACACTTCATGCATTTGCTCTAGGGAAAACACAAATGTTTCTGTGTATCCTGCAGAAGCTGTGATCTTTTTGGAAGGAGTACACAGGATATTGTCACCTAACCTGTAGGGGAAAGATGAAGAAAATAATAGTTAGAATGTGGTTTCTGTGGTATGCAGCATGAAAGATCTGCCTGTTGTGTCTTGCAAAAGTCAGTTTCTGAAATATGAGTTTCTAATATATGTAATCCTGCCCGGCCTGTATGCGCAGGACTAGAATAAAGACATTGCCACAATTTGATGTCATATATTTGATAGTAACGTATAGGGAAAACGGAACATTGAAAAGGACTTTAATTTATTAACCCTTCCTTCCTTCTCTTGAATGTTACTGACATCAACAGGAATTTAAACACAACTGCTCAGAGCTGCTGTTACCACACACCCACACCCACACACACAAAATGTACTTTTAATCTAAAGCTGTGTCTTGGTTGCTATGAAGGTATTTTAGCAAAGTAGCGTGCCAAGCACATCAATAACAGATATTTGCTGTGTCCCAATACTATGCCATTAAAAGTGTAGGCCTACTTTTTTTCCTGATTGAAAAGTATATTTATATAAGTATATAAGTGTGTCCACAGTCCACATTTCATTTACATTGTTCATCAATTCTTCCTATCATATTGCAGAGTAAAGATGCGCATTGATCTGCTATTCAAGGACCAGACATGTTTTGCTATTGTACTATTCATACAGTATCTTCATATAAGTTCACAATTTTGTTGCAGATTAATTAAAACACGGATAACATTCAATAAATCTTTTTGATTAAATTATATATTGATTATTAATTATTCTAACTCTTTAACTCTTTAACTCTTTTTGTTACAACAAGAATTAAGTAGTTTTTCAATTTTACAATATTCAAGCATTAAGTGTTTTTTTTTTTTTTCTTCTTTTTTTTTTTCTTAGTTCTTCACAGCAGAACTGTTTGTGATGGGAATTATGGTGCTTTTCATTTGCCCTCATTTGTACTTTTCACTGGAACGCCCCCTCAAGTTGGAGCTGCCACTGGGAAACTCTGAGTAACCGCAATAACCCCAACTTCAGAATCCATTATGGCTCCTCAGAGCTCAGCGCATCAGCCATAGTGAAACAGTAGGCTACACTGTAAAAAAGTTCAACTTTATATATTCTCTATACTTCGTTTCTTTTTTAATGGGTGCGTGAATGTGAAAGCAACTCTGATTCACATCCGCAGTTATTCAGGAAGTAACCAGAAGTAAACAGTTTCATGTGACGCACGTCGTCTGCTTCCTTGTGCAAAAACAAATAAATATTGACCCACGTTCTCTTCTCTGTCATGCATGCTGTGTACGTTTGAGACGCAAGATGAACACAAATGCACCGGGTTCTGTAAAATCAAGAGTCTTAAACCAGACCAGTGTATCAGGGGGCGCTGGAAGCAATCGAACTCCGATTCGGACCACAGCAAACGTGAAAGCCCCCTAATTCTAATCTCGGATACTATTTAGGGTGGATTGTTTGTGAATTGGGTCCAGTGTTGGTGAAAATTACTTTTAAAAGTAATGTGTTACAATATTGCATTACTCCCTACAAAGTAACTACCGTAATTGCATTACTTAGTTTTTATGGAAAATAATGCATTGTTACTTTTTCTGCATTTCTGAAGGAAATGCAAATTCACATCTGTACATTAGAGGGTGCAGCTCAAACAAACCTTTAGCTGTACTGCCATGCTGGAGAATAAGATGGAGGAGAATAAGATGGAGGAGAAGAAAGTTAAACATTCTTTAATCAAATAAGCTAATCTTAAGCAATTAGCGTGATACATGTGGTTAACACATATCATAGAGATGTGGGTGAGCCTTCTTTTCACAAGCATCCATTTATTAATGCTTAGCAACATTCTACATTATCTAAAATGTAACGACTGGATCACCCATATGAAAAAAACCTGTATGTTTCATATACAGCAACCATATATCTTCCTTACTCAAATCGGCCAGAATTACCTTATGTGTTTCATGTAAGTCCAATACATATATACAAAATCAGACTGATTATGACCTTTTTTATACTAAAAATCACAGATACAGCTTATATGGGATTTTTAGGCCATATATGAATACTGTAAAAGCCTTTTATGAGTTTTACATGACAACAGTATGCAATGGTGTATGGTTTTAGTAAAAAAATGTGTATGAATATCAGTTATTTCCTATACAAATCATTTAAAATTCTTTATTGAATCATATGCTAGTCATATAGGATTTATTTAAATTTTGCATCATTTGTTTATATGAATTTTATACAGATTTTATATGTTTTTAATAGGGAAATTGTGTGCCTGTCCTTTAAGCTTTATATGTTTCCACCTAATTCCTCATATTACAACAATAATTATTATATCTCTACATATAATTATCTTATGATTTCAGTCAATATTACAATATCTCTGCATATACAAATCATATATGATTTAAGTCAATTACTTGCACAAATTTGCATCAGAAATACTTCTATTTCAACACAATCAAAGAGACAATCAAATTATACTCCACAAGAGTAATTTAGAATTACAATTTGATATCAAACTGAACTTTGCGAAGGCAAACAACAACAACAAAATACCTCAAACACACTGTCACGGCTATCAATCATCAAAGAGCATTAAGGTTTTTGGATGTTTTTGTGTTTTCTTCCCCCTAACTTCAGTAAGTTTGGCATTGATGGTTGCACAACACTTAAAAGATTAGTTAACTTTGAAATGAAAATTAGCCCAAGCTTTACTCACCCTCAAGCCATCCTAGGTGTATATGACTTTCTTCTTTCTGATGAACATAATCTGAGAAATATTAATAAAAATCCTGACATATTCGAGCTTTATAATGGCAGTGATAGTGATCTATAAGAAAGTGTCTCCATCCAGATCCAAACGTGTACTCCACACGGCTCTGGGGGCTCAATAAAGGCCTTCTGAAGTGAAGCGAGGCATTAATGTAAAAAAAAAAAAAAAAAAATCCATATTTAAACAAATTATGAAGTAAAATATCTAGCTTTCGCCTTCCATATTCAACGTACAAATAAAGTGTAAAACTCTTGCAGTTCACAAAGCTTATGCTACGTCCTACACCTTCCCTATTCAACTTATGGGAAAAGTGTAACTGACGTGACGGCAGTTTACACTTTCTTCTTAAGTAGAATACAGAAGGTGGTCTGGCGGAAATATTTATTTTATAATAATATTTTACTTCATAAGTTGTTAAATACAGATTTTTATTTTATTTTTTTTTCCACAAACGCATCGCTTCGCTTCAGAAGGCCTTTATTAACCCCCCGGAGCCGTGTGGAATATGTTCATGAAGGATAGATGTGGATGGGAAACACTTTCTGCAGATCATACTCGTGAACTGCTAAGATGTATAAGTATAGTTGTGTGATGTGATTAGTGTAACTGTATTTTTGTTCTTATTTAACTTATTTAAATGATTTTTCTGTTTTGTACAGACTTGTGGACCCCGGGAAGATTAGCAACCACTTTGTAGAAGCTAACAGGGATCAAAATAAACAATAACCAATAAACCCTGTTCACTGCCATTATAAAGCTTGGATGCGTCAGAATATTTTTGAATATTTCTCAGATTATGTTCATCAGAAAGAAGAAAGTCATATGGCTTGAGGGTGAGTAAAGCTTGGGCTAATTTTCATTTCAAAGTGAACTAATCCTTTAACCTAAACTTACTCCTACTGTAACAACAACAGGGTTTCAGCACTTAATTGACTAGATAAACTAGTACACTACCTGTTCTGTGGATAGTGCTTTCAGCGGAGAGGGCTCTATAATTACTCTGTGGCAAATCCTGTCCCATTTTCCAAGTCAGAGCTGACTGATGTTGATGAACACTGAGACTTCAGGGCCATCTTCACTTCATTTATCAGATTTGATAGCTCTAGCAACAAAAATATATATATATATATATATATATATATATATATATATATATATATATAAAAAAATAGGATAAAGCAATCTATTAAACCTATTTACCAACTACAGGTGCTGGTCATATAATTAGAATATCATCAAAAAGTTGATTTATTTCACTAATTCCATTCAAAAAGTGAAACTTGTATATTATAATCATTCATTACACACAGACTGATATATTTCAAATGTTTATTTCTTTTAATTTTGATGATTATAACTGACAACTAAGGAAAATCCCAAACTCAATATCTCAGAAAATTAGAATATTGTGAAAAGGTTCAATATTGAAGACACCTGGTGCCACACTCTAATCAGCTAATTAATTTAAAACACCTGCAAAGGCCTTTAAATGGTTTCTCAGTCTAGTTCTGTAGGCTACACAATCATGGGGAAGACTGCTGACTTGACAGTTGTCCAAAAGATGACCATTGACACCTTGCACAAGGAGGGCAAGACACAAAAGGTCATTGCAAAAGAGGCTGGCTGTTCACAGAGCTCTGTGTTTAAGCACATTAATAGAGAGGCGAAGGGAAGGAAAAGATGTGGTAGAAAAAAGTGTACAAGCAATAGGGATAACCGCACCCTGGAGAGGATTCCCATTCAACCCATCAACCCATTCAACCCACCCAACATCTGCTGGTGTTGGTCCACTGTGTTTTCTGAGGTCCAAGGTCAACGCAGCTGTATACCAGGAAGTTTTAGAGCACTTCATGTTTCCTGCTGCTGACCAACTTTCATTTTCCAACAGGACTTGGCACCTGCACACAGTGCCAAAGCTACCAGTACCTGGTTTAAGGACCATGGTATCCCTGTTCTTAATTAGCCAGCAAACTCGCCTGACCTTAACCCCGTAGAAAATCTATGGGGTTTTGTGAAGAGGAAGATGCGATATGCCAGACCCAACAATGCAGAAAAGCTGAAGGCCACTATCAGAGCAACCTGGGCTCTTATAACACCTGAGCAGTGCCACAGACTGATCGACTCCATGCCATGCCGCATTGCTGCAGTAATTCAGGCAAAAGGAGCCCCAACTAAGTATTGAGTGCTGTACATGCTCATACTTTTCATGTTCATACTTTTCAGGTGGCCAAGATTTCTAAAAATCCTTTCTTTGTATTGGTCTTAAGTAATATTTTCTGAGATTTAATTTTCCTTAGTTGTCAGTTATAATCATCAAAATTAAAAGAAATAAACATTTGAAATATATCAGTCTGTGTGTAATGAATGAATATAGTATACAAGTTTCACTTTTTGAATGGAATCAGTGAAATAAATTAACTTTTTGATGATATTCTAATTATATGACCAGCACCTGTATGGTCATCTAAGCTGATGAATTTAATGTTAATGATGCGCTTTACAAAGCTATGTCATACCAAATGTTACAGAGGTTAGATACGTTTCTGGTTTCTTGTCATATACTTAATAATAATGCAATTAGTTACCAATAATTACTAAATTCTTTGTCTCAACTTTATATAGCAAGTTGAATAATAATATTGAAACAATAGCAGTTCTACAATAATTTTGAAAGTTTTAAGTGCAAAGACAGTAAAAACTAAGTAAACCACCAAACAGTTTGATAGCTCGTTGCTGATTCACCACAACAGTAAAATAAACAATACACACCTCTGAGCATTTTTCTTACTTTTTTGTTGTAATTTCTCAATTTTTCATTTTCCTCCATTTTTTTCAGCCTCTTAACCTCTTTACCTCTGTCAAGGTTGTGCTTGATAGTAATCAACAGTCATTCGGGCAATATTTCTCTGTGGTTTGGGAATCACTGTCCTTTTCCTTTGGGTCTGTCAAGGAACAAGAAACAAGAGATGGAAATTAAACTTCGACATGTCATTTACAATATATTCGGATTAATGTCTGGAATTTTACTCACTAAAGTGAAAAGTATTCACATATTCACACAATAAAGATTACTCACAGTGCTTCAACACTCTCCGTCTCACTCTTCTCTCTCTCTCCGACCATTATGGCAAGCCGTTTTAGCTTAAATTGTTCCCAGTGTTACTCGTCGTAATTGCATTTTTAGAGAGCTCTATAATTCAATTCTTACTAGTAACAATTATGATTAGAGAGCTCTGTAATTCAATTATAACTAGTAAAAATTATAATTAGAGAGCTCTATAATTCAATTATCATTAGTAAGAATTTCAATTACAGAGCTCTTTAATTCAGGTCTTACTAGTAACAATTACAATTAGAGACCTCTACAAATGAATTTTTACTAGTCATATGTCTCTATTGACTTCCATTCATTTTTAGTTACAGAGCTCTACAACTCAACAACTTCAATTAGAGAGCTCTCTAATTCAATTCTTACTAGTAAAAATGCAATTGCTGAGCTCTCTAATTAAATTTTTACTAGTAAAAAACACATTAAAGATATGTATAATTGAGCTCTGTAATTGAATTGGAGAGCTCTGCAATTGCATTCTTACTAGTAAGAACTGAATTAGAGAGCTCTTTAATTGTAATTGTTACTAGTAATAATTGGATTAGAGAGCTCTCTAATTGGAATTCTTACTAGTAGCAATTGAATTAGAGAGCTCTATACTTGATTTAGAGAGCTCTCGAATTCAATTGTTACTAGTAAGAATTGCATTAAAGAGCTTTCTAATTGCAATTCTTACTAGTAACAATTGTATTAGAGAGCTCTCTAATTGAATTTTTACTAGTAAGAATGCAATTGCAGAGCTCTCCAATTCATTTGCAGAGCTCTGTAATTCAACTGTTACTAGTAAGAACTGAATTAGAGAGCTCTGCAATTGGAATTCTTACTAGTAAAAGCATAATTGTAGAGCTCTCTATTCAGCACTACTTTATTATGATAATTACACCTCATGCATATTCACAAAATGGACAATGACACTCCAGGTTGTTCAGTAAAGCCAATCATTTTCAATGATGAACAGCAATGTAGAGGCTCTAATAATCTGATATAAGCATTATATAGCCTATAAGAAATAGGCCTAACTATTTTTTGTGTTGATTAAAATCATTATAACATTATAGCATTATTGATTACGCTTTATAGACAAGAAATAGGGTACAACGGCCGAAGGCACGTTTGACTTTATTCTCTTTTAAACCACTAGATGGCACAAAAATTTAGCTCAGCACTAATTTGCCTGATCCCTGACGCCATCCGGACAGCAACGCAAAGTTGATTCTGCACTCATTTTATCTAATCTTTTTTTTAAAAATGTTGAAGATTTATGTAGCTGTCACGTATCCTGCGCTTGCTGTTTCCTTCTACTCCCCGCCAGAGGTCACCTGTTCACCATTGAGACCTTTTCATGGCACACACAGTCACACGTCACTCTGGACTCTATTTCCCACAATTCCCCAGCTAGGAACCAATCACACACTCACACCTGTTTCCCATCAGTGACACTTTATAAGCTGCACTCAAACACACACATGGCTGAGTATTGTTTAGCCCTGTGTTTAGCCTTTGGTTTGCATTGCATTCCGTTTGTTCCTTTTTCTGCCTTGTTTAGCCTTGCCTGTGTTTTGACCCTGGACTGTTTCCTTGTTTGATGATCGTTTGCTGCCTGCCTTGACCATTGCCTGTCTTTGGATTACTCTGTTGCCTTGCCTTCCAGTTTCTGTTTGCTGGTGTTTGACCTACTGCCTATATGACTACGCTCACCTGTAAATAAAGCCTGCACGTGGATCTCCAACTCCGCTGTCCTGTCCGATACGTTACAGTAGCAAATGAGAATTGATCAAATTATTGAATATTTTGTTAATGTTTTTCAGTTTTGTTCAAGGTAGGCTAATTATGGAACTATGTATTTTGGGTAAAATAATAGTAGCTTATATACGTAATAATATAGTTTCTGTATTTTCAAAATGAACATATTTAAATGACAGTATATTTGTTGAACAAAAATGAATTATTTTATGTAGCCTAGGTATCAAAATAAACCAAATATAGTACAAACTTTGCTAAATTCATTGTTTTAATATCGGAGTACTGAAAAGCACATTTTTCTTAAGGTGTGCATTTAGCCCTGTTGTGAAGGTACGCTACGTACTGTTGTATTTCAAGGTGAATTCACACTCGCTCAGAAAAGATAAATATTATAGCGATATGCGGCTATTTTAAAATTGTAAAATACTTATTTTCAGCATTGCAAGAGTTTTACTTGCATTTTTCCACTCACAAAATAATGCTGAGGCAATTTGGGCTATAGGGGTGTGCGATATTTATTATCTACGAATTGTCATTTTAACAATATACAAGCTGACATTCGCTATCAAGTGTCACTGACTTTGTAAAAGACGAACAAAAACACGACTTGAGTCCAAAACATTCACTGCATGATGAAGCCAGTAATGCTGCTATATGAGGGCAAAAATATCCCTGTACGAGTTTTTATTTTTTTATAGGCCTATAACATAGCGTGATCGCAAATTTGATATTTATAGTTTATAACAAACAAAAAGTTAATATTCAGTGAGTTACATTTTGGACATAATATTGTCTGTTTTTGCTCTGTTTAGCCAACGAAAATAGATTCAAACAAAGTTGGGGCCGAACTGTTGTGCATCTCAGAGCAACAGTGCAATGTTTCATACTTGATGTGAATCTGTGTTTTTAAATGAATAATTTGAGTCAATGATTTAGTTATATGTGGGACATATATGACATATAGGATTGAAAATACATAAATATTATGCAATTTGTATATGCGTTTTTTGCAGCATGTATGACCCTTATAATATTCTGTTGGAACATATACGAATCACAGATGTTTTTAACAAAACTTTTTCATATGGGCAATCACACGGCTGTAAAATTTAATCTTCACAACCCCTCTACCTCCCCTCTAAATGTAACGTTTGTTGTTCCCATTGTGGCCTTATATCCCCGCAACCATCACAAACCCCGAATAGATGACACACACAAGACTCTGGTTGTCTAAGAAATAAAGTGTATTTTATAGACAGGGAAATACACTGCAGACATAAACCACCGCAGCAGTATCAGCCATTTTTTGCTTTTGGTTAAGGTCAGGCGAGTTTGCTGGCCAATTAAGAACAGGGATACCATGGTCTTTAAACCAGGTACTGGTAGCTTTGGCACTGTGTGCAGGTGCCAAGTCCTGTTGGAAAATGAAATCTGCATCTCCATAAAGTTGGTCAGCAGCAGGAAGCACGAAGTGCTCTAAAACTTCCTGGTATATGGCTGCATTGACCTTGGACCTCAGAAAACACAGTGGACCAACACCAGCAGATGACATGGCACCCCAAACCATCACTGACTGTGGAAACTTTACACTGGACCTCAAGCAATGTGGATTGTGTGCCTCTCCTCTCTTCCTCCAGACTCTGGGACCCTGATTTCCAAAGGAAATGCAAAATTTACTTTCATCAGAGAACATAACCTTGGACCACTCAGCAGCAGTTCAGTCCTTTTTGTCTTTAGCCCAGGCGAGACGCTGTCAGAGTGGCTTGACACAAGGAATGCGACAGCTGAAACCCATGTCTTGCATACAACTGTGCGTAGTGGTTCTTGAAGCACTGACTCCAGCTGCAGTCCACTCTTTGTGAATCTCCCCCACATTTTTGAATGGGTTTTGTTTCACAGTCCTCTCCAGGTGTTTTAAATTAATTAGCTGATTACAGTGTGGCACCAGGTGTCTTCAATATTGAACCTTTTCACAATATTCTAATTTTCTGAGATACTGAATTTGGGATTTTCCTTAGCTGTCAGTTATAATCATCAAAAAAATTAAAAGAAATAAACATTTTAAATATATCAGTCTGTGTGTAATGAATGAATATAATATACAAGTTTCACTTTTTGAATGAAATTAGTGAAATAAATCAACTTTTTGACGATATTCTAATTATATGACCAGCACCTATATATAACTTGTAACAATTCCATGTAACAAAATAACAAAGAATGTACATGAAAATCACATACCTGAGAAATAATAAAGTATTTTATAGACAGGGAAATACACTGCAGACATAAACCACTGAAATAAGAAAAACATAAAATGAACAAACACTGTATGAGGCACGAGGTACAATGACAATTACTCAACAAAGTTGAGTATAAACTCGGACATATAAACTCATCCGACTCATTCTACATTTGTCGATATAATCACTACAAGCATTTACATTTGGAAAAACTCATTTTAAAACACTTTTTTCACATTTTTTTTAACACAGTAAACAGGACAGGACATGCTTACCCGCTGCAGTATCAGCCATTTTCTGCTGAACTACGGTAGGCGCAAAGGACAAAATAATGATGCAATTCATGTAATTCAACACCATGAATATTATTATAATTAACGTTCTTTTTAACTCTGTTAAATTCACCCCCGCAGAATTACATGAAACTTAGTCATCACCAAAGGTACAAAAATAAAGTCACATAATGAGCATTTCACATCAAAGAAGAACCTCCCATAAAAGGACGGTCAATATGAAAATTATCCCATAAGGATGAATTGATAAGAGTAGCGCTACGCTCCCATATCAACAAACGACAGCAGAATGTCCACATACATTCTACAATATTCTTCAACAATCTCGTATTCTCAGAATACACCAATAAAAAAGAAGAAAACAAAATTCATAATAATTGAGTAAATAGAGAGGCTCCCTTAACAGTCAACTAAACCACCCTTCATCCTCAGGTATATTATTTGAACATGAACCAAGAACTTTAAACCAGTCCAGACAAACTAGGAAAGAAAGAAGAAAAGGCTTTCTCAAATGTTCCATAAAAGTAGATTTACTTTTCTAATTAACAAAGGCTCGAAACATAGACTTACAAACAGCCTCAACATTACGCTTTGCATCTTGAATTACAGCCTGGCCTGACATTGTTTGAATTAATCTGTCAACTGGCTTGATGACACGGCCAAAGCGTGATCTGATCTGTCTGGTGGAACTAGGGTTAACTGGCATATGTGTGGTCAGAATCACACCGGAAGACTGATAGTGTGCTCGAGCAGGCGTAACAGTGCTTGCAGATTCTATGTTTCCTGAATCTGAATGGCTTCCATCTTCAGTGACATCCACATCAGCTGTTACTTCATCTGACTTCACAGATGTCATTTCAAAAGACGTCGCTGGAGCAGCTTGTGGTGTTGAATTAACTATAACATCACTTGAGACTACAGTTGAAGTAGGTTCTTGACTCACATCAGGTAGGTGAGTAACCCAACTCAATGTTCTGTCAGTATCATCATCCACATGACTGGTCAGAGGAACTGACTCACAGGCAATGTCATCATCCATGTGTGTGGGTGAGGCTTCACTTATCACTGAGCAGTCTTTCTGGCTTGATGAACTTGAAGGCATGTTACTATGGGGTTCACTCACAAGGGAAACCGTACAATCCACAGATATTTCTTCAGGCACAGGCAGGAAGTTGACCAGCAACAGGAGATTGCGATGAACCACCTTCTCTTGACCTGTGGCAGGGTTTCGAATTCTGTAAGTGTGAGTTTGAGGCTTGTGGTCCACTACAATGTAGACAGTGGACTCCCACTGGTCAGCAGTTTTTCTTTTTCCCCTCTCAGCCTTAGTCGCCAACAACACTTGGTCTCCCATGTCGATGGTGAGCCCCTTCACTCAGCGGTTATACAGAGCTGCATGTCTCTTCTGTTCTTTGGTGGTATGCTGTTGTGCAATCACCATGGCCTCTTTTAGATCTTTAACAAGTGTGTCAACAAACTTGTCGTAGCTGATCACATTCTGATCATTCAAGACTGAAAGGAAGAGGATGTCAACTGGATGGTGTGGTACCCTCCCAAACATAAAATAAAAGGGTGCATACCCTGTAGACTCGTGTGTCGTGCAATTGTACAGGAATTCTGCAAACGTCTCGGCCAATCCCTCTTGACATCCGGAGACAGAGCACTGTAGCGAATTACAGGTATTTAATCAATTAGCTCAAATCATGGGTGAAATATATTTATAATCAGATCATAACGCGTTATGATTAATTATAATATAGATTGACCAAAAAGGGAATTATGCACATATATTGTGAATTAATTACAACGGATTATAATTAATTACAAATATGACTAGTTCTAGTTTAAGAGTTGTTTGAGAAAGACTATCCTAGTTTGTCCAGCAAACCATCAGTTTTCTCATAGACTATTATAATAGGGATTTTATTCTCTGGCCACGAGAAATAACTTCCCTCTAGCATTAAACCGTAAAGCAGTTTTGCAGAATCAAACATAGAAGTGACTTGGTTTTCTGAATGAGCAGCAGAAACAATCGAGCATGAATATAATGTATTTAATAGATACGAACTACAAATATATGACTAAAATACAACACGAAACATACATAGAATAAACGAAAGTAAAGTCAAGAAAACAGAGGTGATCAAAGAAATGGCAAAATTACAAAGAGTTAAAACCTTTGAGAGCCAGCAAGGAAACTCAGTTTACACAGAGCTTAAAGCACGTGGAAAGAAATTGTTCGGTACTTGAATTAGTTCGGGTGCTGTGGTTGCTCGCCTTTCTGTAGGAGTTTCCGTACATGTGGTTTGGGCGACTGGTCCTTTTCCAGGCGGGTGCGTTCTTCAGTGGGATTTTCAAACAAGGTTTTACTTGAGAGTAAGATAACCGGAAAATAAAGATGAGAGAGAGTCCATCTCCTAGGTGATGAAGGATGACGAAGGCTTGACAAAAGAAAGAACTTGTGCAACGAAGAGACGCGTGTCATTGTGTTTTAAGGACAACAGACCAGCACGCCCCCTTGGGTATGTCTGCCAATGATGAGGGTGCAATTTTGACCTAATTTGCATGGTTTATGACGTGTCAGATCTGAGTACATTTTCTTCAAAATAGCATTACAAGTAGAAGAATATATTTTACAGTAACGTGACATACATTTTTAGTTAGGGCATAACGACAGCTTTACGATGAGACCAAACTTGTCAGATGGCAATATAAATGGTACATAAACGGGGAGATACAGTTTGTACTTGAATTATACCGTTTATGATAAAACTAACGCACTACAGTCATAGCTAAGCTTATATACTAGGGATACATATATGCACCTTGGAATACAACGACAGGTACACTTTGGCACGGTCATATTTGGAGAAAAGCATGTACATACAAACTCCATGTGTGTTTGCGTGTGTCTGTATGCTTGTGTGTGGTGTGTATTGGGGTTGTGGCCGGTGTCTGTGACTACATGGCCCTTAGCCCCACCAGGGCAGGCATTCTGGAGATTCTAAAGTTGGCTGGCAGATCTGATCTTTGTACAGATGCTACAGCACAGATCATGTTGCCCAGCGTCCTGTTAAAACGTTCCACACTACCGTTGCCCATCGGGTGGTAAGGGGTGGTATGTGATTTCTTCACCCCTGAAAATCTGAGTTCACCAATGAGCCAACTCTCAAAACTTGCACCTTGGTCACTGTGGATACGTTCTGGTAGGCCATAGATACAAAAATATTTGTCCCACAGGACCCTGGCAACTTGCTTGGTGGATTGGTCTCGGCAAACAAAAGCCTGAGCTAGCCTTGTCACAACTAAGACTTATTCTTAGCATTCTGCCGACCAAAAATCAACACAGACCAGCTCTAGTGGTCTTGTAGACCTTATGTTCTCCAGAGGAGCTCTGCCGGAAGGGTCAGGACTTTTACTTATGATGCAGCATTGACAGTGGCGCACATAATCACGTACTCTATGCTCCATGTTTAGCCAGAAGAAACACTGCTTCGCCAAACTAACACTCCTGAATTGACCTTGATGGCCACTGTCATCATGAACACTTCTCAGAATTACATCCACCAACGAGTCAACATACTGGAAGCGTTTCGTCCTTGATGACTGGTTATGAGACACCCTGTAGAGAACACCATTCCTCACAATCAATTTCTCCCAATGTTTAAGGTAACGAAGCACTGCAGCTGCCTCTCCTGCTCTTTCCCGCCTTATGGGTCTCTGGTGACTCTCAATGTAAGACATGACTCTTGATAACACTATGTCATTCATCTGCTTGTCACGCAGGTCCTCCACAGAAAATGCTGGCAATGTGTCCTGGCCCGCAGGAACCAACTGAGGCAGGTGATCCACGACTGTCATAGCCCGTGTATCAGCACCAAATTCCCACTCCATATGAGAAGTCAAGGCAGCAGTAACATCCGAGCTTGACAGTAAAATGATCCACGCCAAAATCATTATTGACTGTACATTACTGTCGTTGTTGTATAACACTTTCTTCCTGATTTTTACCACAGGACCATCTGAAAGCATCCTGCACAGAGTTAGTTGATATTCCTCTCATGTCGGTCAATATGGCACTTGAAGCAGTCTTTGTGTCACTTGAAGCAGTCTTTGTGTCACCCCACTCTTGACAAAAGGAACTCTGCTGAGGGAGTCAGCAATGACATTTTGAGGGCCAGGTACATACTTTATATCAAAGTTGAAGCTGGCCAATTTGGCCACCCAGCGCTGTTCACAGCAGTCCAGCTTAGGCTTTGTGAGTATGTGAGCAAGCGGATTGTTGTCAGTTAAAACAGTAAAATTGTGTACCTTTAGCCAGTGGCCAAACTTTTCACAAATGGACCACTTCAGGGCCAAAAACGTGAAAAGGATTTGCTGGCGAAAGCAACTGGTCTCACTCTAGTCTTCCCTTCCTGGACTTGTGACAACACAGCTCCAATACCATCCAGGGAAGCATCAGTTGCTAATTTGAGAAATCCGGGTGAGCTAGAACAACACTCCCAACCAGAGACATTTTCAGCTGCTCAACTGCATCATGCTGTGCTTGAGACCAATCCTCAGGTCTCAACTTTCTGTTCTGGCACAACACATTTCGAGTCTTATTCTTCCGTCCCCTGACTTTCTGACCTTGAAGAAGTTCAAAGAGAGGTTTTGCTTTAACAGAATAATTCTGAATGAAATGTTGATAATAGTTCATCATCCCCAAAAATAATCTGATTCTCTTTTGAGATGGTGTCTTCCCATCCGCTTCCATCAGGTCAGAACTGTTCAACTTGGAAATACACTCCACCTTATCAGGGTCTGTAGACACTCCATCCTTGTTTATGACATGCCCCAGAAACTTTACTGATGCTCTCAAGAGGTGACATTTTTTGGAGCAAGTTTCAGACCATGGGGCCGTAGCCTTCCAAACACCATCTACAAACGATCAAGTGAAACTGCCAAAGACGATCAGATCATCTATATAACACAGAATGCTGAGAAAGTTTTGATCGCCGAAAATACTGTTCATCTTCCGCATAAAGCTACTGGGACTATTGCAAAGGCCTTGAGGTAGCCTATTGTACTCAAACAGGCCCATTGGAGTGGTAAAGGCAGTGAATTTACGATTGTCCTTATGCAGCGGCATGTTGTAAAACGTACATCGTACTGAACAGAGCATTACCACCAAGCGCTGCCAGGCAATCTGCCTGATGTGGAAGAGGGATGTCCTTGCCACCTTTGGCTTGCTTAGTTGGGGACACTTGACAATTGACATTTGATATTCAACAGTGCTTTGATCTGCCTGCATTGACACTATTCTTTAAGAGCTGCTGTGCAGCCAAAATAATGTACCAGTTATCAATGAAAAGCTGCTTTGACACAATCTACATTGTAAATAGCGCTATATAAATAAAGGTGACTTGACTTGACTTGAGGGTGGGCATCTTTTAAAACCAACGGAAGTCAGTACAAATCCAAAGATCCCCATTCTTCTTCCACACTAAAACAAGTGGAGATGCGTACTCACTTGTAGAATGACGAATTATCTCTTTTTCCTCCATTTCTGTCAGGACCTGGTGCAGCTTGTGGTACTGGCTAGGGGCTACTCACCTGAATGGAAGTCGGAATGGCCTGGGGTCCGAAAGGTGGATTCTATGCACAAAGCTCTTAGCTTCTCCACAGTCAAGGTGATTTCTTGAAAAGATGTCTTCATATGTCAAGATCAAACTGACTAATTGCTGCTTGCACTGATCAGAAACATCACATGACTCTACATCAAGGTCAGACAGGATTTCAACCTTTCACTTGCAGATATTGACTGGGCCCCGCAGTCATACAGAACCATGGGACAGCTTACAAGGGGGGGTTCAACTGCATCCACGATATCAACGTCCTCAAGTGCGATACAAGGGTATATATCAGCCAGTTTTGCATTTCGTCTTAACAGTATAGGTCTCCCTAACGTGTTAATCACCTTCAAAGGGACCCATCCGTCGCTCCACAATGACGTGACAAGTCTGGCTACCATGACACCCCTGGGAATCGAATGAGAAGTGGTGGGCTCTGTCATGACAGCACTGCCTGGTAATGCAACAGCTGATTTCGATAGTCTCCCCCACACCAAATATTCAGAACCAGGCTCAAGACAGACAGCCGAATTGCATCTCACTGTTCCAAGTTTCTCAGGCATGTCTTTACCTCTCCAGCGATTTAGTCCAGCGAGCATGGACAGAAAGCTCTCACATTCAGGATCTTTTGATGTAGGGCCAGACACAGCTCTCCAGCAAACCTCACACTGCTTGATATGTCGCAGGATATGTTTGATGACATTAGTTCCAATTATGAGTTTGTCGTGTTGGAAACCAACTTAGAGTAGGTCCAATCATTTTCAAGCCATAAACTTCCATGGTCAGATTGTAAACAGATTAGGGCTTGACACGCAATCCAATACAGCCCACAAGGACTACATCAGTGCTCAGCCCACTGTTTCCATCGATTATTCCCGCTTTTCTCAGTCTCATCTCAGCTGTGTCATCTATGGTGCAAGCCATTGATCCACTATCCATCATGGCTCCCAATGTCACTTTTTCTCCGATTTTCACAGGTGTATAAAAGAGGCTATTGTGTCCCCCAACAACATGTGTATTCTGATATACAATATTTAGTTCATCAACACTTTTCTCATTCAGATAGCATCCATCTTCAAACTCAGTAACAACTTGGGAGTTGCAAGAATGACCCGTACTACCTTCCTCCAAATACGGCTCCACTAGTTTCCCTCCATATTGTCAAGGACAGAGGAAAGTTTTGGACAATTATGTTTTGCATGACCAGGTAAGAAGCATTCGAAACACAGCTTCTCAGTTATGCAGTGCGTCACAGTGCTGTGCTGTGCTGTGCTTGTTATCATGACACACACAACATTTCTGGCATAGCGCCTCTGCAACCTCAAGCTGACTCTGTGAGTAGGAACATCACGTGACTGAACTCTATCCATCAGCTGCTCTAACATCTCCATCATATGTGAGAGCACTTGACTTTCAGGCTGCTGTGTATTCTGTGTCATAGTTTAGACTGCAGGCATGTTCGGAGCAGGACATGACTGACATTGAACAGTACTGGGCTCTGCTGAGAGTTCTGGCTGCTTACATGTACTTGGCACTAATGGAAAACTTGATGTGTCCTGAACAGCAGACTGCGGAAAGCTGATGAGGTAATCATGCTCAGTACATTCTTTATTAAGCACAGCTGAAGTGTGGCTCTTTACATGCACACCAGCACGACCCATGTATTCTCTTTGATAGTCATCAATTCTGCTCTGTATGTCTTTAGCTCTCCAATCACGGATAGGTTTACATCTGAATACAGTAGCCAAACCTGGGTCTGGACAATGCTTGATGAACATCCTTGTCACCTCTTCACTTATATCAGCCAGCTGCTTTCCTTGTCTATGGAGGCCATCGTTCGCCAGATCAGCAGCCTTGTTGATCCGAATCCAACAGTCTACTGGATTCTCTCCGGCTCTGGGAAGAGTAGCATAGAAATCGGCAAGAGGTAGGCATGATGAGGTCTCACTGAAATACTGTAACAGAACATTATAAATCAGCTCAGGATTTTGCTTGACATCAAGCGTACAATCACTACGCAGACTGATTTTAACGACATCTTTTGCTTTTCCAGCAAGTCTGCTCATAATTTTCTCAGCTTGTTCTGAGATGGGACATCTCTGCTTTCTTATACAAGCTTTGGTTCTATCAACCCACTCTTTAATACAGTACTTGTCAGATCTGTCGCCACGGAACATGTCGTGTTCTGACCCCACATGTACTGACACGTGTGGCACCATCACTGGCATAGACTGTTCTGGTCTTATCTGTGATCGAGTTTGGTGGTCTAGTGAATCCCTCTGGTGGTTATTACTTGCATTTACTGAGCCTGCTGAAAACAGCCTGGAGACGATTGATTCTCCAATCTGTGCACCTAACTGGCCCACCATATCTGTGAGATGGCTAAGAGCACCCCTCTCAGCATTTGGTGTCGAAGTACAAGGGAATTCAATTGTGGCATGCACAACAGGGGAATTATTTGTTGTTCTCAGTCACTGTTACTTACAAGTAATAAAGAAAACAAGTATATATTATATACTTAAACTGTGAAAATGACAAACTGAAACGACACTCCAGTTAGAAAATAAAGAAAATATATACAAGCAGTTCAAAAAGCAGTATCAGTGTAAGTGTGCTCAAAAGTCCGTATCCAAACTGTGTTAAGTGAGTGACAGTCACTCGGCTGTGATCATGTAGACACAATGTATGCGTTTACTGCCTTTGTCCATAACATCAAAGATCCGAACGGGGTTTAAACACGACTGAGGAGCAGCAACCACGGACTTAGGTAAAGTTGGCCGCATATTCACAGATTTGAATTTCCAGAGTCAATAACTCCTGAGCTAAACGCTGTTACTACACAAATAACACCTCTTTTCTATCGTAGTAATGTAGAGAGGCAGCTACAACCCAATTTTCCTCAAAATCAGCTTTCCTCCGTGGTGGAAAAAATACATAAGTCTCTATGTGCGGACGACTGAGAGACAGATTCCAAGGGACCATCTGCAAAGTGCAAAACCCGAAAAGCGAATACTACAAATACAGTCAATAACTTCACTGTAATACACTGTACTGTCACCAAATTCAGCTCACACATCACTGATGTCCTGATAGTTATACTACAACACTTATTTTGGGGAAATGTCTTTTTTGTATATGCTTTATGATTTTTTTAATATGAAAATAATTCCATAACTGGATTATTGTGGAAATTAAATTCAATAACTTCACTGTAATACACTGTACTGTCACCAAATTCACCGCACACATCACTGATGTCCTGATAGTTATACTACAACACTTATTTTGGGGAAATGTCTTTTTGTATATTCTTTATGATTTTTTTTATATGAAAATAATTCCATAACTTTATTATTGTGGAAATTAAATTCAATAACTTCACTGTAATACACTGTACTGTCACCAAATTCAGCTCACACATCACTGATGTCCTGATAGTTATACTACAAATAACTAATTGAATAACTATTTTTTATTCAATTCATTTACTCCTTTAAGAGAGGAAGAATTGTCTAAACTTGTTAAATCGTCAAAATCGACAACATGTATGTTAGACCCTATACCAACTAAGCTATTGAAAGAGATGCTTCCAGAGGTCATAGATCCTCTTCTTAATATCGTTAATTCATCTTTATCACTAGGATACGTACCAAAAACTTTTAAGTTGGCTATTATTAAACCTCTTATTAAAAAAACACAACTTGATCCTAGAGAATTAGTCAATTACAGGCCAATCTCAAATCTCACTTTTCTGTCAAAAATACTAGAAAAGGCTGTATCATCACAACTATGTTCCTTTTTAGAAAGAAATAGTATCTATGAGGATTTCCAGTCAGGATTTAGACCATACCATAGTACTGAAACTGCTCTCATTAGAGTTACTAATGATTTGCTCTTATCATCAGATCGTGGTTGTATCTCTCTATTAGTGTTACTGGATCTTAGTGCTGCATTTGACACTATTGATCACAATATTTCTTTAAATAGACTCAAAAATTATGTTGGCATTAGTGGAATTGCATTGTCATGGTTCAAATCATACTTATCTGACCGTTATCAGTTTGTAGAAGTAAATGAAGAGAGGTCATATCGATCACAAGTTGAATATGGAGTACCGCAAGGCTCGGTACTAGGACCATTGCTTTTCACTCTGTACATGCTACCCTTAGGAGATATCATCAGGAAGCATGGTGTTAGTTTTCACTGTTACGCTGATGATACTCAGCTCTATATTTCTTCGCGACCTGACGAAACTTACCAATTCACAAAATTAACAGAATGCATAGCTGATATAAAAAATTGGATGACCAGTAATTTCCTACTACTAAATTCAGAAAAAACAGATATTCTAATTTTTGGACCAAAAACTTCCTCACGTAATAACCTAGAATACTGTCTAACACTTGATGGCTGCTCTGTTAAGTCTTCGTCGTCAGTTAGGAACCTGGGTGTGCTCTTTGATACCAATCTTTCATTTGAAGGCCATGTTTCTGGCATCTGTAAAACCGCATTCTTCCATCTTAAAAATATATCTAAATTACGACATATGCTCTCGATGACAAATGCGGAACAGTTAGTTCATGCGTTCATGACCTCAAGGCTAGATTACTGTAACGCTCTACTAGGTGGTTGTTCTGCTTGCCTGATCAATAAACTACAGCTCGTACAAAATGCAGCAGCTAGAGTTCTTACTAGAACTAGGAAATATGACCATATCAGCCCGGTTCTGTCAACACTGCATTGGCTTCCTGTTAAACATCGTATAGATTTTAAAATCTTGCTAATTACCTACAAAGCACTAAATGGTTTAGCTCCCCAGTACCTGAGCGAGCTCTTAATGCATTATAGTCCTTCGCGTCTATTACGATCTCAGAATTCAGGCCAGCTAATAATACCTAGAATATCAAAATCAACTGCAGGTGGTAGATCCTTCTCCTATTTGGCACCTAAACTCTGGAACAATCTTCCTAGCATTGTTCGGGAAGCAGACACACTCTGTCAGTTTAAATCTAAACTAAAAACACATCTCTTTAACCTGGCATACACATAACACATTATCAATTTATTTTTTCAAATCCGTTAAAGGATTATTAGGCTGCATAAATTAGGTCAGCCGGAACCGGGAACACTTCCAATAACACCAGATGTACTCGTTACATCAGAAGAAGAATGGCATCTACGCTAATATTAGTCTTTCTGTTTATCCCGAGGTTTACCGTAGTCAGCCGGATCCGGGCCGTATCCGGGTGAGATCAAGGACCTGCGCCATGACACAACCACAACACAGCCCTGAAGTATCAGCAGAGATTGAGTCAACTAGATCATCCACTAACCTGCATTGACACTATTCCTTACGAGCTGCTGTGCAGCCAAAATAATATACCAGTTATCACTGTAAAGCTGCTTCGACACAATCTACATTGTAAAAAGCGCTATATAAATAATGGTGACTTGACTTTGACTTGACTATGAAGGCCTCATCAACATGACAACCGGTGGCACATCTCCTCAACAACCGTCCACACCGGTGTGATGAATATGATCCTCAACTGGATGGAACTGAATTAAACACTTTGAATGTTGCGATCATATCTGACTTATGATAGCAGCCTGAGTCGTAACAAAGCACTGTTCGCCAGAGGAGAACTGGCCCCCTGACTGGGCCTGGTTTCTCCCAAGGTTTTTTCTCCATTTTAACACCTGTTTGCCACCTGATGTCACCTGTTGGAGTTTGGGTTCCTTGCCGCTGTCGCCTTTGGCTTGCTTAGTTGGGGACACTTGACAATTGACATTTGATATTCAACAGTGCTTTGATCTGCCTGCATTGACACTATTCCTTACGAGCTGCTGTGCAGCCAAAATAATGTACCAGTTATCACTGTAAAGCTGCTTTGACACAATCTACATTATAAAAAGCGCTATATAAATAATGGTGACTTGACTTGACTTGACTACAACACTTATTTTGGGGAAATGTCTTTTTGTATATTCTTTTCTCTGATTTTTTTAATATGAAAATAATTCCATAACTGGATTATTGTGGAAATTAAATTCAATAACTTCATTGTAATACAGTGTACTGTCACCAAATTCAGCTCACACATCACTGATGTCCTGATAGTTATACTACAACACTTATTTGGGGGAAATGTCTTTTTGTATCATTTTTATGATTTTTCATAATGAAAAAAAAATCAATAACGACTATTATGGAAATGAAATTCAATAACTTCACTGTAATACACTGTACTGTCACCAAAATCAGCTCACACATCACGGATGTCCTGATAGTTATACTAAAACACTTATTTGGGGGAAATGTCTTTTTGTATATTCTTTATGATGTTTTTAGTATGAAAATAATTCCATAACTTGATTATTGTGGAAATTAAATTCAATAACTTCACTGTAATACACTGTACTGTCACCAAATTCACCGCACACATCACTGATGTCCTGATAGTTATACTACAACACTTATTTGGGGGAAATGTCTTTTTGTATATTTTTTATTATTTTTCATAATGAAAAAAAAAAATCAATAACTTGACTATTATGGAAATGAAATTCAATAACTTCACTGTAATACACTGTACTGTCACCAAAATCAGCTCACACATCACTGATGTCCTGATAGTTATACTACAACACTTATTTGGGAGAAATGTCTTTTTGTATCATTTTTATGATTTTTCATAATGAAAAAAAAAATCAATAACTTGACTATTATGGAAATTAAATTCAATAACCTCACTGTAATACACTGTACTGTCACCAAATTCAGCTCACACATCACTGATGTCCTGATAGTTATACTACAACACTTATTTGGGAGAAATGTCTTTTTGTATCATTTTTATGATTTTTCATAATGAAAAAAAAAAATCAATACCTTGACTATTATGGAAATGAAATTCAATAATTTAAAGTCTATGGGTGGTCGAGCTTTCTCTGTTTCATCTCCATGTTTGTGGAACGCATTACCACCTGTGATTAGAAACTCTCCAACACTGGACTGTTTTAAGAGCTCTTTAAAGACTCACCTTTTTAGTGCTGCTTATTGTAATTGACTATGACTTGTTTTATTGTATTGTTAATGTTGTTATTTTATAATCTGTGATGTAGCACTTTGAGTCTAAGAAAAGCACATTAGATATAAAATGTATCATTATTATTATTATACTACAACACGTATTTTGGGGAAATGTCTTTTTGTATAATTTTTATGTTTTTTTATTTTTTTATATGAAAATAATTCCATAATTTGACTATTATGGAAATTATATTCAATAACTTCACTGTAATACACTGTACTGTCAACAAATGCATTTCACACATCACTGATGTCCTGATAGTTCATGTAGTCTCAACTTGTTTAATTAAAACAATTTAACATATGTAATTTTTTTCCCACCAGTATCTTCATGCCCTTTCGAGTCACATTTTTGTGGTTGACCCCATGCAAGGGTCAAACGAACTGAAGGACTCAAAAAAGGCCTGCTATAAATTTGGGTAATAAAAGATAGATTATGGAAAATAGATGAAATATATTAATGAGGCAAATGTAAATGATAAATCACTATAATTTTCTATTTTTTTAGAGAGTATTTCAAGATGCGTAGAAACCGACTCGGAAAGGAGGACTGGGTGGACATCAGGTGGAAGCCCGGAACGATTGTCCACACCTTTCAAAAAGAGTCTTTGTAATGGAGGTAATTCTAAGAAACATATTAAAATTAAGATAGATGTGACAACATGCACTGTATTTTTACTGTATAAGAGACAGTACATGTGTTATGCCATCTGTACAGATGGCCAAGAGGACAGTGAAAGAATTCCCAAACATTCCACTTAATAAGCAAATAAGAGACATGGCTGAAGTCATTCTAAAAGGATCAGGTATTATTGTATTTAAAATTTCTGTATACTTACTGCAAACTTTACAGGTTGTGTGTGAGCGTCTGTGTATATACTGTATTATTACAGTTTATTCACTATAGTTTAAAAAAATGTTAATAAAATATGACAAGATCTCAGAGTAAACCTGTGTCAGAAAAAATATCTTAATTATGTCAGATAACACTAAAGCAAAACATTTTTTTTTTCAGTTCCAAACACAGATTTCTGCTCCTTTTGTGGAAACAAGGACCTACCAAAAGCTGTGGCTGCTGTTTGGGTGAGATTTATACTTTAATTGTTTAAAATTAGTTTAACTATTACAGAGTTTAACATCTGTAATAGCTCTTATATAAGCAGCAGGATCACATATGTTTGACAAAAGCCGATTTACACATTGAAGTTTACATCACAGCGAAATGTATATTGTTGTATATTGTTCATAATGCAAACAATAAAAATAATCAAAAAGCAAGGTTTCTCAAAATAAGTGTTGTAGTATAACTATCAGGACATCAGTGATGTGTGCGGTGAATTTGGTGACAGTACAGTGTATTACAGTGAAGTTATTGAATTTAATTTCCACAATAATCAAGTTATGGAATTATTTTCATATTTAAAAAATCATAAAGAATATACAAAAAGACATTTCCCCAAAATAAGTGTTGTAGTGTAACTATCAGGACATCAGTGATGCATGAGCTGAATTTGGTGACAGTACAGTGTAATACAGTGAAGTTATTGAATTTAATTTCCATAATAGTCAAGTTATTGATTTTTTTTTTTCATTATGAAAAATCATAAAAATGATACAAAAAGACATTTTCCCCAAATAAGTGTTGTAGTATAACTATCAGGACATCAGTGATGCGTGAGCTGAATTTGGTGACAGTACAGTGTATTACAGTGAAGTTATTGACTGTTTTTGTAGTATTCGCTTTTTTTAGGTTTTGCACTTTGCAAACGGTCCCTTGGAATCTGTCTCTCAGTCGTCCACACATAGAGACTTATGTATTTTGTCCACCATGGATGAGCTGACTGGGTGCAGGTGTGGATCAGGAGGAATGCTGGGAAATGGAGTTCAGGGATGGTGAGACAGATAGTGACTGCGACAATGTTAAAAAGCTTTTTTTTTTTTTTTTTTTGGTAGTCAAAACTTTAATTAAGGTTTGTGTCTGAACAAAAACTGATTTGCAAAAATAAATATGGAGTACAAAAAGTTTTGACAACAGTCTCCCCTGAATGTAAATTATATGGAAATCCTAACTTGGTATAAAAAATCTCAAATTAAAAGAACAGTTTTGATTGTCTGAACTCTTACAAACAGTCCAAATGGATTCACTATCTGTGGAAGATCTTTCCTGTCCGGTGTGCTTTGAAATCTTCAAGGTTCCTGTTCTTCTGTCATGTAGTCACAGTGTCTGTAAAGAGTGTCTTCAACAATTCTGGAGAACCAGGAGTGTCCTGTCTCCAGGAAAACAGGAGCCGCCCTATAATCTTGCTTTAAAAAACTTATGTGAGTCATTCCTGAAGGAGAGAAGTGAGAGTTCATCTGAGGAAGTCTCCTGTTCTCACAATAAGAAACTTCTCTCTGAAGGATAAAAAGCCTGTGTTTAGTGCAGAGAAACATGCTAATCACACATTTCAACCCATCAGCGATGTTGTTCCATCTTAAAAGGTAGGACAATTTTTTCTTCTTTCATATGCACAGGACAACAAATAATATTTATGTATTCTTCTCTGCACTACTGTGCTTGTAATGTGTAACATATGAGCTCACTGATTTTCACATATTTTCAATTGTTAAATTCTATAGGAGGAACTTAAAACAGCACTGAAGTCCTTATGAGAGAACAACATATACGTAGTCACGCAATGCTGATGTTGTTAACAAGTCAAGTCAAGTCAAGTCAAGTCACCTTTATTTATATAGTGCTTTTTACAATGTAGATTGTGTCAAAGCAGCTTTACATTGATAACTGGTACATTATTTTGGCTGCACAGCAGCTCTTAAAGAATAGTGTCAATGCAGGCAGATCAAAGCACTGTTGAATATCAAATGTCAGTTGTCAAGTGTCCCCAACTAAGTAAGCCAAAGGCGACAGCGGCAAGGAACCCAGACTCCAACAGGTGACATCAGGTGGCAAACAGGTGGCAAACAGGTGTTAAAATGAAGGAAAAAAAAACCTTGGGAGAAACCAGGCTTAGTCGGGGGGCCAGTCCTCCTCTGGCAAACAGTGCTTTGTTACGACTCAGGTTGCTATCATAAGTCAGATAGGATCGCAACATTCAAAGTATTTAATTCAGTTCCATCCAGCTGAGGATCGTATTCATCACACCGGTATGGACAGTTGTTGAGGAGATGCGCCACTGGTTGTCATGTTGATGAGGCCTTCACAGTGGATGATCTAGTTGACTCAATCTCTGCTGATACTTCAGGGCTGCGTTGTGGTCGTGTCAAGGCGCAGGTCCTTGGTCACACCTGGATGCGGCCCGGATCCGGTTGACTACGGTAAACCTCGGGATAAACAGAAAGACTAATATTAGCGTAGATGCCATTCTTCTTCTGATGTAACGAGTACATCTGGTGTTATAGGAAGTGTTCCCGTTTCCGGCTGACCTAATATATGCAGCCTAATAATCCTTTAACGGATTTGAAAAAATAAATTGATAATGTGTTATGTGTATGCCAGGTTAAAGAGATGTGTTTTTAGTTTAGATTTAAACTGACAGAGTGTGTCTGCTTCCCGAACAATGCTAGGAAGATTGTTCCAGAGTTTAGGTGCCAAATAGGAGAAAGATCTGCCACCTGCAGTTGATTTTGATATTCTAGGTATTATCAACTGGCCTGAATTCTGAGATCGCAATAGACCCGAAGGACTATAATGCATTAATAGCTCGCTCAGGTACTGGGGAGCTAAACCATTTAGTGCTTTGTAGGTAATTAGCAAGATTTTAAAATCTATACGATGTTTAACAGGAAGCCAATGCAGTGTTGACAGAACTGGGCTAATATGGTCATACTTCCTAGTTCTAGTAAGAACTCTAGCTGCTGCATTTTGTACGAGCTGTAGTTTATTTATCAGGCGAGCAGAACAACCACCCAGTAGAGCGTTACAGTAATCTAGCCTTGAGGTCATGAACGCATAAACTACCTGTTCTGATCTGCATAAACCCCGATCTGATGATAAGAGCAAATCATTAGTAACTCTAATGAGAGCAGTCTCAGTACTATGGTACGGTCTAAATCCTGACTGGAAATCCTCATAGATACTATTTCTTTCTAAAAAGGAACATAGTTGTTATGATACTGCCCTTTCAAGTATTTTCGACAGAAAAGTGAGATTTGAGATTGGCCTGTAATTGACTAATTCTCTAGGATCAAGTTGTGGTTTTTTAATAAGAGGTTTAATAATAGCCAGCTTAAAAGTTTTTGGTACGTATCCTAGTGATAAAGATGAATTTACGATATTAAGAAGAGAATCTATGACCTCTGGAAGCATCTATTTCAATAGCTTAGTCGGTATAGGGTCTAACATACATGTTGTTGATTTTAACGATTTAACAAGTTTAGACAATTCTTCCTCTCTTAAAGCAGTAAATGAATTGAATTTTTCCTCAGGGACACTACAATGCACTGTCTGACGCAATACTGTAGTAGACGGTTGCATGGTTATAATTTTTTTTCTAATATTATCAATCTTGCAAGTAAAGAAGTTCATAAAGTCATTACTGCTGTGCTCTTTAGAAACATCAGAAGTTGAAGCTTTATTTCTTGTTAATTTAGCCACTGTATCAAATAAATACCTAGGGTTGTGTTTATTTTCTTCTAAAAGTTTTGAAAAATAGGCAGATCTAGCAGATTTTAAGGCCTTTCTGTACTCAATCTTTCTCTCTCTCCACGAAATGCGAAAAACTTCTAGTTTTGTTTTCTTCCAGCTGCGCTCCATTTTTCTGGCTGCTACCTTTAGGGCCTGAGTGTGCTCATTGTACCATGGTGTTGGATTCATTTTCTTAATCTTTTTTAAATGTAAAGGAGCTACTGAGTCTAATGTGCTGGAAAAGACAGAGGCAATAGTTTCTGTTGCAACATCGAGGTCTTCTAAGCTGTCTGGTATGCTAAGGCGATGAAACTGATCAGGAAGATTATTTATAAAGTGTTCTTTAGTGGTAGAAGTGATGGTAGAAGTTCTACCAAATTTATGGCAGGGAGGCAGTTTAGCTGTTTTGACTAAATGTAGTATACACGAGACTAGATAATGATCTGAGATGTCGTCACTCTGCTGCAGAATTTCAACGGCATCAATATCAATTCCATGTGACAATATTAGATCTAAGGTATGGTTACGACAATGAGTGGGTCCTGACATGTGTTGTCTAACACCAATAGAGTTTAGAATGTCTGCAAATGCCAATCCCAATGAGTCTTCTTCATTATCTACATGGATATTAAAGTCACCAACAACAAGGACTTTATCTGCAGCTAGTACTAACTCCAAAAGAAAATCAGCTAATTCTTTGATAAAGTCTGTATGGTGTCCTGTATACAGTAGCCAACACAAATGTCAACTTACATAATGTAACGTAAAGTACCATCACTTTATATTTGAGATACTTTTGACTAATACTGTAAATATTACTAAAAATTACAGCAACACCTCCCCCTTTGCCTTTGTGACGAGGATTGTGTCGATAATCATAACCTTGAGGGCTAGACTCATTTAAAGTAATGTAATCGTCCGGTTTTAGCCAAGTTTCTGTCAAACACAGCACATCTAGATTATTGTCTGTGATAATATCATTTACAATAAGTGATTTTGAAGAAAGGGATCTAATATTTAACAACCCAAGCTTTATCATTTGTTTATCATTATTGTCTCTATTTTTTATTTGTTGAACATCAATAAAATAAGTTTTTTGTTTTTACTAATTCGGGGTACAGATACAGTCTCTATGTGATAATATCTAGGTGTAAGAGTTTCTATGTGTTGGGAATTATCTGACTTCTGTAACGTGAGGCAGCTAGCAGACGGTCGGTTTAGCCGGTCTGTCTGCTTCCTGACCTGGGCCCCAGTTTGTCATGTTTCAGCTCTAATATGGCAGCTCTTTCAGCTGCCATATTACTAGAGAGAAGAGCAGCACCATCCCGAGAGGGATGAATACCATCTCTTT
Source organism: Elopichthys bambusa (assembly GCA_037101425.1). NCBI lineage: Eukaryota > Metazoa > Chordata > Actinopteri > Cypriniformes > Xenocyprididae > Elopichthys > Elopichthys bambusa. Next base: position 23,116,273 of record CM074451.1, on the reverse strand, counting down.
TCAACAGGTCAGGTCTGCCCCAAAAACTTTTCCAATTGTCTATGAAACCTATATTATTTTGCGGACACCAGCCATTGAGTGATGACAATCTGCTAACTATCTCATCACTCCGACGAACAGGAAGGGGACCAGAGCAAATTACTTCTCCTGACATTGCGAACTTGCGAGTTCACACACCTCTTTAATGTTAATTTAAGTGATCTCTGACTGGCGAAGTCGAACATCATTAGTGCCGACGTGAATAATAATTTTAGAGTATTTACGATTAGCATTGGCAAGCACTTTTAAATTTGCTTTGATGTCAGGTGCTCTGGCTCCCGGCAAACATGTGACTATGGTGGCTGGTGTCTCTATTTTCACGTTCCGTGTAATAGAATCGCCAATAACTAGGGCACTTTCAACAGGATTCTCAGAGGGTGCGTCACTGAATGGGGAGAACCTGTTTGATGTTCTTATTGGAATGGAAGAGTGGTGTTTTCCACGGCTAGGCCGCCTCTACAGAACTATGTACAGAGTTCACTAAGCTAATCGCATCCAAAACAGTATCTGAAGCCCTTGCATTCTTACTATCCTCGATTAAAGTTTGGATGCGTGTCTCTAATTCTGAGATTCTCTCTGTCAGCCTGACTATTTCCTTACATTTATGACATTTAAATCCCTCATCGCTGACAGAGAGAGCTATGCTGAACATGTGACAAATGGAACAGGTAACAATGCTAAGAGAGGATGACATGACTCACCGTGTTTGTAGACTGATCCGAGTTACCACAGCTGTTTGATGAACGCGTTGAAAAAGGAACGTGCGAGAGACTGATGACAAGTTAACAAGCTAGCGAGATGCAAACGCGTTGTAACAGCGATTTAGATTAAAAGATTCCAAGCTAGCAACGTCAGATTAATGTGGTAAGCAATATTAAATATAAGGTACTAATAATATAAGCAACAATGAATAAAAGTAAGAGATTCAAAACGAAGCTATACGGAGTTACAGACGCAAACCACTCTAAGCAGCAGGGCAGAAAGGAGCAATCGGAGAGGCAGACCCAGACAACCCAGAGGCTGACAACAATTTGAGAACAAAGTATAACAATAATAATAATTTGTACAGTTTGATGTGATATGAGCTAAGTGATTTTTAGATATAATCACCATTGTTAGCGTGATTTATTGTAATGCTTTTTTTCTCAGTTGGTCAGAACAAAAGTAGCAGATTTGTTACTTCAGATTACATTTCTGGTGAAAATTCTTATTTTGGTCATACTTCCAAGACTACAATCTGTGATTCCGAAGTACAGTATCCACCATTGCGGTGACTGACAGCTATACATTCACCTCAAAACATTAGATTCATCCTCGCTGAGGAGCCGTGCCAATGCAGAAGCCACGTAAAAATGATAATTCCGCAAATAACTGCAATTGCAGGTTTCAAACAGAGATGACGACAAAAGGGCAAAACTTGCAGCTTTAAATAATTACACATTTGTAATGATGAAGTTGTAATTTAGTACATTTTAAATGTATTAACTTTAAATGTAATATCAAACAACACACTACAGTTAAAATTATAATCAAGTACTTTACATGTGCTGGTCAACACTTCTTTAAAACACAACAAGATAATTAATAAATTAGATCATTAATGTGGTTCAGATAACATATTATTTTGAGTTTCTGTTGAATAAACCAATCATTTCATTGTATGAACTCAAATTTTTAGGGCAACCAGGTAACTTACTTTTTTAACTTAAACCAAAAATTATTTTTTACAGTGCAGTATGTCAGGACACAGACGGAGGCAGAGGGGTGAGTGAACACGGATGTTTACTCCACCTAGGGCAGGAACTGGCTCCAGCTGTCCTGGTTCCAGTGGCAGTATACTCTCAGGTATCTCCCGATCTCCTGGATCTTGTGCTCAGTCTGGCCGTTGGTGGGTGGTAACCGGATGACAGGCTGATGACACTCCTAGGAGTTTAAAGAAGGCTTGCCACACTCTGGATAAGAACTGAGGTCCACGGTCGGAAACTTCCTAGGTGTCCAGAGCAGAGAGGTGTGAGCTAAGTCCATGAGGGGCTGACGGTGGACCGGTGGAACGTAGAGAAGCCCTTCAGGATCGGGCTGACGAGGCTGGGGGGAGGATAGGTTCTCTGTTCCCGATGTCATAGTTCTGCTCCGCCGGGGATAGCTTTTTGGAGAAGAAGACACATGGATGGAGTCGTGGTGGATCACCCTGCCGCTGTGATAACACTGCTCCGACCCCGGTGGAGGATGCGTCGACTTCGACGATGACCGGGAGATCAGGGTTCGGATGGACCAGGATCAGAGCGGTGAGGAAGGCTTCTTGGAGCTGGTGGAAAGCTTTTTGGGCAGATGGAGTCCAGTACAGAGATGTTGTTGGATTCTTCTGTGACGCTTCGCATAGGTCAGGCGATATGAATCAATTTGCATGGGTTCAGGTGCTGGAAGGGCGACAGATGGTGTGGCGGGCAGAGGATTGGCAGCATGTGTGAGAAGCGCACATGCAGAATAGCGCTGGGCTACACGGATGGTCTTTTGGATTAGGTTTTCCAGTCCCATAGTATCATCATACACGACCATTAATTGTTTCACGTGTGGATCCAAGCCCTGGTGAAAGGCAGTTATCAGAGCCGTTTCATTCCAGTCGCTGGCAGCCACCAGAGTGCGAAAACGGAGGGCATACATACTCACAGATTCATCGCCTTGGCGTAAATTGTAGATTTGATCGTGTATGGAGAGTTCAGCGGTGCTTTGTCCAAACACCCCCTGGAAGTGAGCGAAGAAGGATTCGTTGGTGGCTGTGTGACGACCTCTGCTGTTGGTCTTGGGTATTGCTGCTTGGTACCTGTTCCCACAAATTAGCAGTCTATTGGATCCACCTGTGATCAGTGCTTCAGGCGCTCCTTTAAAAAGAGATCTCCAGTTGAGCCAAGAAGGGAAAAAAAACGCTCAATGGAGTGGCTCTGACTGTGCGTCGTGAGTTGTGAAGTGGCGAACAGAAGAGAGGAGAATTAATACTGTTTAAGTGGATAGGAGTGGTGGTGGTGAGTTACAGCAGCTATATTGTGAATGGCTTCAGGATCTGAGTATGATGGTTGGGATCCCGAAAGGGATATGGAATGGCAGAAGGTAGCTACCTTCTGCCATTCCATATCCCTTTCGGGATCCCAACTTATTAGCTAATAAGCGTAAGAAGAAAAAGAGTAATGGGTCAGGAACAGAAACAGACGATACAGTGAAAAGAGTGAGAGGACATGATATCGGAAAACATCTGTCTGTGAACCTCAATCCAAAGTTATTGTGACTTTCGAGGAGAATTTTCATCTGATCTCAATGGCTAAGGCAATAGAGAAGGAGGTAGGAAAGGTCAAGTTTGCAAAGTACTTGAACAACAAACGAATTCTAATTCACGCTGTCAACAAAGTTCAGCAAGAGAACATTCTTAAGATGCAAACGCTGGACCGGAAGAATGTTAAGACATACATCCCTGGAACAACAGCTAGACTAAGAGGAGTTATATCGGGAGTTCCTCTATCTGTTACTATGGATGAAATCAAGTCGGAACTGAAAGGGGGAAAAGTTAAAGATGTAAAAAGACTAATCAATAAAAAGAATGGAAACAAAACTGAAACTCTGTCAGTCATGATTGAATTTGAAGATAAAATGCCAAGCAAAGTTATGCTAGGTTTTTTCAGCTACCCAGTAAAGGATTATATTCCTCCAGTTATACGATGTTTTAAATGTCAACGTCTGGGACACATAGCTAGCCAGTGTAAGGGTAAAGAAAGATGTGCTAGATGTGGAGGTCAACACAAATATGGGAAATGTGAGAAAGATACCCCTGTGAAATGCTGTAATTGTGGTGAACAACATAGTGCAGCTTACAAAGGATGCAAGAAACAAATTCAGGCCAAAGAAGCTCAGAAAATTAAAATCTTGAATAATGTTTCCTTTGCAGAAGCACTAAAGAAAGTATCAGATGTAACCAAGACTAAACAAAATGGTGGTGACAAATCTGTAAAAGCAGGAAAAGAAAAAGAAAAGGTAACAGGAATTCAAGGGCCAATGATAGAACAATCTCATCAATGCAAAATAAAAAAAAAGAGACACTGTTAGTGGATAGAACAAAGTTTGTTGCTTTCATATGTAAAGTAGTATATGTAGGAATTGAGCAGAATGACAGAGATGAAAGAATTGAAAAAGTAATTGAAGCAGCAAAGAAATACTTAGGAATTTCTAGTATGGAAACTAAGACTATATTTGAAATGATGAACCCACTAAATTATGACTCAAGTAGTGGATAAAAGTGGAGTTGAGTATCTTACATTGGAACTCGAGGAGTCTAATTGCAAATGGACAGGAATTTAAAAAGTTTTTATGTGATTTAGAAGAAAAACCTGATATGATCTGTATACAAGAGACTTGGTTAAGACCACAGTTAGATTTCGTTTTTAATAGGATTCACAAAGATTGGTTTGTCCCAATGATGGAAAAGGTACTAGAATTGATATGTTAAGAAACAAAATGTCGAGCATTGACCTTACTTTGGTGTCATCTCACCTTGCTAGTTCAAGTGAATGGAAAGTTAGATCAGAAAATCTAGGTAGTGATCATTTTCCTATTTTATGTAAAGTCAGTGTTGAAGTGTATAGACAAAAAGGTGATAATGTATATAAATGGTGTTTCTCTAAAGCAAAATGGGATGATTTTAAAGAACGTTGCAAAAAAGAAGCTCAATTTTTACAAATGAGTGGTAGTGTAGATATTTGTGCAAATAAAGTAACTTCAATGATTGTAAGTGCTGCAGCTGAATTCATTCCTAAAAAAGTAATAACTCAAATAAGAAATTAGTTCTATGGTGGAATGATGAATGTTCTATATAAATTAAAGAAAGAAATCAAGCATTCAAAATTTTCAGGAAAAATATGAGTATGGATAATTTAGTAAAATATATAAAAAAATTTAAAAAAGCGGCTATAATAAGAAGAACTGTTAAATCAGCAAAAAGAAATGCATGGAGAGACTTCTGTTCAAATATTGGTAGAGAAACAGATTTAGGTGAGGTATGGAATATGGTTAAGAAAATGTGTGGGGAAAGAGTTTATAAAACAATTCCAGTACTTTCGAACGGGGATGAAATTGCTGTTACAGAAAAGGAAAAAGCTGATTTACTAGGTATAGTTTTTTCAGGAATACATAGTGGTAGTCACCTCACTGATTTTCATAAGGAAAATAAAATAGAAATGTTAAGAGGAAATAGGCAGTTACTTAATAAAAATATAGATGGTAATTCCCCTATGGATTTGGAATTTAATATGATGGAACTAAAAAGAGCCATTATAGGAACAAAAAATTCAGCTCCAGGACAAGATCAGCTGAGTCAAGTCAAGTCACCTTTATTTATATAGCGCTTTTTACAATGTAGATTGTGTCAAAGCAGCTTTACAGTGATAACTGGTACATTATTTTGGCTGCACAGCAGCTCTTAAAGAATAGTGTCAATGCAGGTAGATCAAAGCACTGTTGAATATCAAATATCAATTGTCAAGTGTCCCCAACTAAGCAAGCCAAAGGCGACAGCGGCAAGGAACCCAAACTCCAACAGGTGACATCAGGTGGTAAACAGGTGGCAAACAGGTGTTAAACAGGTGTTAAAATGGAGAAAAAACCTTGGGAGAAACCAGGCTTAATCAGGGGGCCAGTTCTCCTCTGGCAAAAAGTGCTTTGTTACGACTCAGGTTGCTATCATAAGTCAGATAGGATCGCAACATTCAAAGTATTTAATTCAGTTCCATCCAGCTGAGGATCGTATTCATCACACCGGTATGGACGGTTGTTGAGGAGATGCGCCACTGGTTGTCATGTTGATGAGGCCTTCACAGCGGATGATCTAGTTGACTCAATCTCTGCTGATACTTCAGGGCTACGTTGTGGTCGTGTCAAGGCGCAGGTCATTGGTCTCACCTGGATGCGGTCCGGATCCGGTTGACTACGGTAAACCTCGGGATAAACAGAAAGACTAATATTAGTGTAGATGCCATTCTTCTTCTGATGTAACGAGTACATCTGGTGTTATTGGAAGTGTTCCCGGTTACGGCTGTCCTAATTTATGCAGCCTAATAATCCTTTAACGGATTTGAAAAAATAAATTGATAATGTGTTATGTGTATGCCAGGTTAAAGAGATGTGTTTTTAGTTTAGATTTAAACTGACAGAGTGTGTCTGCTTTCCGAACAATGCTAGGAAGATTGTTCCAGAGTTTAGGTGCCAAATAAGAGAAGGATCTACCACCTGCAGTTGATTTTGATATTCTAGGTATTATCAACTGGCCTGAATTCTGAGATCGCAATAGACGCGAAGGACTATAATGCATTAATAGCTCCCTCAGGTACTGGGGAGCTAAACCATTTAGTGCTTTGTAGGTAATTAGCAAGATTTTAAAATCTATACAATGTTTAACAGGAAGCCAATGCAGTGTTGACAGAACTGGGCTAATATGGTCATACTTCCTAGTTCTAGTAAGAACTCTAGCTGCTGCATTTTGTACGAGCTGTAGTTTATTTATCAGGCGAGCAGAACAACCACCTAGTAGAGCGTTACAGTAATCTAGCCTTGAGGTCATGAACGCATTTGTCATCGAGAGCATATGTCGTAATTTAGATATATTTTTAAGATGGAAGAATGCGGTTTTACAGATGCTAGAAACATGGTCTTCAAATGAAAGATTGGTATCAAAGAGCACACCCAGGTTCCAAACTGACGACGAAGACTTAACAGAGCAGCCATCAAGTGTTAGACAACATTCTAGGTTATTACATGAGGAAGTTTTTGGTCCAAAAATTAGAATATCTGTTTGTCCTGAATTTAGTAGTAGGAAATTACTGGTCATCAATTTTTTATATCAGCTATGCATTCCGTTAATTTTGTGAATTGGTAAGTTTCGTCAGGGCGCGAAGAAATATAGAGCTGAGTATCATCAGCGTAACAGTGAAAACTAATGCCATGCTTCCTAATGATTTCTCCCAAGGGTAGCATGTACAGAGTGAAAAGCAATGGTCCTAGTACTGAGCCTTGCGGTACTCCATATTCAACTTGTGATCGATATGACCTCTCTTCATTTACTACTACAAACTGATAACGGTCAGATAAGTATGATTTGAACCATGACAATGCAATTCCACTAATGCCAACATAATTTTCGAGTCTATTTAAAAGAATATTGTGATCAATAGTGTCAAATGCAGCACTAAGATCCAGTAATTCTAATAGAGAGATACAACCCCGATCTGATGATAAGAGCAAATGGCCTGTAATTGACTAATTCTCTAGGATCCAGTTGTGGTTTTTTAATAAGAGGTTTAATAATAGCCAGCTTAAAAGTTTTTGGTACGTATCCTAGTGATAAAGATGAATTTACGATATTAAGAAGAGAATCTATGACCTCTGGAAGCATCTCTTTCAATAGCTTAGTCGGTATAGGGTCTAACATACATGTTGTTGATTTTGACGATTTAACAAGTTTAGACAATTCTTCCTCTCTTAAAGCAGTAAATGTATTGAATTTTTCCTCAGGGACACTACAATGCACTACAATGTCTGATGCAATACTGTAGTAGACCGTTGCGTGGTTATAATTTTTTTTCTAATATTATCAATCTTGCAAGTAAAGAAGTTCATAAAGTCATTACTGCTGTGCTCTTTGGGAACATCAGAAGTTGAAGCTTTATTTCTTGTTAATTTAGCCACTGTATCAAACAAATACCTAGGGTTTTGTTTATTTTCTTCTAAAAGTTTTGAAAAATAGGCAGATCTAGCAGATTTTAAGGCCTTTCTGTACTCAATCATTCTCTCTCTCCACGAAATGCGAAATACTTCTAGTTTTTTTTCCCTTCAGCTGCGTTCCATTTTTCTGGCTGCTACCTTTAGGGCCTGAGTGTGCTCGTTGTACCACGGCGTTGGATTAATTTCCTTAATCTTTTTTAAACGCAAAGGAGCAATTGAGTCTAATGTGCTTGAAAAGACAGAGGCAATAGTTTCTGTTGCAACATCGAGGTCTTCTAAGCTGTCTGGTATGCTAAGGCAATGAAACTGATCAGGAAGATTATTTATAAAGCGTTCTTTAGTGGTAAAAGTGATGGTTCTACCAAATTTATGGCAGGGAGGCAGTTTAGCTGTTTTGACTAAATGTAGTATACACGAGACTAGGTAATAATCTGAGATGTCGTCACTCTGTTGCAGAATTTCAACGGCATCAATATCAATTCCACACGACAATATTAGATCTAAGGTATGGTTACGACAATGAGTGGGTCCTGACACGTGTTGTCTAACACCAATAGAGTTTAGAATATCTGAAAATGCCAATCCCAATGAGTCTTTTGCATTATCTACATGGATATTAAAGTCACCAACAACAAGGACTTTATCTGCAGCTAGTACTAACTCCGATAGAAAATCAGCAAATTCTTTGATAAAGTCTGTATGGTGTCCTGGTGGCCTGTATACAGTAGCCAACACAAATGTCAACTTACATAATGTTACGTAAAGTACCATCACTTTGAAGGAATTATATTTGAGAGACTTTTGACTAATACTGTAAATATTACTATAAATTACAGCAACACCTCCCCCTTTGCCTTTCTGACGAGGATTGTGTCGATAACCATAACCTTGAGGGCTAGACTCATTTAAAGTAATGTAATCGTCCGGTTTTAGCCAAGTTTCTGTCAAACACAGCACATCTAGATTATTGTCTGTGATAATATCATTTACAATAAGTGATTTTGATGAAAGGGATCTAATATTTAACAACCCAAGCTTTATCATTTGTTTATCATTACTATCTCTATTTTTTTATTTGATGTTCAACAATATAATTATATAATGTAGTTATATTACATAGTTATATAATGTTTCATAATCTACCAGAAGAGGTATTGAAGATCATTCTAGAACTATTCAACAAAATTTGGCGAGAAGGTGAAGTGTTACAATCCTAGGTGTGTAGAAACACGCACGAAGAGGAATATAATATCAAGAGTCAAACTTTACACACCTAGGATTGTAACAGAATACCCGACCAAGACTGTAAGCGACGTTTTTTTTTTTACTTAGTATTTTCTTTTTGGTTTTCATGCTCACCTTCCCGGACTACTGCCTGTGCACGTTCTTGCACTTTGGACTCAATTCCACCACACGTGCACAGCTGTCCGGGGAGGGTCCTCGAGGGAGCTTTGTGTCCTACGTGGAGTGGGTGCTGGCGTCATGTGGATCACCTATGACCGTAGGATTCGACGATAACGACGCCAGCCCCACTTCCCAGCCAGTGCCCAGCCAGAACCACCCAGACGGCGAGGATATTCGACCTGAGCCCACCGCAGGTAGTACGACGGAGACCGCCGCGATTGAGCCGCCCACACCCACAAGAGCGATCGGGGGTCACATCGCCACGGAGCCCGAGCAGCGTGTACCTGACCAGGTGTGTGAGCCGGCCGAGTCTTCCATCACCGAGGGAGTGTTGGTGGACCTCGAGGGTCCGGAAATGAGCCCCGCCCACCCCCCCCGCTACTGAGAGTGAGTTTGCTGAGACACTGCTGGACTTAAGGTGTGGAGAGGAAACCTGTCTTGTCCCTATACTGTCTTCACTCCTGCTGGTTCCGTCCAGCCCTGAACTGCCTGTCTCCCCGCTGGTTCCGTCCAGCCCTGAACTGCCTGTCTCCCCGCTGGTCCCGTCCAGCGTTCCTCTCCCACTTTCTTACTCCACCTGGGACTCCACTTTCTTACTCTTACTCCACTCGCTTCGCCTTCGGTGCGGACCTACGGACCATTTGCTGCTCTCTGGCCCTCCACCCCTTCCACTACGGCTTGCTCTGCCCTACCTCAGTCTCTGTCTCCGCCCTCGGTCGCTCCTGCGCGTCTTCAGACCTCCGGATCCCCTCCTCGATCTCAGGAGGTTGTCACTGCGGCTCCGTTGCGGCCACTTGGATCGTCACCATCTCTCCACCTCCTCAGCTCGTCAACTACGCGGTGGGCTCCATCCTCGCCGTTGTTGACTTCGGTCCTCCCCATGGCGGTCGTCATCAACTCTCTCCCATGGCTCCTCCCTCCATCAACGCCGCCGTGGGGCACTACCCTGGCTGGTGCCTGGCACAGCAGCCTGCAGCCCCTGTTCAAGGCCACCTCCCGGACTTCACCACCTCCTGCACCACCCTGGACTCAGTTTCTCCGCCTCCTCCCGGTTAACCGACCGCCTCCTGAACCGCCTCCTACATCATCTTCAGCATCTAATCTTCCTCTTCCCCTCTCTCTATATGGCGCGAGGACACGCCTTTCCAGGAAGGGGCGTAATGTTACATTCACATGGACTTTCTGTTTGTGTTTTCATCTGTCACGTGTTCCTTTGTTCTAGTTTCCCGCCACAATCTGTCACCATGGACATTAATCACATTCATCTCAGCTGTTCCTCGTTTGAGTTCAATCATCTGTGTATTTAAGTTCCAGTTTCTGTTGATCATGTTGTCGGGTATCGTTTGGATGTTAGTGTGTGTATCTCCTGTGTTCCTGTATGCTCCTTTGTATTCTCTAGTAAAGTTTGACTCTTGATATTATATTCCTCTTCGTGCGTGTTTCTACACACCTAGGATTGTAACAGAAAGTCCATGTGAATGTAACATGAAGTGCCTAGTATGTGGAAAAGAGCAATTATTATGCCAATTCAAAAACCAGGGAAGGATCCTGGAAATCCTGAAAACTATAGGCCAATTGCGTTAACATCAAATCTTTGCAAATGGATGGAGAAAATGATAGTTCAAAAATTAATGCATTTTCTAGGAAAAACAGGGATAATTAATAGAAATCAATGTGGTTTTTGAAAAGGTAGGTCAACTACAGATGCTTTAATTAAAATAAGCAATGAAATAGAAAAGACAATTAGTATGAAGGAAGTAATGATGACAGTGTATTTGACGTGTATTTGTATTTGTGTATTTGATGACAGCGTACGATACTATGTGGAGAGAAGGGTTATTAATAAAGATGAATAATCTAGGAATAAGTGGAAGACTCTTTAATTGGATAAAGAGTTTTTTAACAAATAGGTTGATCATGGTAAAAGTAGGATCTGAATTTTCTGATATTTTTAATATTAATAATGTAGTGTGGTCAGTCCTATTCTATTCAATATTATGATTAATGATATGTTTAGCAGTGCAGGATCAGGGATTCAATCAGCCCTTTATGCTGATGATGGATTAATTTGGAAAAGAGGTAAAAATATTAAGTATATTAATAACAAAGTTCAGGAAGAAATTAAAAATGTTGAAAAATGGTCTTATAAATGGGGTTTTAAAATTTCACAAACTAAATCATGTTATATGATATTCACAAAAAAGAAATTAAATTATTTAACAAGATTGGCATTATATAATGAAAATATAGAAAAAGTTAAAATTTTTAAATATTTGGGATTATGGTTGGATGAAAAATATTCATGGAGGAAGCATATTGAAAATATTGAAACAAAGTGTAAAAAAGTTATAAGACTATGGTTAGGACACACAAGACTTAAAAATATGTTATTTCTTATGAGTAAAATAATGAGGTATGTAATTGTAAAGAAAATGTTGAACATGTTTTAATAATATGTAGAAAATTTCAGGAAGAGAGAAGAAAATTGTATGTATTATTAAAATAGGGAGGGAATGGGATATAAGAAGTATCTTAGGTATAGGAAATTCTCAAAGTGAAGTTGTTGAGGCATTAATGAAGTTTATGTAAGAAACAGGTATAGGTAAAAGAATTTAAAAAGATCAATGAAGCCATGATTTTACACACTTCAATATAGTAGGTGGCGGTATGCACCTTTAACGATGGTCTGTAACTGAAAAAAGAAGAAGAAGAGCCAAGGAGGAACTTTGGGAACTTTGGCTTTGGACTGGCTCTGGCTCTGGCTCGTCCTTGCTTTGTTAACATAAGTTTTTTTTTTAAAAAAAAGCATTTTTGGGGCACTTTGAGTTTGATAATTAGGTATTTTGGACACGCAAAAATAAATTTGTACCAAAGTCAATTTGTCCACCGTGTGAAGTCACCAGTTGGTAAGTAGGTTGGTAAGTAGGCAAAGCGGCATGTTTCTTTTGAGATGTGTCGGGTTTGTTATTTTTGTATAGTGTTGCGGTGAAAGTGGGTAGTAGTCATTATCTCGGGAGCACATCCGTGGTGTTGAAAGCGTCGCTGGTCTGACCAGCTATGTTTTTCACCCAGCGGGCTACAGTGCATAAATACCCCCCACCGGTAATCGCATGAAGACTAGGGTTGAGTTAGGTAGAGTTATTGGACAGGTAGGTAGAGGGGAAAACTCCCGTTATTTGACTGCACTGTGTGGACTGAATTGTTTTCTGGTGATTTTTCATGGCTGATATTGATGAGTTTTTTTAGTTCGCCTTCTCATTAATTTTTGGATGGGTGTACTAAAGAGCAATTATTAAATTATTATGAACATTATGAAATTGTGATTAAAGATAAAAGGCTCAAAGAAAATGTTAAGGTAGCTTTGAAAACTAAGTTGATTGGAAAAGGTTTGTTAGAAGCCAAGATGGATTTCCCAAAGATTTGAACAGCAAAAAGAGCTGCTGCTTTTGCAGATGGAGCATGAGAAATTAAAACAGCGTTCTGAACAAAGTAAGATGGAGTTGGAAAAGGCAAAATTGGATTTAGAGTTCCACAAGCTCAACCTTATGAAAGATGGTAAGCTATCTAGTTCTGGTGAGGAGCAAAATATGTATTTTTCACTCGTTTCAAATCTAAAACTTGTTCCGAAATTCAATGAAGAAGATCCTGATACTTTCTTTACTCTATTTGAACGCATGGCAGAATTAAGGGACTGGTCAGATGGTAATCGTGTCGCACTGTTACTGTGTGTGTTAACTGGGAAAGCACAAATAGTTTTTTCTTCATTGTCAATCGATGATTGTAAAGCTTATCATAAAGTTAAATCTGCAGTTTTAAAAACATATGAATATGTACCCAAAGCATACAGACAGCGTTTTCGACTGCAGAAAAAAGAAGAGTTGAAAACGCACAAACGCAGAATTTGTGCATGATCTGAGAAAGCACTTTAATTGTTGGTGTGACTTCAGTCCCGAGTCGTATAGCTACGTATATTAGTGAGCATAATGTTAAAACACCAGAGGCAGCGACTGTGTTGGCCGATGATTTTGTACTGACGCACAAAACTGCTTTTGTTGATTGGCATGCTCGTGACGTTCAGTCTGCTGTGTCTCTGTCCAAGCCTTCCTCCAAGTTTAACCATGTTTTCATGGGAAAATTCGACCCGAGCAAGACTTGCAATTATTGTCATGAGAAAGGACATTGGAAAGCAGATTGTTCTGTCCTTAAAAATAAATCTAAACGTTCTGCACAGAGTTCACATGTTAAGCCTGCTGCTTGTGCGGCCTCGGTCCTGTCTGTAGGGAGTGAAATTGTTGAAAAGCAAAAAATTTATGTTTATTTCTCTTCTTACTCACCTTTTATTACAGAAGGTTGTGTATCTCTGGTTGGAGAGAAAGAGGAAGGCCCTGTTAAAATCTTGCGAGATACTGGCGCCATGGACTCATTCTAGAATCAGTGTTACCTTTTTCCTCACAGTCTCATACTGGTGAGATTGTTTTAATTTGGGGAATAGGTCTGAATACTGTGCCTCTTCATAAGGTAAGACTTCAGTCCGATTTGATTCAAGGTGAGGTTGTAGTGGGAGTACGACCAGCTTTGCCATTTGAGGGGGGTCCATATTATTTTGGGAAACGGACTGGTAGGTGACCGTGTGTGGGCTGATAGCTCAGTATTCCCTATAGTGACCTCTAATAATAAAATCGAAACTGAACTTACTTCTTTGTGTCAGGACACAGTATGTGTAGTGACTTGTGCAATGAAACGTGCAAATGAGAAATTGTGTGATCAAAAAGAAAGCCAATCTGATAAAATCTGTACTAATTTGTTTTTGCCTGATTTGTCTGCTTTGTCTTTTCCTGTTTCTGCAGAGGAATTAGGAAAAGAACAGCGAAGTGACTCGTCTTTGGATGAACTCTTCCATATGCTGTTCTTCCAGCAGAAGAGTGTAATGTTGGCCGTGGATATTTTGTTCGCAATGGAGTGTTGTTGAGGAAGTGGATTTCTCACAAGGATTTCGTTGGGGATCCTGTTTTCCAAGTAGTGGTCCCAACTAAGTTTCGACAAATGATGATTGAAATTGCGCATGATCAATCAGGTCACCAGTGAGTGTGTAAAACATACAATCATTTGTTGCAATATCGTTTTTGGCCACGCTTAAAATGAGACATCTCTGCTTACATTAAGACATGTAAAACCTGCCAATTAACGAGTAAGCTGAACCAGGTATTGAAACCTGCTCCTTTGAAACCAATTGCAGCCACTGGTGAACGTTTTGAACATCTTATTGTCGATTGGACAGGGCCACTTCCTCGTTCGAAGTCAGGTAGCACTTATTTGTTCACAGTGATGTGTTTGAACACACGCTTTCCTGCGGCATATCCACTGCGTACCATTATGTCTCGTTCTATTGTGAAAGCTTTAACCCAATTTATATGAGTCTTTGGAATTCCAAAAATCGTCCAAAGTGATAAGGGTTTAAACCTAACTTCTCATCTCTTCCAGCAAGTGTTAAAACAGCTGCACATTAAGCATAATCAATCTACTGCGTATCATGCACAAAGTCAAGGCGTGTTGGAGAGATTCCATCAGTCGTTAAAGTCACTTCTCCGTGCGTACTGTGTGCAGCTGGATAGAGATTGGGAAGAGGGTTTACCATGGATGATGTTAGCCGCACGAGAAGTAGTGCAGGAAAGTATGGGTTTTAGCCCTAATGACTTGGACTTTTGTCTGTATTTCAGGAGTTTGGTAAAGCTCCAGAGCCTCCTAAAAACTTGGCGTCATACATTTTGGGGTGTGGATTGCGTGTTCCGTGGTCGATTGAATAATTTAGAGTCATTGCAGAACTTAGAGTTTACTCTCCGTCATTTATCTCCTGTAAGATGCCAGGAGTTATGTGATTTGTTGCGTAGTTTTCCTGAATTATTTGGTGACACGTCGTACTGATTGGGTGGAACATGACATTGATGTGGGGGACGCAAAACCTGTTAAACAACGTTTTTATCATGTTGCACCTGAGAAATGAGAAGTGATGAGGAAGGAAATCGAGTATATGCAGGATCACAATATTGCAGTACCTTCGTTCTCGGATTGGGCTTCTCCATGTATTTTTAGTTTGAAAGTCAGACGGTACTGTGAGATTTTGTACAGACACTGGGCTTCCAGGTAGAGAGAGCACTGTAGGAGAAACCCACTGCAATCCTCCGCCGCGCCGGTGAATGTTGCTGGTCGGGCCATGGGACTGACAGAGGCAGCTGGAGAAGAAGCAGCAGGTGCTGGGTGCTGGAGTGCGAGGCAAATGGCGTGCAGGAGATCAGCTGGGACTGTGCTAGTGGCAAGCTGTTGGAGGGAGTATCGCACTGCGTCGACCAAGGTGGCAAACTAGTCCGCAGTACGATCCCCGTCTGTGCCCAAGGTGCTCTGCATGAGGTCTGGTCTTCTGTCAGGACACAGATAGAGGCAGAGGGGTGAGTGAACACAGATGTTTATTTAAACAGAGGCACGAACACCGGTAATGGAGATTGCAGGTGAGTAGATGAACAAGCACTTTAGGAACAGTCACTTAGCTGATAGTAATGAGGGTTTGTATTTGCAGGTAGAGGAATCAACATGGAACAGACAATCAGAGACAGAAGATGATGGAAGGAAGACACTGGAAGATGCAGGTAAGTCAAAGGTAAGGAGTCCAGGTAAGTCTGACGAGACCAGACACTGAGTGCAGGGAGTGAGTGTTTTTTATGAGTCACTGATGATGAGGTGCAGGTGCTGGTGATCAAAACTCGGGGGATTGTGAACGAGTGGGTGGAGCGTGAAGATCTGGTGACGATGTGTTGGATGGTGCTGGCTGTGACTCCATGACACAGTAGTACACTAAAAATATACTTTTATGATTTGCAGTACACTAAAATGTACATTCAGTACAACTAAGCACACTTTCTTTTGTGGACTTGGATATCATGGATCATGGAAAAGCTGTCATCTGTGTGTGTTAATGCAGAGCAGTTTGAACTGAATATGATGTGATTTCAGACTCAAGCTGATCAGACAGAACGTCAGATTAAACAAGAGTTTAAGAAGATTCACCATTTCCTCAGAGGTGAAGAAGCCACAATCACTGCACTGAGAGAGGAAGTGGAGAAGAAGAATAAGATGATGAAGGGCAGCCTAGAAAATCTCAGCTCTTTCACACATAATCAAAGACATTAGGAAAGAATGAAAGCCAGTGACGTCTTGTTTCTAAAGGTGACAATTAAACTCTGTATTAGGGACTCATTTGACATCATTCAGCCATACACTTATTGAAATAATAATGTCCACATTGTTTATTTTCTAGAACTTTAACATCACAAAAGAAAGGTAAGTGAGCTGCTCCTGTCTCTCCTCTCTACACTGTACAAAAAACCAAAAGCACTATTTTAGTTCTGAAGAACCCTTTAGGAAGCTTTTTCAGGGTGCCTCATATATATTTATATGTGTGTGTGTGTGTGTGTGTGTGTATATGTTACAGTTGCACACACGAGGAAGACGAGGAACTAATATATGAGTAATATTAAGTAGTTTAATCTCAAGGAAGAAGCAGGTAACAGCAAACACGTAACATTAACAATACCGGACAATGAACTGATGACAGGAAGGAACTTAAATACACAATACAAATGACTAATGTAATCAGTGTCCATGGTGAGTGATGAGTGGTGGGAACTGAAAACAAAGGAGCATGTGACAGTCAAAACAAACAGGACGAGACGGTGAATGTAACAATATTTTTTATAATATATATATATATAATTTCAAGTGCATCAAAACGATTTCCCTTACAATGGGTTTATTGGAGGAACTGTTGACCATCTTGAGAGTTTATGCACAAACGTATGGCGTCCATTCGGAGAACTGTCCTTTTAAAGGCAGCTAGAAGTTCTCCAAAGGTTTCTGCAGTTCTGTGAGCCAGTTCTGAACCTGTACTGATATCCGAATGTTATCCAGAGCCCAAAGCACTCAGCCTGATCCAGACATGCATTGTGGAGCTTTGATTAATGTACCATATTACTTGGGCAATCTTACATTCAGAGTCTGGAAGAAGAAAATACTGGAGATATCCCACAAAAATAGAGAGATAGCTACAAACCCGATTCCAAAAAAGTTGGGACACAATTGTGAATAAAAAAGGAATGCAATGGTGTGGAAGTTTCAAATTTCAATATTTTATTCAGAATACAACATAGATAACATATCAAATGTGTCATTTTAAGGGAAAAATAAGTTGATTTTAAATTTCATGGCATCAACACATCTCAGAAAATTTGGGACAAGTGTTACCACTGTGTGGCATCCCCTCTTTTTTTTTTATAACAGTCTGCAAACGTCTGGGGACTGAGGAGACAAGTTGCTCAAGTTTAGGAATAGGAATGTTGTCCCATTCTTGTCTAATACAGGCTTCTAGTTGCTCAACTGTCTTAGGTCTTCTTTGTCGCATCTTCCTCTGTATGATGCGCCAAATGTTTTCTATGGGTGAAAGATCTGGACTGCAGGCTGGCCATTTCAGTACCCGGATCCTTCTTCTACGCAGCTATGTTGTTGTAATTGATGCAGTATGTGGTCTGGCATTGTCATGTTGGAAAATGCAAGGTCTTCCCTGAAAGAGACGACGTCTGGATGGGAGCATATGTTGTTCTAGAACTTGGATATACCTTTCAGCATTGATGGTGCCTTTCCAGATATGTAAGCTGCCCATGCCACACACACTCATGCAACCCCCATACCATCAGAGATGCAGGCTTCTAAACTGAGCGCTGATAACAACTTGGGTTGTCCTTGTCCTCTTTAGTCCGGATGACATGGCGTCCCAGTTTTCCAAAAAGAACTTCAAATTTTGATTCGTCTGACCACAGAACAGTTTTCCACTTTGCCACAGTCCATTTTAAAATGCCCGCGCTTCTGGATCATGTTTAGATATGGTTTCTTTTTTGACCTATAGAGTTTTAGCCGGCAACGGTGAATGACATGGTGGATTGTGTTCACCGACAATGTTTTCTGGAAGTATTCCTGAGCCCATGTTGTGATTTCCATTACAGTAGCATTCCTGTATGTGATGCAGTGCCGTCTAAGGGCCCGAAGATCACGGGCATCCAGTATGGTTTTCCGGCCTTGACCCTTACGCACAGAGATTGTTCCAGATTCTCTGAATCTTTGGATGATATTATGCACTGTAGATGATGATAACTTCAAACTCCAAGCAATTTTTCTCTGAGAGACTCCTTTCTGATATTGCTCCACTATTTTTTGCCGCAGCATTGGGGGAATTGGTGATCCTCTGCCCATCTTGACTTCTGAGAGACACTGCCACTCCGAGAGGCTCTTTTTATACCCAATCATGTTGCCAATTATAAGTTGCAAATTGGTCCTCCAGCTGTTCCTTATACATATATTTTCTCTTGACACCAGAGTGTTAATGTGCAGAACATACTGACTAGCAGAAAATATTGTGGGTTTTATAAATTTTATTATTACTAGTACATAACAGAAAATATGCATATTTTAAACATTAAGATCTTTTGAAGTTGTCTTTATTTATAGTAGGTAAACTAAATTAAACATTGACTAACAAAAGTTTTTATCTCATAATTTTTTAATTTGAATTTATTTTAAATAAAAATGTAGGATTTGAATCAAACCTTAACCAGCTAATACATTTTTTAGTTGGTCTGTGTTACATAACACATGGACCGGAGACAGATGGAATGTCAAAGGGTTGTTTATTGAACACATTTGATATTCAACAGTGCTTTGATCTGCCTGCATTGACACTATGAGGTGCAGGTGCGCGTGATTAGTACTCAGGGGAAGGAGTACGTTGTGATTGGTGGGTGCTGGAGCCTGGCGTGTCTGTGACAGTACCCCCCCCTCCACGGCCCGCTCCTGAGGGCCGGGGACCCTGACGTCGTGGTGGTCTACCTCTTCCACGAGGAGCAGGTCTGTTGGGATGGGTAGCGTGAAAAGTGTCCAGCAGGCTAGGATCGAGGATGTCATGACGTGGTACCCAAGAGCGTTCCTCGGGACCGTAACCCTCCCAGTCCACCAGGTACTCGAGTTGCCCGCCACGACGTCGAGAGTCCAAGATTTCTAGCACCTTGTATGCAGCTCCGTCATCTAGAAGCAGTGAAAGGGGGGGGGGGGGAATCGGTTGAGGTCACACCAGGCTCTGTGGAGAGATGAACAGAAGGGTGGTGAGGCTTTAAGAGGGAGACATGGAAGGTGGGATGCGGTATTCAGGTGGGAGTTGGAGTTTGTAAGTGACCGGGTTGATCTGCTCTAAGATGGTGAATGGGCCAATGAACCTGGGACTCAGCTTACGGCACGGGAGACGCAGTCTGATGTCCCTGGTGGAAAGCCAGACCTTCTGTCCGGGTTGGTAGGCTGGGGCTTCTGAACGACGAAGATCGGCTGTAATTCTGCGTCTCCTGAGGGCACGTTGCAGCTGGTGATGTGCTGAGTCCCAGACCCTCTCGCTCTCTCGGAACCAGTAATCCACCGATGGTACATCTGAAGGTTCTCCTGACCAAGGAAATAGTGGGGGTTGGTATCCGAGTACGCACTGGAAAGGAGTAAGTCCGGTGGATGGTTGGCGAAGGGAGTTCTGTGCGTACTCGGCCCAACCCAGGTACTGGCTCCAAGAGTCCTGGTGGCCATGGCAGAAGGTACGTAGGAATCGGCCAATTTCTTGAATCTTCCTTTCAGTCTGCCCGTTCGATTGGGGATGATAACCAGATGTAAGGCTCACGGTCACACCTAGGAGGGAGAAGAATGCTTTCCACACTCTAGAGATAAATTGAGGTCCTCTGTCTGAAACGATGTCCTCAGGAATGCCAAAGTACCGGAAGATGTGGTTGAACATTAGCTCCGCTGTCTCCATAGCTGTAGGGAGTCCCTTCAGGGGAATAAGGCGGCAGGATTTCGAGAACCTGTCAACCACCACTAGGATGCAGGTAACGTTGTTGGAAGCTGGGAGATCTGTGATGAAGTCCACCCCTAGGTGTGACCATGGACGGTTGGGAACGGGCAGAGGGAGAAGTTTGCCAGATGGTAGATGGCGTGGGCTCTTGGACATGGCGCATTCCTTACATCCTTGCACGTACCTTCTCACGTCTGAAGCCATACTAGGCCACCAGAAGCGATCTTTTAGCAGCGAGAGGGTCTCATTGACCCCCGGGTGACCAGTGCCAAGTGAGGAATGTGCGGAGTGGATAAGTGAAGTGCGCCGTGTCCGAGTGATGTATTGTAAGCCCGGTGGGCAACCCGGCGGAGTGTTGGTGGAGGCATTGGAGGAGGGTAGAGTCTCAGCAGACCAGGTGATGGGACTGACGATGATGCCTTCGGGGAGAATGGGTTCAGGTTCCTCAGACAACCCTTCGGGATGGTATAGTCTTGATAGTGCGTCAGCTTTTATATTCTTGGGTCCGGGTCGGTAGGTTATGGTGAAGTTAAACCGTGTGAAGAATAGAGACCAGTGGGCTTGTCTGGGATTGAGTCTTTTGGCAGTACGGAGATATTCTAGATTCTTGTGATCAGTTAGGACCTGGAAAGGGTGTCTAGCTCCCTCCAACCAATGCCTCCACTCCTCGAGGGCCAACTTGACAGCAAGAAGTTCTCGGTTGCCGATGTCATAATTCATCTCCGCCGGGTTGAGCTTGCGGGAGAAGGCACATGGATGGAGGCGGCTTGGATTCCCCTGCTGCTGAGATAAGACTGCTCCTACTCCGGTAGTCGAAGCGTCTACTTCCACAACAAAGGGTTTGTTGGGATCGGGGTGTACCAGGAGAGGAGCCGAGATGAAGGCAGTCTTTAAAGAATTAAAGGCCTCGGTGGCAGCTGGGGTCCAGGACAGAGACTTGGGCTTGTTGCGGAGTAGGTTGGTGAGTGGAGTGGTGATTGAGCTGTAACCTTGGATGAAGTGTCTGTAGAAGTTGGCAAAACCAAGAAAACGTTGGAGCTCCTTCAGGGTCTTTGGAATGGGCCAGTTTTTGACTGCCTCCACCTTCCCCTCGTCCATCCGGATGCCACTGCTGCTGATGTTGTATCCCAGGAATTGCACTGAGGGTTGATGGAATAGGCACTTTTCGGCTTTGAGGAAGAGTTGGAACTCACTCAGGCGTTTCAGGACCTCCGCACGTGTTGGCGATGTTCGGCCATACTCCGGGAGTAAATCAGAATGTTAAAACCGCCTTCTCTACATCCACCGGTCACTACAGGACCCTTGTTATGCCGTTCGGATTGGCAAACAGTCCCTCTGTGTCCCATACCATCACACTGGGCATGGTAGGGTGAGGTACGGGTTTTCTCAATGCCAAGTTGACTGCACAGATGTTTAATCAAATCTGACTCAAACTGTCTACCTTGGTCCGTATGGACTACCTCAGGGACCCCGTGCTGCTTAATGTAATCCTCAAAAATGCACTGTGCTACAGTTGTCGCACACTGATCTTTCAGGGGGTACAGATTGACAAAAGGGGTAAAATTACAACTAAAACATACCTATTCCCAAGTGAAGTAACAGGTTGCTCAGTGATGTCAGCAGCAATTCTTTGAAATGGTCTGTCTGCATTAATGGACTGTAATGGGGTCCTTTTATGAGGAGTGGTAGAAGCAGAGGACTGACAGGATACACATTCAGCACAGAATTTCTGGATATCACAGGACATGTAAGGCCAATAGCATATTTTCCTGGCTCGCAACAAAGTATGCTCAGTGCTCAAATTACCACTAAACTTTGGGGAATTCATGCCAGATGTAACGATATTTAGCTCAAAAGAAATATGAATAATTAATCATAACTAATTATAATTAATTATAAATATTTGGATCAGTTAATCAAATTAACTTAATGTAATAAAATTAATATTACAATCAATTAACCTGTTTGGCCAATGAACATTCAGTGTTATTTGTTTATTAATTCTAAGAAATGTTCATTTCCAGATCATGGGAAATAATCTTATGTACAGTACTACTCATGTAGCATGTAGTCAGGATCGGCATGAATAGGGACTCCAGTATATGAGCATGAAACACAGACAACTTTACGTGTGACATGAACAAGACTTTATTAACTAGACTAAACACTTAACTACTCTAACATTCACACACATACATGCATACAGTTTACCAAGGGAAAGAGAGAGCTGAAGCAGAATACAGGAAAGCAAGAAGTTACAGCATTGTTTGAAATTCAGCAGATCAACAGCCTTGAGCAAACCATCAGTTTAGTTTTAACAGGTCCTTCTTTAAAAGGGGTAAGGATACTTAATGTATTACATAATGAGACTAAGTTTGATACTTGCATGTCTCGCCCATTTGAATTAAAGCTGTCCTGATGCAATTTGTGGAGGCTTCCGTTGAATCTTTGCTGATATTGTCTTGATAAAAGAGAACCAGTTGGATTCAGAGGATCTTTGGTGAATGGAAGGTCTAGGCCGAAGCCTGGCACAAGCTTGGGGTTCCTTAGAAGCTTCCAGAACAGCATCATCTTCTCATCAGCGTTTTTCAGTAAAAAAAAAAAAAAAAAAGAGAGACTGATCTTGTGATCAGTGATTTTAAAGGGTGAAGATGTCACACCCTCTTGAGGTGTCTGAGCCAATAAGGAGTTTTCCCTTAAGAGGGAAAATTTTATGAGTCTTTGTCTTGTAGAAAGATATTAGCATAAGACATTGGATTGGATGTTTGAGAAGAACCTTCTAGATTCTTATAATACTAATGTGTCAGAGTTAGTAACATGTAACATAAATGACCAAATAGAAAACAAAAGTTGGAGTCCGTAGATACCAAACATGCTACCCATGTGATTTTAGGTAATTATAACTTTGCAACTTTGAAACATTAATACCAAAATAGTTCAAAAGAGAGAATTAATACATAGAATAAACCCTATAAAAGGAAAATCATGAGAAGGGAAAATTGGATACATGTTTATACATTTCTCATGTGGTTATATATAGAATATATAGGATTAAGAGGGTTTATTTGTACTTCTCAAAAACTAAGGAATGAAACTCACCAAGCCTTGTGCCACAGGGAACGTGACAATCCTCATTTGTCGGATTCATGGCTCAAACAAAAGTCACACCTGCTTTTACGGAGGTTACTGTACGCGCTACAAAAAGACCTGGCACTGTCTGACTTTCAGGGTCTAAAAGTCCAACATAATTGCATGTGAATTTTTTTTTCGCCAATATTGGGCTGAATTTTTGCCAGAACGTTCATCTGTGACCTGGCAGGGATCAGAATGGCTCTAAAGTCACAGCACTACTCCGAAGAGGGACTATATCCTGCGAACACAAGAGAGGAACAGTCCAGTTCCACAATTTTAAATTATTCTCTCCGAGATCAATTACAGCATGATGTTTGCTAAGAAAATCCCACCCAAGGATCACTGGCTGTGTTGCATTCCTAACCACCTGAACATTATGTGAGAACACTTCCTCACCAAGCCTAATAGTAATAGGTAACATACCAAGAGTATCAAGATAGTCACCAATCACTGATTTTGCCAAGAGAAAGGATTTCTGAATTGGCTTTTTTGTGAGATAGGGAATTTACATTCTCAGTGTTTCGCTGATCAAAGATATTTCTGAACCACTGTCTACAAATGCTTGTACGGCAATGTTCTCAATGATAGCAAAAACATAAGGTGTGGGAATGACAGGAGTTACCAGTTCAGTTTGTTTGGGCCTGCTCATAGACTCAGCAGATACCTGGCCCGTAGTACCTGCTACCAGCCGTTTCCCTGAAGTTCAGCATCCTCGTCGACGAAACTGACATGATGATCACCAGATGAGGGTGGATGGTCAGTAGATCGTAGGCCATATCTCTCACCAGAGAACCTGTTGGAGGGCCATTCTGTTGTACGACGATCCTGATGATGAGAGGCGTGATGTAAGCTATGATCTCGATGATCGGAAGTCTGGCTGACATAACGATCGTGATGATGTAGAGTGGGGCCAACATGTTGGTTAATTCATGGTTTTAAATAAAACCATGAATTAATAAAACTACAATAAATAATGAATTAAATGGGAAATAAAATAAAATAATGAATTAAACAAATAAAATAATAAAGAATTTAAGGTTACAGTTAGCTCCTCAATTAAAAACAACTTGTTTAACACGAAATACTTCTTGATTCACGAAAAATAAAATAAAAATTTCTCACTATGGGCCACAAGAGAAATATTAAGCAAAAAAAACTAAAATTCATCTTTCATCGTCTCCAAGAAATATAAATGAATTTAAGTCGGTAAGGAAATCGATTTCAGTACATTTGTCCAGTGCCAGTAACCTGACTCCTTGCAAAAGCAATATGGTCAACAAGCCCATTCAAGCTTATTCTGACACAACAGAATGGCCTGCTTTAATGTATTGATATCAACAACAATCTGCTAATTGCATAGCAAAAAAACTACATGTTTCATATCATCTTTAGAGGTGCTGTAGGCCTATAACATGTTACTTCAGGAAATTCACTTAGGCTACATTACCTAACCAAAATGACATAAAATCTATAATATATACCCAGCAAAAGGTACAGGATACACCCACACTTTGAACATGTATACGGTAAATAAATGTGATTACTATAATAATTTAAAGATTTAGATGTTGATGCTTTACAATCACAAAATAATCAAACCAGATGAAAATTAAGTGAGAGCAAATAAATGTTATTTTAAGTGCATATTATAAGTATATTGTAATGAGTCAATTGTAAAATACCTGAGATGTTATGCAATGCCAGAAAAGATTGAAATGAAGCAGAAAAGTTGTGTCCCAGTTCTTTAACATTTCTTATTAGCTACTTAAACTGTTAGTACATTAAACTAAATATTAGGCTATAAGTTTGTCTGAAAATCTGTCTGTATTTCTATTTCCTGTATATCAATTACATTTTCATAAGGAAACACGGGCGGGATTTTTTGTTGTAAAGCCACTTCAAAACAGCAGAATGAAACTGCGTCTGCGCATCACTAAACTGTGCCTTTAAGGAAACTCGTCACAGTTTCAGAATGACGGAGATCAAGTCCCAGCATGCATCATTCTGCTTCAATAGTAACCTACGGCGGGTATTTCCATGCGACTATGTTCATTCAAAAAGTATGATTTTTTTTGCATGCTCCGTTAAAGTTTTTGCCTATTTTACTGACTTATATGTTTAATATTTAAGTTTTTGTTCTTATCTGAAAATCTGAACCACTGAATTTAGAGAGAAGCAATAATGAAAGTAACAGTCCCGGTTACAGTGACTGTGCAGCTCGCGCGGCGTTAACTCTGAAATCGAGCGCGTGCTGTAGTATGATACACTGCACATCACTACCGTCACATTTTGTTCAGTGGTTTGAGGAATGTGGCGGGAGGTTGATCTTCTGCATGAATCTACTGGTGAAACCGGCACACACAATCTAACTACGAACAGTTTCATAACCATAACTTGAAATATCTTGGTGAATAGTGAATCTGTGATCATGGTGAACGCTCGTTCTCTCGCGGTGCTTTTCATTCTGATATCTGCGTTCATCTGCAGTTTGACAAACGCTGCCAAACTCAATATACCTAAAGTTTTATTACCTCTTGCCAGAAGCACAAAAATCAATTTTACACTGGAAGCAACTGAAGGATGTTATCGCTGGTAAGTGCATTAAATATATAGCGCTATATTTGTAGAGGTGTTAAGAAATACTGGTGTACTTCTAATGTATAGAATACCTAGAATACCTTGCCCAGTTGTAACATCAAACGTGCGTGACAGGTCAAATGATAAAATACAGTAGACTGCAGCGGTGAAAATGGTGGATATTTTAGGATTTTTTAAGAGTAACTATATGTGACAATAAATGCATTGTTACTGTAACGATGGATGCAGAAAGCTCAAACACGTGGTGCTGCTGTTGTGAGGGAGGATGTGATGTTTGTTCTGACTGCCATATTTGCTCAGATCTCACTTTTTAAATTTGTGTACTTAGTAGATAAGAAAATATTAAGTAAATGTTTTATTTTTCATACGACAAGTTGCATTTTATTTTAACATTATTGCACTCTTGTTTTCTTTTTTTATTGCCCAGCTACCGACCTCACTCACTCATTTGTATCAGTTCTTTATTTATTAATAGTTCATTATTAATATCCAATTATCATTAATATCAGGTCAAGTGTTACCGGTACAATGTATGCCCTGAATACACTGTAACATCCTGTCAAAATGCATACATTTCTAGAACCCAGTGTCACTTTCTGGAGCATAGTATATGCCAATAGGAAATCGATTGTTCTCTCCACAGGTCGTCCAACAGGCCGGAGGTGGCCAGTATAGAAGCAGTGGATGTGGATGAGCGTCAGTGCTCTCATAGGGCCGTTCTGCAGGCCCGCTCCACTCAGCCGTCCAGACTCACCAGCATCATACTCGCTGAAGACATTTGTGAGTGCCACCCAATGTTTTTTGTTATTGTTGGAGTAGCTTTGTAATTCCTTGTTAGTTTGTAATCTTATTACTGATACTTACAGAGACAATGTGCCATGCACTCTTAAATCAGCTATTACCCATCTCTCCAACACAATTACAGTGAACTGAGACTGGAGCTTTTGAGCTTCAGAAAGGATGCATATAAGCAACATAAATGTATAAAAGTAGTCTAAATGACCAGAGTGCTATATTACAAGCCATCTAAAGTGATAATATAACTTTGTGTGACCCAAATTTAAATAATTAATTATTGATAATCACCCACTGCTACTGGATCATTAGAACTGGATCAGTCTGATTTGTGAGCAGCTCCTTCACAGGTGCGTTTCCCGTACAATGATGTAACTCGCTGATTAACTACCATAGTATGATGCATCATTGGATAAACTAACCAATTAGTCACAACTGTCTACTGTACCAAAACAGTAGTAACATGGTCATTGACACGCTAAAATACACTGCCCGACCAAAAGAAAAGTTGCTGTTTGGATTTAAATAGGCAAATCACTGCAATAATGGCCGGATCATTATTGCAGTGATTATTATGTTTCTAGCATGTTATATGTTTGGCAACTGTTCTTCTAACCCAAATTGATGGAGTGTGTAGCTTTTCATTACTTAAACAACCATGTAGGAAGACACATCATGGCCATATTCCAGGATGACAAAGCCAAGATTCATCAGGTTTAAATTGTGAAAGAATGGTTGGTAGGGAGCATGAAGAATCAACTTCACATATGAATTGGCATCTCTGAGTCCAGTTAAATCCATTAAAAGCCTTGGGATGTGCTAGAGTAGACTTTATAGAGTGCTCACATCTTGCATTGTCTATACATAGATCTTGACCAAAAATTGATGCATCTCTTGATGGAAATAAATGTTGTGATGTTATTCCCATCAAGAGGTGCATCAATTTTTGGTCAAGATCATGATTTTTTTTTTGGCCGGGCAGTGTATATAGATTAAATGTATAGGCCTATATATTTAAAGGGGTGGTTCATTGCGCCTTCACTTTTTTGACTTTGGTTAGTGTGTAATGTTGCTGCTTGAGCATAAACAGTATCTGCAAAGTTACAGCGCTGAAAGTTCAATGCTAACGGAGATATTGTCTTTTAAAGTTATGGCAGTTTAATGCCTAATGAATGAGCTTCTTCCTGGGTTGGTGGTCATAAACACTGCCCCCGGGAACACGCAAAAAAGTGGGCGAGGCCATGTCACTTGCATACAAGTCTTTTTCCTAGGGACCCTGGAATTCGGGAACAATGTTTAAAATTTATGTTTAATTCTGTTCCTGACAATTATAATGCTAATTTTGCTGTCTGTGCTACACATTTTATGGAAGACAGCTTCCAGAATTTACACGAGTTTAATGCTGGATTTGCACAAAGGCTATTACTGAAAGATGGAGCAGTTCCCACTTTAAAAGCAGAAGCTGCTGTTTATGGGCCTCAACCTGTAAGTATGTTTTATTTTTTTATAAAGTTATATAGTTTCTGGGACGTAAACAAAGACCAACGTGGTTTGGCTTCGCTATCCAGTTACCTAAATGCTATTTCATACTTCTCCAACAAATGCCTACAAACACCAACAAACTTCTGTGTAATCACACCAGCGAACTTCTGTTGGTGTTTGTTGGCGTTTCTGTTATCAGTGTGCAACATTGTTTCATTATGGCTTTTGTTGTGTTTACCCACATGCTCGTTCATGCTATAAATTAAACAATACCTTTACAAAAATGTTACTACTCAGTCATGTATTCAGCTACAGTAAAGCTTTAATCAGAACACTGTGGGGCAGCAGTAACATTTACAAGTGACAGCATATCTAAACATTTTGACACAAATACAAACAAAAATACTTAACATTCATAAACGTTCATTAAAAGCCGTGCTTACAAAGGTTCTGCTTGACCCTCTTCATCATTACTGCTATCTGGGTCTGATTCGGGCTCAAATTAATATGGCAATATTGACGCCATTATTTACATTTCCACCAAAGCAAAGACTGGACTTTGACCAAAGTACATGCGACTTTTGCCCGTAATGGTAAGGGGCGTGGCATTTCCGAACAACGTGAATCGTGATAACGTATTCCGGACATCTATCATAATACACAGGGCCAGCTAACCAATCTGAGCCCATTGCATATTTCTGAGGGAGGGGCTTCATAGAACCAGGAACTCAACAGAGCGTATGTAGGAGAAGGGAAACAGCGGTGTAGAATAAAGGTAAAAGATATGAAAAATACAGCGTTTTTTAAAGCATTAAGACATGTTAAACTGCACCCCATAAACACAATCAAGCCTAGAAAAAAAGACACTGAACCACCCCTTTAAATAAAATTATGTTTTCGGGAAATGCCTCCCATGGTTTTGAGTTGAATTCACCAAAACGTGAAAGAACAGTTTGTTCACAACTTCTCTCATAAACTCGAGCAGCTGAAAACTGAGAAATTATCTTTCAGGAATAATAACTTTAAATTACGGTCCTCGCACAAAGTTGCCATATACTTGAAATAGTTTTTAAATTCATTTCACTTGGTGACCATCTTTGAAACACCTCTCTGGCAGCTATTTCAGTCATGCAAGTGCGTGAATGGGGAATCAAAAAATTCAAAGCTGTATACCAAGCTTATGATTAAATTTCATATTTGAAATCACCAGTGAAATCTTGACAACGGTCTCAAATTTTGTTTCTAAATGCTCAAATCATGACAAAAGTGCATTTTTCAGGCTTCTAGCGGCTGCTTCAGGACTTAGTGCAACATGCAATATGGTGGAATTTCTCCCATTTAAAGTAATCTGAGTGTACCATCTTTTGTATAAATATAGTCTTTGGTTGTACGGACCACTTTAATGGTTCTCTTTTGTCATTTGAGCTTGACGCCTTCACTTTCATTATATTGAGATGTAAATAAATCACCTTTTGAGTTTCACGGACAAGAGTATATTGCAATTTTTTTTTTCTTTAAGTTTAGTAAACAGTGAAATTTACATCATGTTATAAAGGACAGCAAGATGGATAATTTTTTTTTAATCTAAGTCATGTTTTGGGTGAAAGGAATATTGGCAACATGCCGATTAGGTTACTCTGAATGGAAATTACCTGATATCAATTTATAGTGCCTAAATAAGAGTTTATGTATAAGAGCAAATGCAGTTTTAGAGAAATTGTCCATCTGTGGAAAATAGCTGTAGTTCAGTCCTCCTCAGTGTGCTGTGATCTCTGTTCAGTGACAGGACAGGTGCTGCGCTGTGATGCTATAGTGGATGTTATCAGTGAGATCCAGATAGAGTCCACCACGCGAGAGCTTCACCTGGAGGATTCTCCACTGGAGTTGAAGATCCATGCGCTCGATTCAGAGGGTGAGTTTCCACATGACGCACATACACATCTGCTCAGTTTTGTTTTTGTTTAGCTTGTATCGCAAAGCAAAAATAATATTTTGTCTGTTTTATAAGGTAATTGTAACTTGACATCTAAAAGGAAGTCATTTTGTTGTGTTATACCATTCCTGTTTCATTTTCAAATGAAAAAGGAAGTGTAAAAGGATATCAGAAAATGAATATTTAAATTTAAATCAAGTGTGCATTGTAATAATGCTGTATCTGTATCTATAATGCTGTATACTGTTGGAGAAATTAAGATTTTACAGTTCTTCAACCTCAAGCTTTCCAAGCTGTACATTTAAGCATCTAGTTATCATTTGTATTCATCCAATTTAAGATGTTGTGTTTTCAGTTGTTTCAGTAGCTGAAACAAGGCAATTAAGTCTAACATCCTAATTATATGAATATTTAAGACTAATTGTGATACACTTATAGTATCATAATGTTTTTAACATGATTGTTATTATGTTCATTTTGTCCTGATCTCTTCATTAATTTAAAATGCTTGTAAATGTAACTTATAATATACTTATATTAATGTTTTTATATATATATATATATGTGTGTGTGTGTGTGTATGTATGTATGTATATATATATATATATATATATATATATATATATATATATATATATATATATATATATATATATATATATATATATTATATATATATAATATATATATATGATTTGAATACACAGATTCTATGCTTTAAATTTCTTAAATTAAAATTCATTTTGATTTTTTTTTTTTTGGGGGGGGCAGGGTAATACACCTGTTTTGGTATCATAATTGAAAAGAGCATCATTATGAGAATAAAATATCTGAAAACAAAATTTTACGTAGTTTGGTGTAATATTTTGTTAATATTTCATGGAAATAATAATAACACTAATTCGTCATTGACCTTCATAACAATTACCTCATGCACCGTTGTTAACTACTTGTATGCCGCGAACATAAAACTAGTTGAAGCTTCCAGGATGACTCTTACAGTGAAGACGGATTGTACTCATGTCATTCATGTGCAGTCAGGGTAAAAGTATTCCTCATTCTGTCTTCAGGAAACACCTTCAGTACTCTAGCCAGTCTGTTGTTTGAGTGGACTATCGTGAAGGACGCAGAAATGGCAGGTTTCCCTGATTCCTACAACACGCTACAGTAAGAGCACACGCTTGTGTGACCAAATAATGCTGTCTTTTACTTGGCAGTCCTGTTTTGTCCCATTTCCTCATGTTTGAATATTTAAAAGTTTTGTTGTTGTTTTTTGTTGTTGTTGTTGTTGTTGTTGTTGTTGTTTTTCTCAACATGACAAAATAAATATGGATTTCTTTAGAAGTACTGAAGAGTTTTTTTTTTGTTTGTTTTTTGTTTTTTTAAATCCCTTAGCTTGGGTAGACTCCATATTTATATGGACAGTTCAGCCAAAAATAAAAATTGTCATTTACTTCTTCTCATATCATTCCGAAGTTGTAAGACAGCACAAAAAACTGTTTTTGTCCACACAATGGAATTTGGTGGAGACAAAAAATTAGAAAACCATAAGATTGCCATTTATTATACCATTTATCGAAGTGACTGTAGATCTATCCTTCACATCCTCATTTTAAATTAACAATTTTTTATATGCCATCTACCATGATTACATTCTGTTCTGATAAGCTTGACTCCACATGTGACGTGTCTGTCTTTAGGGTCCTGAGGTTTGCGGAGTCAGCGTACACACCTCCAGCATATATCTCTGAGATGGAGCGGGTGGGACAACAGGGCGATATCATCCTAGTTTCAGGAATCAAAACCGGCCATGCCAAACTCAAAGCCAAATTACAAGAGACAATATATAAGGTCCATGTCACGTGATTAATTTTACACTTCATATGAATAGATTTTTGGCCTTTTGAAAATAAATGTTATGGCATAGATAAGAATATGTTAGCAAAAGTTCTGAATGTATTTTTCTGAATGTAGCATACTTTTGGTTGACTGTTCTGTTTTTCAGGATGTTGGTGCTGCTGAGGTTAGATTGCTGATTCTGGAAAACATTCTCTTGAGTCCCGCGTATGATGTTTATCTGCTGGCTGGCACCTTCATCAAATACAAAGTCCAGAAAATCCGTCAAGGAAAAATTACAGGTAAGCTTTTAGTAATTCAAAATATCCATATGGGTTAGCCATGTTGGATTTTATACCAATGGACATGCTATGTCTGTAGCTGAATGTGTTCTCCTCAATTTCAGAGCTGTCCATGCCCTGTGATCAGTATGAACTTCAACTTCAGAACAGTGTAGTCACCCCTAGTGGAAACCCAGAGGCCCCTGTTGCATACTTGGACCAGAGCAGCTCAACAGTCTTTGCCCTTCAACATGGACACACCAACATTGTGCTGGACCACAAGAGTATCCTTCACATCACCTTTAAACTGGCATTTTCCCAGCTTCAATAAGAGACTGAGGTTCCACCGAACAATACCAAGTCTTTCATGAAGAAAGGGATGCTTGATTGTATTTGCAGCAGTTGATTTGATAACTTTACTTTGAGGTTTCCTTCATTCTAAATATCAAGGTCTTGGGATGCAGGGTGCTTCCCGACTTCCCAACAGCACCATCTATGTTGTGGAACCTGGATACTTGGGTTTGTCTCTTCATTAGCTTTGTATGGAGAAAAATGTCAGCATTTTTGACAACTTGTAATCTTATTAAGTTGATAAATTGATAAGTAAATTAATAAGACTTTTTAGTATAATTGATTGACTATAAATGATTGAAACCTTTTTTTTATCATCTTCTCTACTAGCATTCAAGATTGATCCTGAGGATCGCTGGGTCCTTGAGACAGGGAGGAAATATGAGATCTTCATTGAAGTGTTTGATAAGTCAGGCCACAAGATTTATCTGTCGGATGTAAGTTGAGTTTGGACTTTTAAAATGTGTCTTTGGTTTGAATTCTTATCAATGTCATTAAATGCATCTTCTGCACATAAAGCCCTGGGTATACTTTATTTATTTTTTTATGTGTACACGCACAGTCAAACACACAGCCTTGGAAAGTATACTTCATTTGACTCGTACGCAAACACAGGTGTTTGACGCATGCTCAGTTTTGAGCAATCTCTCACCACGAGGTACAACCCATGTAAACATCTTTGTATTATTTCATGCTAGAGTTGTACAAATGAGGGTACTTTTTAACCTCTTTGCACAATCTTTCATCTATATAGGCCTCCATTGTCACTGTAGCTTGCATGCGTTCCGGTCTGATCTGTTTATGTAGTTTTTCTTTGACTACCTTGTGAATCGACACCCCCAGGGCATGGTTGCCACCTTGTGGAAAACTGCAAAAAAAATTAAATGCACACCTGTATTTATGTACAAATATTTAAGTACAAATATACGCGGTTACAAAAATCTCTGATGCTCCCAGAAATAAGGCTTTATCCACCAATCGCTCGCAAACATGTAGTTTGTCATATGGTTTAGATTGCACATTCAAAAATCAGTAAGTAATTTATTACATTTAATAGAATTTCATTAAACTTAATTTTTTTATTGAATTTATATTTCACAGAATATCCGTATAGAAACTACGTTCCTTACAGAGTACTTTGAGCTTCTGGAATCTTCTATTAATGGATCTTACCACCACGTGAAAGCTTTGAAACACGGTCAGACCGTCATTGATGGCACGCTGAAAGCAGTCGTTGATCAAGTAAGTTTTTGTCTTGTTACAAGGTAAACATTTGTTTTCTTAAGCATTTAAAATGATATAATTTACCCCAGTTACATGGACCTTCCCAGTGTTGGTTTGTCGACATTATTCTAGTTTAGTGTAACCTCATTTGTGTCTTCAGATAGGAAGTGTCCATGCACTCTCTGTTCCTGTGCGTAATGAGCAGGATGTGGAGATCTACGACCCCATAGTTCTCAAACCTGCCATCCTTACATTTCCATGGCAACCAAAAGAGGGAGCATACCAGTATACCATCAAGGTATCTTTTGTCAAAGATTAACGATTTAGCATTCTTTAGCAGTCTAAAGTTTTAATCTAGTCTTCTATGTGTTGTGGAATCTGTACATTAATGTGATGTGTCTATTTCAGGCAACTGGAGGAAGTGGCAACTTCAGCTGGTCATCCACTAACTCAGCAGTCGCCACAGTTACAGTAAAAGGAGTGATGACCACTGTCAAGGATGTTGGAGTCAGTGTGATTTACGCCCATGACGTGAGAAATCCACTGCACTATGGAGAAATGAAGGTGATGACAACGCTCGTGCTTCTATCAAACTTTTTTTAAATTACTGTTCTAGATTGATCATTCTTGAATGTTTTTTTTTTTTTTTTTTTTTTTTTTTTTTTTTTAAATAACGCACTGCATTTGAGCATAGAAATATTGAGCTCTTCTCTCAGATAATTTGTTTTCTGTTGTTTCTGCAGGTGTATGTGATTGAGCCTGTGGGGATGGAGTTCAGCCCATGTGCAGTGGAGGCCCGTGTGGGCGTAAATCTGGATCTGCCGCTGCGAATCTTTGGTCAGTTGGCCGGAGAGAGAGTGATGCTCAGTGACTGCTCACACTTTGACATGCAGGTGGACATGGAGAGTCATGGCGTCTTTCAGTTGTTGGAGGGTGAGTTAAGTTGATGATGATAAAAATAATTTTGTTTCTTGCATGGAACCAAAGTCCCTTTAAAGGGTTAGTTCAAAAATGAAAATTGTCATTTACTCACCCTCAAGTTGTTCCAAACCCATATGAATTTATTTATTCTGCTGAACACACACACACAAAAAAAAGATATTTTGAAGAAAATAGGTAGTAAATGATGACAGAATTTTCATTTTTGGGTGAACTATCCCTTTAAGGCAAGTCATTTCACTCAGTGGCCATCTTTGAAACGCCTCTGGCAGCTATTTCAGTCATGCAAGTCTCTTTGAATGGAAAAACATCACATTTTTCAAAGCTGTTCACCAAGTTTACGATTAAATGTCATATTTGAAATCACCAATGAAACGACAACTGTCTCATAAATTTTGTTTCTAAATGCTCAAATCGTGACAATTGTATTTTCCAAGCTGGACCAGCCAATGCGCATGTGCAGTCCTAAGCACGCGTCTCAGAATACTGTTTCTGTAGCAACCTGAGCTTCTAACGGGGCTGCTGCAGTGACGCAATGACTTTACCAGCTGCTGATTGGCTCTTTTATTTAGAAGGTGGGACTTAGTCTGCCATATTGCGCATTGCACTTTCTGTCATTCATAGTAATATGAGTGCACCAACTTTGTATATTTAAAGTCTTTAATGGAACACAAAACCAGGAATTTTGATGAGTTTTCATACAGCATATAGTTAAATATATTTCCATATAATTAAATCTATTAAATAAATGTATGCGCTGCAAGTTTTTAATTTTTTTTTTTTTTTAAACTAGTTGTTTTTACTTAAAAATTAAGACATACGGGTTATGCATAATAATGAACATTTTTTACAGCAGGTGATTTTTGAAGTCCTGCAATAACGGTCTTCAGAAATATGCCTTCGTTGTATTAATATTAGCATATTATTGTATATAATATTATATAATATTAGCATAATATTCTACTCTTGCAGTATTTTGAGCATTTGTGTGTGTTTGTATGTTTTCAGGTAGACTTCCTCCAGGTCAGGCCCACTGCAGCGGGGTTCGCGTTAAGGCCTTGACCCCCGGTTACACCAACCTGTTGGTTAGCTATACCCATAGTAATGTTCACCTCAGTGCAAAGATCACCATTGCTGCCTACCCGCCTCTCAAGGTAAGATGCTTTAAAGTAATATTTCAAAGATGGAGCAGCCATGTTGCCATGAGCACTGATCTGTAGATGACCATGCTTCATTGTCTTTGGCAGCCAGTTGACCCTTTATCTGTGGCTGTGGTGACGTTGGGCTCCTCTAAAGACATGATGTTTGAAGGAGGTCCCAGGCCCTGGGTGCTAGAACCATCCAAGTTCTTCAGAAACCTGACCGCTGAGGACCATAGCAGCGTTACGTTGTCTCTGCTTGGACCCGCCTCACGATCCTACTCCAGACATTTGGTCAGAGCCACATGCAGAGCTCTGGGAGAACAGGTAGAAATGCCTATGATGTAATATCCTTTAGGCTACGTTCACACAGCAGCAGAATATGGTCAGTCCTGTATTTGAGTCCTTAATACGGTTACGTTCACACACAGTACGGTAATTTACAGGAGTGACAACCGCATTCTATAACCGAACTCACACAACTCACACAAACTGATGATGGTTAATGAAGATTTGACGGATGATCTCATGGCTCAATTGAACTCTCATGTCAAAAGTGATAAGACTTTCAGTTTTATGGATGTCACCATCTTTTGAAATCACTTTCGTTATGGTTACTAGTAAGAGAATAAGGGCTTGACTCTTGACTGCACGTTCGTACAGACAGTATTCGAGACGCAGCTGTAAGTTGCTGTTTGAACGAGACATTTCAAGACTCGCACCTGTAAGTAAATGCGGTTGTCAGTCCCAAAAACTGACAGTGTGAATGTGGCCTTAGACTATCCACTAGGAATGTGGACTTGGAATATATTTGAAATGTTCAAATAATTGTGTCTTCACAGGTCTTAGCAGTGACTGTTGGAAACCAGCCCACCATGACGAACCCCTTCCCTGCTGTGGAACCAGCTGTTGTGAAATTTGTGTGTGCACCTCCGTCACGTCTCACACTGACCCCCATTTATGTGAATCCACAACTGGACGTGTCCTGCCCTCTGCTGCAGCAGAACAAACAAGTGGTGAGCAGTCAAACTCTCACTATCTGTAGTCTTAACATGACAGGAAGTTCAGTAGTATTTGTACTTGTTCTGTAGGTGCCCGTTTCAAATTATCACAACCCAGAGCTGGATGTGGTGGCTTTTGACCAGCAGGGCAGGAAGTTTGATAACTTCAGCTCTTTGAGTATGATCTGGGAATCCTCCAAAGTTTCCCTTGCGAGCATCGAACCGACCATGCCCATGAAACTACACATACATGAGGATGACAGCAAGCAGAAAAAACTTCATGGTACCTTATAATGAATACCACTGATAATTAGGAAATACAAATATGTATTAGGGATGGACGGTATGACAAAAATCCTAACAGTAATTTTATATTGCGTTTCTAGCATATATCACAGTTTATCAATTTAAACATTTAAACCATAAGCATAAGATTACAGTTGAAACTAATAGTTGACAATATTAACAAAAAATTGCCAGAAAGCCAAAAATGTTGACTATAGTATCTGAAGTATCAGAGAATGAGAATAAGCGTAATTGCATAAAGTATCACTTTTGACATGCCTATAAAGCACATAACCATTATGAGTTCAGTGGTACTGAATTCTATTTTTCTACATATTTAATCTACTGGTTCACACATTTCTGCTGTCACACAATCATATACCATCATACCGCTCAGCCCTAATATTTGTGATTATATAGAATATGTATGTGTGTGTATATATATATATATATATATATAGTGGGTACGGAAAGTATTCAAACCCCCTTAAATTTTCCTCTCTGTTATATTGCAGTCATTTGCTAAAATCATTTAAGTTCATTTTTTTTTTCTCATTAATGTACACACAGCACCCCATATTGACAGAAAAAAACAGAATTGTTGACATTTTTGCAGCTTTATTAAAAAAGAAAAACTGAAATATCACATGGTCCTAAGTATTCAGACCCTTTGCTCAGTATTTACTAGAAGCACCCTTTTGATCTAATACAGCCATGAGTCTTTTTGGGAAAGATGCAACAAGTTTTTCACACCTGGATTTGGGGATCCTCTGCCATTCCTCATTGCAGATCCTCTCCAGTTCTGTCAGGTTGGATGGTAAATGTTGGTGTACAGCCATTTTTAGGTCTCTCCAGAGATGCTCAATTGGGTTTAAGTCAGGGCTCTGGCTGGGCCATTCAAGAACAGTCACGGAGTTGTTGTGAAGCCACTCATTCGTCATTTTAGCTTTGTGCTTAGGGTCATTGTCTTGTTGGAAGGTAAACCTTCGGCCCAGTCTGAGGTCCTGAGCACTCTGGAGAAGGTTTTCGTCCAGGATATCCCTGTACTTGGCCGCATTCATCTTTCCCTCGATTGCAACCAGTCGTCCTGTCCCTGCAGCTGAAAAACACCCCCACAGCATGATGCTGCCACCACCATGCTTCACTGTTGGGACTGTATTGGACAGGTGATGAGCAGTGCCTGGTTTTCTCCACACATACCGCTTAGAATTAAGGCCAAAAAGTTCTATCTTGGTCTCATCAGACCAGAGCATCTTATTTCTCACCATCTTGGAGTCCTTCAGGTGTTTTTTTTTTAGCAAACTCCATGCGGGCTTTCATGTGTCTTGCACTGAGGAGAGGCTTCCGTCGGGCCACTCTGCCGTAAAGCCCCAACTGGTGGAGGGCTGCAGTGATGGTTGACTTTCTACAACTTTCTCCCATCTCCCGACTGCATCTCTGGAGCTCAGCCACAGTGATCTTTGGGTTCTTCTTTACCTCTCACCAAGGCTCTTCTCCCCCGATAGCTCAGTTTGGTCGGACGGCCAGCTCTAGGAAGGGTTCTGGTCGTCCCAAACGTCTTCCATTTAAGGATTATGGAGGCCACTGTGCTCTTAGGAACCTTAAGTGCAGCAGAAATTTTTTTGCAACCTTGGCCAGATCTGTGCCTTGCCACAATTCTGTCTCTGAGCTCTTCAGGCAGTTCCTTTGACCTCATGATTCTCATTTGCTCTGACATGCACTGTGAGCTGTAAGGTCTTATATAGACAGGTGTGTGGCTTTCCTAATCAAGTCCAATCAGTATAATCAAACACAGCTAGACTCAAATGAAGGTATAGAACCATCTCAAGGATGATCAGAAGAAATGGACAGCACCTGAGTTAAATATATGAGTGTCACAGCAAAGGGTCTGAATACTTAGGACCATGTGATATTTCATTTTTTCTTTTTTAATAAATCAGCAAAAATGTCAACAATTCTGTCAATATGGGGTGCTGTGTGTACATTAATGAGGAAAAATAAACTGCAATATAACAAAGAGTGAAACATTTAAGGGGGTCTGAATACTTTCCGTACCCACTGTATATACATACATAGTGGTATGCGAAATTTTGGGAACCCCTTGCAGAATCTGTGAAAATGTGAATAATTTTAACAAAATAAGAGAGATCATACAAAATGCATGTTATTCTTTATTTAGTACTGTCCTGAGTAAGATATTTTACATAAGATGTTTACATAAAGTCCACAAGACAAAAAAATAGCTGAATTTATTAAAATGACCCTGTTCAAAAGTTTGGGAACCCTTGGTTCTTAATACTGTGTGTGGTTACCTGGATGATCTACGACTGTTTTTTTTGTTTTGTTTTGTTTTTTTTGTTTTTTTTTTTGTGATGGTTGTTCATGAGTCTATTGTTTATTCTGAGCAGTTAAACTGAGCTCTGTTCTTCAGGAAAATCCTCCAGGTCCTGCAGATTCTTCAAGAATTTTGCATATTTGAACCCTTTCCAGCAGTGACTGTATGATTCTGAGATCCATCTTTTCACACTGAGGACAACTGAGGGACTCAAACAGAACTATTAAAAAAGGTTCAAACATTTACTGATGCTCCAGAAGGAAACACGATGCATAAACTTGAACTTGAACAGGATAAAGATGTCCACATTTTTCTCTCTTTGATGAAATATCATTTTTTTTCATTTAGTACTGCTCTCCGGAAGCGACAGAAGATACCTACATTTTCCCGGAAGACAAATTATGTACAATTTACCTTGATCTTCAAATTCAAAATGCATCGTGTTTCCTTCTGGAGCATCAGTGAATGTTTGAACCTTTTAGAGTTTGAGTCCCTCAGTTGTCCTCCGTGTGAAAAGATGGATCTTGGAATCATACAGTCACTGCTGGAAAGGGTTCAAATATGCAGAAGTTTAATGCTCAGTTTAACTGCTCTGAATAAACAAGAGACTCATGAACAACCATCACAAAACAAAAACAAAAAAACAGTCATAGATCATCCAGGTAACCACACACAGTATTAAGAACCAAGGGTTCCCAAACTTTTGAACAGGGTCATTTTAATAAATTCAGCTATTTTTTTGTCTTGTGGACTTTATGTAAACATCTTTTATGTAAAATTACTGAAAATTACAAAAAAATAAATATTTTTATATACAACATTTTGTATGATCTCTCTTATTTTGTTAAAATTATTCACATTTTCACAGATTCCGTAAGGGGTTCCCAAACTTTCGCATACCAATGTAAAATATACATATAATTATAAATATATAATTGTATGTGTGATGTTTTCTGCAGGACTTCAGACGGTTCTTGTCCATCATGAATCGGGCATTGCAGCCATCACTGTCACCACAGTCGGCTATCAGACGTCTCATCTAGAAGCAGCAGCGGTTTTGAGTGGAGTGAGTTCGTCTGTAGTATTTTGATATGAAAGAGTTTTTTTTTTTGTTTTTTTTTAAATCCCAACCAAATCCACAATACATCGACATTTACTTCAAATCAAAACATGGTCAGAAATGGAATACAAGATTGCAGTTGTTCTTTACGTGTATTCTTTTTTTTTTTTTTTTTGACACAAAGCCTTAGATGCCAGTTCAGTCAACACATTTTTGTGGAATGACTCATTTTAAAAAAGTTGAACTTTTTACTTGAGTGCCAGGTTTTTAGAGCACTGTGTCATGCAGCAGATGTGAGCTCAGCTGTCAAACACATCCGTCTGGCTAATGTAACAAGAGAAAAGGTGACAAATTCTTGAATTTAATGAATTTAACTAATTATAATGGTCAGGTTCAGGCTAATAAGTGCCCATTGTCATCTCTTGAATTCATGCAAAAAGCTGCTCTGACAGCAGAGTTCAAGATAAAACTTGTTCAAGAGAACTAAAATGATGCTTGCTGTGCTATCCTCAGTATATGTTCTGTATATAACTTGACAGGCAGGTAAACTCTTCCATAACATCAAGACTCTGAAGACAGTTCACTCCTTGTTCACAGGTTTATTAACGTTGCAATGGAAATGTGAAACCACAATGCTACAAAAGGCATAAGATGTATGCAGATGTCACAGGATTAGCTCCGATACAATAAACATTCTGCTCTCTGTGCCATGCTTGACTACTTCCTGATTAATGGTCACATGACTCCTTAATGAAACCCAGGATTCTTAAAGGGACCATGTCCCTTTAAAACAAAGGATCACTTAAAGAATAAAAACAAAACTAACATATGTGATAACGGAACACTCCCCGCCTGCTTACACATCACCTTGACAAACTCTATGATGCATCTACTTTGGACTCTGGGGAAAGTAGGAGCACTACCTCTGTAATAGGTCTAAGAAAACGCGTAGAACCTCCTGGTTTAATGACCTTGACCTCAACCTGACGCACCTTCCCGTCTTGGCTAGGGAAGGTCTGAGTTACCAGTCCAAGGGGCCATTCATTTCGTGGTACTTGGCTATTCTTGAGGAGGACAACACTTCCTGGTCTGACATTTGGATGAGCAGACTGTCATTTTTTTGCATGCCTGTAGGGTTGGTAAGAATTGCTTTCACCATCTGTCTCAGAATGTGTTGGAAAGGTGTTGGAAAGGTGTTGAACTTGCCGCCACTGGCACTTGTAGAGGTCTGCAACTCCAAACTCGCCTGCAGGTGCAGCAACAACGTTCACTTTTTGTGTGAGGAGAACTGCTGGGGTGAGTATAAATTATTCATCAGGGTCCGTTGTCACGGGAACAAGAGGCCTGGGCCCTCACTTATCAACCGTGCGTACGGACAGATTTGTGCGTAATGAGTGCGTAAGAACAGTTTTGCGCAAAGTGTGGGATTCACCAACTTGTACTTATACGTAGAAATGTGTGTAAATAAGGTAGAATAGCGACACCACATAAAAAGCATTTAAGAGTGTCACAGTATGCATTAAGCAATCCATATATGTCCTGTGTTTCAACACTCAATTTATAATTTGTCTAGTTTTAAACACGATACATAATTGGTGTCAAACCCTATAAAAGACAGCTGTGAAAAATGTTTGTCTCAGTGCATTGGCTTATTCTGTGTTATTGGAAGACTTTCCCATGTTCCACCAAAATGGGAAGCGTGTGGAGGATTAAAACTCAAGTGCAACCTCGATCTGCCAGATATGTCTTCACAGTTTTGCTGTCAATGTTTGTTGGTATCTTTTAAGTCTTTGCACACACCAACAAAGTTTGTGCCACGGTCTGAACGAATGTGTTTTACAGGTCCACACTGCAAGAAAACGTCTAAGAGCATTGATGAAGCTGGATGTGTTGAGAGACTCTATAACTTCCATATGAACAGCTCTTATGCTCATACATGTAAAAATGACAGCCCACCTCT
The DNA here is from genome assembly GCA_037101425.1 of Elopichthys bambusa. NCBI lineage: Eukaryota > Metazoa > Chordata > Actinopteri > Cypriniformes > Xenocyprididae > Elopichthys > Elopichthys bambusa. Next base: position 23,073,797 of record CM074451.1, on the reverse strand, counting down.
TACTGTGAAAACCCTCCTCTTGTCCGTCGTGAGGCGACACTCCAAGGGGCAAATACATCCAGTCCAACACTGGTAAAGGGAGGGTCTGTTGAGAGGCGATCTGCTGGAAGGCTGGACATTTTCTGGATACTGAGTGGAGCTCTAAGCCGTCTGCAAGTTACACACTGGATGATGCTGCTCACCTTTCGTTTCCCACCAACTATCCAAAAGCCGGCTGAACGGACAGCTCCTCCAGTAAAGTGACGGCCTTGATGGTGGATATGCTCATGGTGGTGTCTAATGAGCAAAGCTGCAATGTGAAGCTTGCAAGGAATTATCAAAGGAGACTTCTCACTCTGATTAAGGCCTGAATGGTGGAGACGGCCTCTGACTCTCAGCAGACCTTGTGCATCAATGAATGGATCCAGAGTGTGAAGAGGACTACTTTTTGGAATCTTCTCTTGCTTTTGGATACATTTGATGTCTTGACTGTAAACCTCTTCTTGCACCACTTTGATGATGGCTGAAGCTATATTGGATTCCTCCACTGTGAATTCTGCCTTGCAGTAATGCTAGCCCTTACAGGAACTGTTTTTCTTAGGAGCTTTGTTGAAAAGACGGGCTACATGAATAAGATGTGTAATAGCACCAGTTAGAGACTACCAAGATGAAAACTTGGCAAATCGTTGGGAACCAAGCTGCTTGGATGACGACGTAGTGCTTAAAGTGGATACTAGAGGCCGTACATCTTGATCTGAACTTGGATCAACAAGGTTGTAAGTGCTCTCAGAGGTACCTGGTTCTGGCATGAGCAGAAATTTGGGTCCACTTAGCCAATTGGTGTTTTGTAAGTGGGTTGCAGGAACAGACTGTGTCGCATGATCTGCAGGGTTTTGGTCTGTTGGCACATAGCGCCATTGGTCAGGATTGGAGGACCTTTGGATACGTTGTACCCGGTTCCTAACATAAACCACCTTACTGTCTGAGTAAGGTTCTCTCAGTAGTGAATTCTCTCAGAATAGCCTTGCCTTGAGTTGTGACCGGCACTACAAACCCAAGAGGATCTAGAGGCTGTTGATAGTTGATAAAACACTTCGCTGGGTTTTATCTCATCAAAGACACTGAAGAGGAAACAGTCGGTATGGAAGTTCCAATTGAGTCCAAGACTACGTTGCATTGGCAGTGTGTCTGCCTCAAAGTCTAGATCTTTCAGGTCACTTGCATGATCTCTGGATGGGAGAGCTTCCATGACCTCTTTGTTGTTTGCTGCAATCTTATGTAGCCTCAGATTGGATTTGGAGAGAATGTCCTGTATCTTTTTCAGCAAACTGATAGCAGCTTCAGCAGTAGGCAGGGACTTCAGGCCGTCATCTACAAAGGAGTCATGCATCACAAAATGCTTGACATCAGGGTTAACATGGAACTCTCTGATCTGAACAGACTGGTGCAGGCAATGAATAGCCACCGCAGGTGAGGGGCTATTAACGAAGACATGTCTTTGGAAAGGTCATTGTCTTGAAACCAAAGAAAACGTAGAAAGTCTTCTTCCTGTCTTTTTCCCTTACCAAAAAACAATAGAACATCTGTTCTAAGTCCACTGTGAAGGCAATGGCTTCTTTCCTGAAGCGGATCAATACTCCCAGCAGTGTGTTGTTAAGGTCAGGCCCAGTTAAAAGTACATCATTAAGTGATACACCATTGTGTTTGACACTGGAGTCAAACACTACTCTGATTTGCTTAGGTTTCTTCGGTTGGTACACTCCGAATGTTGGCAGGTACCATTGCTCTTATTTCTCTCTCAGAGGAGGGGCCAACTCAGCATGGCCGTTTTTAAACATCTTGTCCATGAAGCAGAGGTCTCTCATTTCAGGCTTCCTTTCAAAGTTGCATTTGAAAGACAAAAGACATTTCAGTGCTTGCGGCCTGTTGTTGGGAAGGCATGGACATAGATTCTTAAAGGGTAATGGTGCTACCCATCTGTTGTTTGAATCTTTTTGTAGACCTTCCGCCATGTCTTTCATGAAAGAGGCATCCTGAATCGAAGGAGCCACTTGGTTGTCATCTTTGGTTTGCTTAAACACAGTGCATCCCAGGTGGTCAGCATCACAGATATACTCATCCACAGAATATGTTGGGGGGGTAGTCACTTAGTTGGATGTCCCTGTATTTTTCTTTAACATGGAAGACGTTCGGACATGGACTAAAGAGAGTTGGGTGTTTTGGCTCTGTGATGTTTGTGTGAAAGTTCCTGATTGTCTGTGGTTTGTGGACATTTCCCAGACATACATTGCCAACAGTGACCCATCCCAGATCCAACTTCTGTGCATAGGGTAGGTTGTGTGAGCCATTCCTGACCTAAGAGAAGCATAATTGGGGCTTGTGGGTCCTGTTCTGGAATGAGGTGTGCCACAGACTTTAAGTGTGTGTGACGGCGAGCCACATCAGGAGTTGGAATCTCGTCTCTGTTATTGGGAATGTCGTTACATTCTATAAGGCTTGGTAATGGGATGCGGACAGTTCCATCCAGAGATTCCACTTCATAGCTGCTAGCCCTTCTTCCAGCTGACTCCTTTACTCCCGCACATGCCCTTAATGTGTAAGGAGCACTTGGACTTTAGTTCGCTCACCAGTTCTTTGAAGTGTTCAGTGACCAGTGACCTGTTGCTCTGTTCGTCCAGGATTGCATACTGCAGGACTTTTACTGCTTTGTCTCTTTGGGCCAGCTGGAAATACTTTTTTACAAGGCATATTTTAGAGCAAGATCGGTCTGTCTGATCTTCCCCACAGACTTCTGTGCATTTGCTGGTAACTCGAGATTGAGGTGAGATTTCCTCCCCCTCCCCACAGTGCTCAGAAGCAGCGTCTACTTCTATCCAGGGCGTGGTCCAGGGTGGAGCGCTGTGTTGTGCCTTTCACTCTTACATTCAGAACATTGGACTGCAGTTCTTTGCAATATGCGATGCCGAAGAGCAGCATTTAAAGCACACATTATTCTCTTTTAAAATTGCTTTGCGAGGCCTTTCCCTGAATGCACGGCATTTACGCAGAGGATGTGGTTTTTTATGAATGGGACACAGTTTATCGCAGTCATCAGAGTTTTGGGAGGGCTCACCAGTATCAATGGGAACTCTGGAAGATACCATTGTCTTGTGTACAGAGATTTATCGTTGTTTACTAGTCTTCCAAGCCGTCTTCTCCATCTTGGGAGCCATGTCTATATGAGAGATAAAGTTAAAACTTGGATCATTCCCAATTCTAGCCTCCTGACTAACAAAGTCTACGAAGTAGGCAAAGGGAGGATAGGGAACATGGTTTTGTTGCTTGTAGGCTGCACCAACTGATGCCCACTTTTCTTGCAGACGAAACGGCAGCTTCTGTACTATTAGATTGACGCCTCTTGTCGTGTATAAGAAAGCGAGTCCTGGTAAGTCTCCTTTGGCCTTAGCGGCCTGAAGCTTCATTAGAAGATCACTCAACTTTGTCAATTTAGGATAATCTCGACTCGCTATTTTTGGAAAGGTGTCAATTCGTTTGAACTAAGCATCTTCTATCACTTCTGTAGAGCCATACGTTTGTTCAAGTCTGTCCCATGCCATTGCCAGTCCTGCTTGTGAATTGTTGATATGTATTGCCCTTATCTGTTCCACATGCTCTGCTGACTCCTTGCCAAGCCACTTCAGCAGGAGATCCATCTCTTCACTCGGTGTTAGGTTTAAATCGGTAATTGCAGTCTGAAAAGATGGTTTCCAGGCTCTGTAGTTCTGAGGTTTATCATTAAAGGGAAGTAAGCCTGTTGCCTCAAGCTCACGACGAGCAAGATATCTTACAAAGTCATTTATGTTTGAGCTGCCATGATTTGAGTTTGGGGATATGGGGTAGGATAGAGGAGTAGGATGACCACTGTTATTTTGCTGTCTGAAGTGTTGCACAGGGGTAGCATGGTTGCTCTCGAATCTAACTTCACATGACTCACGAGTGTGTTCATTTTCATAGATGCATGGCTGTTTTGCAGTAATGTGAGGTGGTTGGAAAGCAGCACTGGTTTGGTGTGCAAGGATAGGTTTGGCTTCAGGTTTAAGATGTGAAGCTGAAATGCTGTAGCTTTGGCTTGGTTCTGTTTTTGGGGGGGATGTCATCCTCACACAGCTGGAGTTCTGTCTCTCATACTTTGGTTTGTTCAGTGCGTTGTGTGGTTTCCAAGGGAGCAGAATTTAAACTTAGTCTGCAACTGTGTTTCTCTACATTTTCATCCATAGCAGCTTCAAGCACCTCTGCTTCTGCGATGGCTGCTGCTGTTTCTTTCTTATGTTTAAGCATTTCCATAGATGCCTCCATTTTGGCTTTTTGTAGCTTCAGATTAACTTCCTCTTCGACGAAGGCAAGACGTGCTTTTGCTGCCTCTGCTCTTGCTCTCGCCTTAGCTGCTGCTGACCCAGTTGACGAAGCACGAGAGTGTGTCTTTAATGAAGATGTTTGTTGCCATGGCATGGTCTTGTGGTGTATCTCTCCACACAACTATAGTCTGATAGTTGTCCACTGGCTGTGTGTGACAATGCTTTTAGTGTAATCTGTCAGCCTGCATTGCCTTTTAAAAGATGTGGTTTCACTGTGTCATCCTCAGTATATGTTCTGTATATAACTTGACAACCAGGGGTCCGTTCTTCGTACCTTGCTTAATACATCTGAGATGATTTGACAGATCAGATGATTTGACCACCATCAGCAATGCAGCGATTGGCTGGAGTCAAGACGGCAACGTAATGACATATATTTAAAAAAGACACCTGACGAAAAACTTGACGAATTTCTAGACACTTATGAGGAAACGGCCAAGCGAATAAAATGACAGAAGAACGACATAAATGTTATAATAGACAAATAAAATTTGCAATTTTTTCAAATTAATGCACGCACGGCATAAACTATCTGCACATCATGTGTGTAAGACTCCAATAAAATTATTAGTAATTATACCCTCACGAATGAATCTCTCAATGAGTAAAACTGGCTGTCTATATTATGATATACTATGCAACATTATAATATTATTTTCAAATTTATTTTTAAATCATTATTATTGTCCCTGGTTTACATTAGGGTACTCTTGTGGGAAAGAAGCAGTGCCTGAGACAAACTTTGAGCATCAGCTCCGCTTAAAAAGATCCAATCTAATCCTGTTTACATTAAATAAGCCTGCTCCCGAGCAGGCTTAAGGTTACGGACCTGTTGCTATGACAGCAAGTCCAGGATGAGCGTTGAAGAACCGAACAATCCATAATAATGCCAAATCGTCATCAAATCCAGCTAACTGGGTTAGCAACGTACGAAGAACAAGCCCCAGATAAACTCTTCCATAACATCAAGACAGTTCACTCCTTGTCCACAGGTTTGACATTGCAATGGAAAGGTGAAACCACGATGCTACAAAGGGCATAAGATGTATGCAGATGTCACAGGATTAGCTCAGATACAATAAACATACTACTCTCTGTGCCATGCTTGACTACTTCCTGATTAATGGACACATGACTCCTTAATGAAACCCAGGGACCATGGCCAAATAAAACAAAGGATCACTTAAAGAATAAAAACAAGACTAACATATTATGTGATAATGGAACACTTGCTTATTATAATGTGTTTATTCTTGTTGGCATTATTTTATTTATTTTATTTTTTATTTAGGATAACTATGGAAAACCAAATTAAAATGTATTGTATTAATATTACATTAGTGAAATTACAAAGCTGGCACAGAGGTGTATTATTACAATGTAAAGTTACTATGGCTTTTGTTTTTAAGTGCGCTACATGTAGGATAAAAGTATGTGACTGTGAGGTTATTTCTGCGACAGCTCCAGCTCTCTGACGAACCAAACTGCCATGTGCTTACCAAGGATTAGAGAGTGAGTGAGCATATGAGTGATTTCGGACACAGCAACAGAGTCAACGATAAGAGTACGTTCCTGTACTAGAGTCGACCCTAAAACTAGGGCTGTTCAGAGCTGTGTGGGGGCAGGAGGGCATGGGTCAATGGATCTCTGGTTTAGATTGAGCAATCAACAGCCTGAGGATCAGAGAGAGGCTGAATCGTCATTTCTGGAGAACATGAGCCGTTTCGTTTCCTCAGCAGTTACTGTTGCCAGCAACAAACCTAACCAGCACAGGAAGCTGAAATTGCAAAAGGCTAGCTCTGTTTTAACACCTTGCCAGCATTAACTTAAATAATTTTAGCAAATGGCTGCAATATAACAAAGAGTGACAAATTTAAGGGGGTCTGAATACTTTCCGTACCCACTGTATATTGGCTTTTTGTTGGGCTGCCATGCTGCCATGATATCGGCATCAGCCAGCAAAGAATCCATGTCGGTGGACCACTGCCAATTTACTCATACATATTGGATCATTATTAAACTTCACTCTAAATTGGAGCTCTGATTCATGTGTGTTTTGTTTACATGTGTGCATTAGTTTGATCCTTTGAGTGCTGTCTCGGCCATGCTTGACCTTCTGTTAGTAGAGGACGTGAGGGTGACCCCTGACACTATCACCATATACAATCATCCCGATGTGGCGGTAAGGTCTCACACACTCACACACACACTCACTCACACACTCACTCACTCACTCACTCACTCACTCACTCACTCACTCACTCACTCACTCACTCACTCACTCACTCACTCACTCACTCACTCACTCACTCACTCACTCACTCACTCACTCACTCACTCACTCACTCACTCTCACACCTCTCTCTCTGCTGAAAGAGCTTGTACAGTGTACCTGACATCTGCTTCTCTGCAGGCTGATCTGACTCTGCAGCAGGGCTCCGGTTATTTCTTCGTCAATGCAAGTGTCGGGGGAATCGCAGAGGTCACATTTCAAGAGTCCCAGGGAATTGCTCAGGTAACGTTTTAAAGGCCTGTTCCAGGTTCAGTAGAAGATAAGCTCTGTCATTGGGTATTGGTGGCATTTTGTTTACTGCATAAAACAATTTCAACTAAGCATGATGTGATACAAATGACCTTATTTAATAAGAAAAACAGGAATTCATATTTGATCCCATGGGTTTAACGTTATCATATACCTGTAACTATTCTATTCCCATTAAACATGTGTGTTCTTTATAAGTGTTATTGGCAGTGTCTTAACCAGGAGAGCCTATAATCTAGACGACAGTAGGGATGTGACGGTGAGGAAATTTTCCCACTGGTTAATTGACATGAGACAACACCGGTAATATCACCGGGTGGGTGGGGACGTTGATGTTCAGATTTTAATTATAGTGTCTGTTCTCTAACTGAATTAAATTATTTTTATTACTAAAACAACGGTGGGGGGTGGACAAGTGATGTAATCGGTATTTGGCTAAACACCATGTAACACCAGTAACGGCCGACTATCGCAGCAAGCCTAGACAACAGCAAAGGTTACTTATTCAGTAGACTCAGTCTTTGGTGTGAGTGAAATAAAATGTACAGTAAAATGCCATTGCTGCACTGACGAGAATGTCTCCCAAGCGTTTTAGGTGTTCTGTAGCTGGATGGATTAATCCACAAACAGTAGCTCTCTCCATTTACTCCCTAAATTTGAGCCACTGAAGACAAGGTGGATTAATTTGGTTTTCGAAGAAAATGCTCCCTCAACTCTACCGAAATTCATTTATGTCTGCGCGAGTCATTTCACACCGGACTTCTTTGTGAACGAATGTCAAATACAAATGGACAATACAAAACAGAGGTTGTGCTAAAAATGTGTTACTCAAGGATAGATCAGTACTGTTCATGATCCAGCTTACAGTCTCCAGAGTGATACTGGATACGGCAGTAATGAAGGTGACAGCGCTTTATTACAGTTCATCAGAGTTGATTTACGGATATAAAGTTTACCAGTTTATTAAGCACCACCCGAAAAGGCATAAGGTCTTTATATATTTGACTGTTAGTTGTAACGAGTGTTTCTGCGTACTTCGCTATGTATGTTGATGATAATGCAAGGGAGAGAGAGAGAGAGCGTTTATGGAAAATATTTTAATGCACACAATATAAGTTAGAACAGGTATAGTTGAGTTCAATTACGGTTAAAAGTGGCAATTTTAACATGCTATAAAAAATGATCTGTGGGGTATTTTGAGCTAAAACTTCACATACGCACTCTGGGGACATCAGAGACTTATTTTTTACATCTTGTAAAATGGGGTATAATAGGTCCCCTTTAAATCCAATTGATCGCACGGGCGCCTCACTCACACGCAGACGCAACATATCAATTCTAGAGTTGCTAAATTTACATTTCAGCCATGTATCAGCAAATTAAATGCAGAGAAAGTTAAAACCGCTCAGTTTAATGGTCCACTATTAGGAGTACATCTGTACCAGTTGGTGCACGCAACACCCAACCAAACACATTTTTGCGCATACGAAGGATGATGTTTTACGTGGATATTGAAACAAGAGTGAAATACAAAGTCTTAGTTTACATCGTTCTTGTTCTGTTTGAATAAAAAAAATTTGAGGATTTTCTGTGGAGTGAAGAGGGGTACTAAAATAACCAAGTGTATGTTAATAATGTTTGTAAGTTTTGTTTTATTTAGCTGTATTTTCTTTTTAAATTAATTTTATTGTTTGCAATTACAAGGTTGAGGGGTGTTTTTAGAGTAAGATCAATTTCTTTTTCATGTGATTTGTAATTTAATTGCAAAGTTTAACCATCATAGAGTGAAAGTTTATCAATTGCATGTGTTTTTAAGTCCTGTCCTTTTAAACATCAAGTGCAAGAAGACTGGAAGCCGCACACTGTTTTCTGTGCGCGCACACATCCGCACACACCGCACATGAATACCAAATTCAGTTCTCTTTCTCTTCTTTTTAAAGCTTGAACGGACACGTGCATGCAAAATTAAGTCAAAATGCCCTTGAATATCCTCGTAAACACTGTCAGTTATGTGTTATAAACAATTGAGAAAGAAAACCGATGTATCATTATATTGGATCCGTGCTTTCATCTTAAAGTGACAGCAGTGAGCAGCCTAATGTACCTGCAGCTGTTTGTGTCACCAATGTTAATCAAACATTGAAAGAGGAAGAGTAAATCACTTTTGTAGCTTTAACAAAAATATATTTTATTGATTAATTAATTATATATTAATTATATTTAATTTAGTGAGGACTATGCAGTGTCATTTTACAATTGATTATGTCTGCATCTGAATACAGATAGATACAAATGATATAAGCAGTGCTGTATGTTTATCAGGTAAATCTGTGTTCTATTGTATTTATCTATGCTTGTAATTTATGTTCTATGCAGATTCACTCCCCTACAAAATCACCACAATCATCCTAGAATGGTTAATTCTTTACAAATAGAGCTATTCAAATCAGGTGGTGAAATTTTCATATCACAATATATATCGCAGAAAAACAATATCTCGCAATGTCCGTTTTTTCCAATATCATGCAGCCCTAGTTCAAGGCTGACAATTGCGGTCTGATTTTTGGGTTTTAAAATGCTTTGGAAAAAAAAATATTTTATTGATATTGCTTTCAATGACATTAGTGGACTTCTGTTAGTGAGCTCTACAGCGGACTGCACAATATAAATTGGTAATAACTTGTTCATTCTGCACACTGTAAAATCAATTTAATTTAATTTGAATCTAATCTTATTTCATTATAACTCAGGTGGTCCCAACTCAAGCAGGGGTCTTGCAGGTGATGGTTCATGACCTTTGTTTGACCTTTCCTTCCCCTGCTACGGCTACAGTTCACATATCTGATATTCTGGAGGTTTATGTCCGTGTGGTCGACAAGGTTAGTGACATCCACTCAAAAAAAAAAAAAAAACCTCATTTCATGCATGTGCACTTAATGATCTTTTATAAAGTGGTTTTGAAATCGGAGGTGAAATTCAGATGAAACAATCATTTCAGGTTGAGATCGGCAAGTCAGTCAAAGCATACGTTCGGGTTTTGGATGGCAACAAGAAGCCTTTCCTGTCCAAATACTTCTCTGTCATGAACCTGAAGCTGAGGGCAGCGTCGTCCATTATATCTCTGCAGTGAGTGACCGATTCCATATCATCTTTACTTGATGTTCTGGCATCTGTGAAAGTTAATAAACTTCTGTTGTTTGTCAGATCTCTGCCCGATTCATCAGAAGAAGATACGGACACATTTCTGGTCAAAGGTCTGGTGATCGGACAAACCAGTGTGTCTGCTGACGTTATTGACAAAAATGGCAGAAAAATCACCTCTGCACCCCAGCAAATTGAAGTAAGCCTCTTCTGTGCTTTCATTTACAGCATTTACATTTTTTGAATGGATTTCTTCAAGCATAGCATGTATGCATTATTTGTAGTTAAACTACAGGGCTGCTTAGTTGATGAATGTTCTTAGGTGTGCAATTATTTTCCAATAAGTAGTTCCAGGCAGTTTTTGATGGCATTACAGTTCCATATCACTTATGATTTTATTTACAGTCATGTGAAAAAGTTAGGACACCCTATTGAATTCCATGGTTTTCCGTATTAGGACATAATAAAAATCATCTGGTCCTTGGCAGGTCTTAAAATTTGGAAAATAAAACCATCACACAGTGTCATTATTTATTTAACAAAAATAAAGCCAAAATGCAAAAGACATGGGTGACAAACTAAAGACTATGATTCAATTGCTTATAGAGCACATTTTTACAGCAATAACTTGAAGTAATAATTTTCTGTATGACTTTATTAGTCTCTCACATCATTCTGGAAGATTTTTGTTCTTCTTTACAATGTTGCTTCAGTTTATTGAGGTTTTGGACATTTGTCTATGCACAGCCCTCACCACAGCTTTTTAGTCGGGATGAGGTCTGAACTTGACTGGGCCACTGCAACGCCTTTATTCTTTTCTTTTTCAGCCATTCTGTTGTAGATTTGATGGTGATCTTCAGATCATTGTCCAGTTGCATGACTTAGTTTTGGCCAAGCTTTAGCTGTCATATGGATGGCCTCACATTTGACAAAATCATCACCCCTCCACCAGTATGCTTCCCTTTTGGTATGAGGTGTTTGTGCTGATATGCTGTTTAGTTTTCACCAAACTTGGCTCTGTGCATTATGGCCAAACATCTCCACTTTGGTCTTGTCTGTCCAAAGGACATTGTTTAAGAAGTCTTGTGGTTTGTTCAGATGCAACTTTGCAACCCTTCCAACATGCCATACTTGTCCTGTCTTTTTCTAATTGTACTGTCATGAACTTTATCATTTAACATGGTAACTGAGGCCTGTAGAGTCTGAGGTGTAGTTCTTGGGTTGTCTGCAATTTCTCTGAGCATTACACGGTCTGATCTTGGGGTGAATTTGCTGGGACGTCCACTCCTGGAAAGATTGGTGTCTGTTTTGAATGTCTTCCACTTGTGAATAATCTTCCTCACTGTAGAATGATGGACTTCAAATTGTTTGGAAATGGCTGTATAACCCTTCCCAGATTGATGGCAGCAACAATTGCTTCTCTAAGACCACTGCTGATGTCTTTCCAACTTGGCATTGTGTTAACACACACCTGAAGGCTCCAGACCAGCAAACTGCAGAACAGCAAAACTTCTGCTTTTATAGAGATGATCAATTAATCAAAGGCATTTCATTAGCAGTGTTAATGACTGCTTCTTACCCTCTTAATTCCTAAGGAAACAGTAAGGGTGTCCTTAGTTTGTCACCCATGGCTTTTCCAAATTTGGCCTAGTTTTTGTTACATATTTTATGACACTGTGTGATATTTCATGTGATGTTGTTCATCTGAGGTTTTATTTTCCAGTGGCCCAGTCAAGTCCAGACCTCATCCCAACTAAAAAGCTGTGGTGAGGGCTGTGCATAGACAAATGCCTAAAACCTCAATAAACTGAAGCAACATTGTAAAGAAGAACGGGCCAAAATTCTTCCAGAATGATGTAAGATACTGATAAACTCATACAGAAAATGATTACTTCATGTTATTGCTGTTAAAATGGGCTCTATAAGCAATTGAATCATAGGGTGTCTTTAGTTTGTCACCCATGGCTTTTGCGTTTTGGCTTTATTTTTGTTGAATAAATAATGACACGGTGTGATGGTTTTATTTTCCAAATTTTAAGACCTGCCAAGGACCAGATGATTTTTGGTTATGTCCTGATATGGAAAACCATGGAATTCAATAGGGTGTCCTAACTTTTCCACATGACTGTATTTCAAATGTCCTCACAGCCTACAATAGCAAAAGAACCAAAACTGACAAATATATAGACCAAGCAAATAAATATAAAAACAATAGAATAAAAATGAAACCATTTCTGTTTTCCCCACAAAATCACTTTTTAATAAAAAATGGTTAGTATAAAATATAGGGCTATCAAGCAATTACAGTTTTTAATCTAATTAATTACATGATGTGGCGATTAATTGATCTAATTAATCGCAATTTAATTTTTTAATGAAATCACATATCATTTTTGGCTGAGAAATTACCCCCAAAAGATAATTTGAAGTCTTTTTTTGTAAAGCATCAAATAGACAAGTAGCTTCAAATAAAAAGTAGCTTCAGAAAAAAATATTTAATTCGATTCAACATGGAAATTTTTATTCATGAACTTTTAGACCATAAGGGTGAGCAAATGACTGAATTTTGGGTGAACTATATCTTAAGTTATATTAAGTCGTTCATTCATTCAAACTGCAGGATTTGTTCAGGAGTAAAATAAATGGTTCTCTTCAGGCATCTTGAACTTGAAGCGGCGCTACACAGACTGATGACATGTATGACATCAAAGTAGTAAAGTATCACCAGAGCGAATAGAGATCAGACAGTTCTATATGCTTTTCGCTCTCAATGTACTTTGATATCATACAAACCATTCTGATATCGGTCTGTGTAGCGCCGCTTGAAGTTCTTTTTTGTTTTTTACTCTGTTCATTCAAAACGCAATATTAACTTCTTTACTGAACTGTTGTATAAAATCAGTATTGCATTTGCACCAGTTATATAGGAGACAAAATAAATATTATATAAATGGGACAAAAAAATGTCCTCCATCGCGCAGTGAGTTGTTGCCCTGCATCGTATTTGTCATCAATCAACTGTATGAAATGTCAGATGAACTACATAGTTTTGGGGCGAGGCAAGTGCGTTAATTGCGTTAATTTTAATGCGTTATTTTTTTACCATAATTAATTAATCTAATTGACACGTTAAATGGACAGCCCTTATAAATATAAATATGATATAAATATAAATAAAAATTTATAAATAAAAATGATTAAATGATAATGGATGATAAATGGTAAAAGCGATTGAATATAAATTATTGAATAAATGACTGACTGTAAATAATAGCTAAAGAAATTAATGTGTTTTTATGATCTGTAGGTCTTTCCCCCCTTCAGACTGCTGCCCAGGAAAGTCACTCTAATAGTTGGAGCAATGATGCAGGTATATAAATCTTTTTTTCTCAAATTTTTATTTATTCCAGTACATTTCACTTTCCACTTGTCTAATGCGCTCAGATCTGATGAGTAAATGAGCCGTTAAACGAACAAAATGCAAGCCAATGCTGCAGTCTAGAGCTGCAAAACATGTGTCCATGTAAACGCAGTTAATGTACTTTTTTTAGTTCAACATTAAATCATTCTGGTTAAAAATCTAATTTGTGTGTGAAATTTGTGTACATTTTCACGAACAAATCACTATTCACCAGTAACTTTTGTATTGTATATTTGATGCAAATTACTAACCTCAAGCATTGCAGTCACTCATTTAGAATATACTGCAAATTCATTACGACCAAATTGTGCATACGCACATTTTCTCACATAAAAATTTCCATGAGAAGTTCTCCTGTGCGTATAAAAATGAACAGTCCATGCAATAATTAGTGAATGAGACCCAGTGACTGTCTTGTCCTGGATGAATGGATAAAATGATGGTCAAAAATACCACTGGCAAACATCTCAGGCTACAACATTGATGTCTGCTTCCAGGATGATAACTATCAGGAAAACGATGTTTGCCAGTAGTCCTCCAACCTTTTATTTATTTATTTTTTTAATCTCGTAATGTTATAAAACAACAAGAGCTACATTTGTACATAAAATGTCATGACGCCATTACTGTGTCAGTAATGAACATGCTCAGATCATCCCCCTTTTATAATAAAAAAGAAATATACCACCACTTTCAATCCAAATTAAATTGAGTTTTTGCTAGTGTTGGGGCCGAGTCCACCTTTGTTTGAGTCAGAGTCAAGTCCAAGTCCTTAACCAATCGAGTCCAAGTCTAAAAGGGGCCGAGTCGGACTTGAGTCAGAGTTGAGTCTGGCCGAGTCCAGAAAGATTTAAATGATTTGAAATTGCATTTGACCTTTTGCAAAGACCCTCTCCTCTTACTTTTGCTACGTCCGTTAAGCTATGCCGCTCTCATGCCACACATGTTCTCACACAGTGAAAAATACATTGCAAAGCAAAGAGGACACTGACAGAGCAGGTTATTTTTGATATATATAATAAAGTCTTAGCTTTCAAATTTTGTCTTTGTCTTTTTTTTAAGAAATTCAAACAGTAAATACCGTTTTGTGGCAGTTTAATATGTAGCACTTCAGTTCAAGCAGCATGTGAACTGATCATCTCTTTATAGCACTAATTTAACATGAATGAACATCGGAACTGCAAAAAGATGTCAAGTCCACTGACGTTAATCTACTAACTGGTTTGGTTTGTTTGTCAGACAAAATGGAGGATATCTGCATTGTGATTGTTCAGTTCGCCTGTCAATCAAACTCTGGTGAAAGGTCAATTGTAAGGTCAACACTGAGCTCTTGAATTAATATTTTAATTACAGATTACAGAATCTGCAAGGTAATGCTCAAAATGGCAAAACAATGTCTTAAAGGGTTAGTTCACCCAGAAATGAAAATTTTTGTCATTCCAAACTCGTAAGACCTTCATCATCTTCGGAACACAAAGATATTTTTAATGAAATCTGAGATTCAATGCAACTACCACTTAGTAGGTAGTAAAGTACTCCATGCGGCTCCAGTGGTTTAACCTCAATTTTATGAAGTGATGCGAGTGCTTTGTTTGTGCAAAAAACATAATTTACCACTTTATTTACAAAATAATATTATCCAAAGCGTGTTCACGCAACAATGTCAGCTCTTGTGTGAACACAAAATTGCTCTTGTGAATGTACGTTGCAAATCAATATTTTCATGAATAAAGTGGTCAATTATGTGGGGTTTTTTTGCGCAAACAAAGCACTCTTGTCACTTCATAAAATAATAACAGAGGTTTAACCTCTATAGTCATATGGATTACTTTAGCAATGTATTTCCTACCTTACTGGACCTGGAAAGTGGTAGTTGCGTTGGATCTATATGGAGGGATAGAAACCTCGATTTCATTTAAAAAAAAAAACTTAATTTGTGTTCAGAAGATGAGCGAAGGTCTTACAGGTTTGGAAAGACACAAAGGTGAGTAATTAACAACAAAGGTGAGTAATTATTCAATCAGATTTTGATTAAATATTACAAAGCCAAACTATTTTTTTTTTTTTTGTGTGTGTGGATTGACTTGCACGGATGAATTGTCCATGACAAAACTAGCAATTTGAGCTCACAAAATAAATAAGGTCAATTCTGATTTCATGTGTACTTTGAGCCATCACTTACCACATTTTGTATCATGAAAACACTTGTCATAAACAATGAAGTAGTCCACACTTCACAGTGAATCTCTTACTTACATCGCATCTAGAGTATACTTGACTGGTTATGAGGGGATTTGTGAAAGTATAAAGCTTGTGCTGACTCTGAACACATACATTTTGAGCGAATTCTCCACATGGCGACTCTAAAACGCCTCTGGGCCGTTGCGTTCACACGCATGTCTGCGATTGGCTACAATGCCCAACGCTGCAACAATACAATGTAGGTAGTTTTCGTTTAGTTTCTGAATAATATTATATTGTGCTCTTCAGTGCCAGGACTCTGCTGTACTCAGGAAAATGTCCAAGACTCAGGAAAATGTCCAAGTCCGTGACAAGTCAGAGTTCATTGAAAATTGGACTCGAGTCCAAGTTCGAGTACCCCAGCTCTCATTTTTGGACTGGGCTAATATCCCAAATTATTAGGGCCCAAGTAAGTGTACTGTCAACTAGGGCTGTGCAATTAAGCATAATTGATTATCAATTTCGATTTGACTATTCGTTTTGGCTTCCAACAATTATAAAAAATTAAAAGTGCATTAAGCCGCAAAAGAGACACTGATTCAGAGCCTGTGCACAGAAAGCCACATGAGAACAGAGCCGAACGTGGATAAGCACATGGGCTTCGGATAAGCGGCTAAACGTGTACACAAAAAATGTCCAAATGCCTTTTTGGAGAGTATTTACATAGACACAGTAGGTTATGTCTTAAGTAAACGTACGCAGTTGAGAAAGAAAATGCGCGTGTTACAGTATATCGAGTCCCTGCATTAGCTCTTAAAGTGACCGCATTTAATATGCCTGCTGCAGTCTGTCATTAATGATAGATCACCCCAGTAGGGGCCATCCTACCATTCTTTTAATATTCGACATTTTGTGCTATAACAACTACACTGTGTTCTCATAGTAGATATGTGTGTGTCAACTAGTGTGTTTTCTTTGAGGTGTTTCTTTAACACTTTTCATGTGCTGCCTCAAACAAGTGAAAGTGAGACCGCACACATCTAACTGGCTCATTAGGACAAGAGGTTTGTCTGTCATGTAAATGGCATGTCTATGATTGATCTTCTGATGTCTGGATGAATTTCACCTGTTCATTTGTAGATCACATCAGAGGGAGGACCGCAGCCCCAGTCAAACATCCTCTTCTCTCTCTCCCATGACCACATTGCCTCTGTCAACAGTTTGGGTCACGTTCAGGGCCTGTCGGTGGGCAACATGACCGTAACTGGTGTGGTTCAGGCCGTCGACACAGAAACAGGCAAACTAGTGGTGGTGTCAAAGGTGATGCTCTACAAACAGATGTTGCCATATTGATCTGTGTGGTAAATAAGTTAAAGGGATAATTCACCCAAAAATGACAATTGTCATCAGATACTCTCCCTCATGTTGTTCCAAACCCAAAAGACTTTTATTCATCTCTGATTGAAACACCAATGAAGATTCATTGTAATCTGAGAAATTTCTGTCCCTCCATTGAAAGTCCATTGTAAAATAAATCCCCCAAAAAACGAGCTGTTTAATCCAAGTCTTCTGAAGAGACACAATCATTTTATATGGTGAACAGAGTTTGGGATTTTTTTGGACAGACTTTCTTTTTTTTGTTGTTGTTTAGTTTTTAAAAATAATCTGCATGAACAGAAGTGAATAAGTGGATCATTAAAGGGTGAACAGACTTTCAAAAGAAGGGCAGAAATCTCTCAGATTTCATTAAAAAATCTTCATTTTTGTTTCGAAGAGGAACAAAAGTTTGGAATTTCATGAGAGTGAGTAGTTGATGACAGAATTTTCAGTTTGGGTGAACTAACCTTATAAATATTGTTATTGAAAGGATCAAGTGGATGTTGAGGTTGTGCAGCTGAAGGCCATTAGAATCAGAGCTCCCATCACCAGAATGAAGACGGGAACGTTGGTAAACACATTGATTTGCTCAAAGTTTTTGTTTAAAGAGTATTTTGGCTTGTTACAAAGTTTTGGTTTCTTGCTATAGATGCCGGTGTATGTGATGGGCCTGAGCAGCAGTCAGACGCCTTTCTCCTTCGGGAACGCTCTTCCTGGACTGACATTTCACTGGTCTGTGACTAAGAGAGACATTCTGGACATTCACACACGCCACGCAGAGGTCAGAATAAAACTCTTTCTCTGCTGCACAATGCTTGTTTTCACTATTCGTATGTTGATTTTAAAGTGCCCCAATTATGCTTTTTCGAATATTACCTTTCACGCAATGTAAAATATAGCTGTCTGTCAATTAGGGCCCTATGAAATCGGTTTTATTTTTTTCCAAATTCCTTTTTTTTCTGTTTTAATTTTTCTGGATTTGTTGGGGGGGTTTTTTTGGGGTTTTTTTGACTGAAATTAAATTTTAGTAATCAAAAAGCATGTCTAATTAATTGAAATAATGAAACATATCCAATTTACCAACAATTTATTAAAAGTTTAACAAAATATTACATTTTTTTATAGGGCCCTATGATATGTTTTATTCTTTCCCTCAAATTCTGTTTTATTTTTACCATATTCTGTTCTAACTTTTCTGGATTAATGGTTTAATTACATTTTAATAATCAAAAAGCATGTCTAATTAATTGAATTCTTAAAAACAACAAAATTTAATTCTTTTTTTTTTTTTACTTTTATTTTGACAGGTTGCCGAGATCTTTGTTTCTCTGTTTATGATGATAGTTTTCTCAAACGAAGCGGTTAAATGCTGATGAAGTGACTTTCAGAGCAGCTCTGGAGATGACTTTCGTGCATTCATTTCCTCGTATAGTGAGGCGACATAGGATGAAAACAGTGTGTGTGTGTGTGTGTGTGTGCGCGTGTGTGTGTGAGGTAATGAAACCGCGCTTCCGTGTCATTCATTTCAGAGGCGCACACAGACATGCAGGATTCATATTTCAATAGTCTTTTTGCGCTTTAATGTTCACGGACACTAGTCTATATCGCGATTTGATTTAAGTGTACTGACCTGCTTTTTATTCATTGATCAAAAATTTGACTAATTCTGTGACATATACAGGTGCTGGTCATTATAATTAGAATGTCATCAAAACGTTTATTTATTTCACTAATTCCATTCAAAAAGTGAAACTTGTATATTATATTCATTCATTACACACACTGATATATTTCAAATGTTTATTTCTTTTAATTTTGATTATAACTGACAACTAAGGAAAATCCCAAATTCAGTATCTCAGAAAATTAGAATATTGTGAAAAGGTTCAATATTGAAGACACCTGGTGCCACACTCTAATCAGCTAATTAACTCAAAACACCTGCAAAGGCCTTTAAATGGTCTCTCAGTCTAGTTCTGTAGGCTACACAATCATGGGGAAGATTGACATGCTGACTTGACAGTTGTCCAAAAGACGACCATTGACACCTTGCACAAGGAGGGCAAGACACAAAAGGTCATTGCAAAAGAGGCAGGCTGTTCACAGAGCTCTGTGTCCAAGCACATTAATAGAGAGGAGAAGGGAAGAAAAAGATAAAAAGTGGTAGAAAAAAGTGTACAAGCAATAGGGATAACCGCACCCTGGAGAAGATTGTGAAACATAACCCATTCAAAAATGTGGGTGAGATTCACAAAGACTGGACTGCAGCTGGAGTCAGTGCTTCAAGAACTACTATGCACAGACGTATGCAAGACATGGGTTTCAGCTGTCGCATTCCTTGTGTCAAGCGACTCTGACAGCGTCAGAAGCGTCTCGCCTGGGCTAAAGACAAAAAGGACTGGACTGCTGCTGAGTGGTCCAAGGTTATGTTCTCTGATGAAAGTAAATTTTGCATTTCCCTTGGAAATCAGGGTCCCAGAGTCTGGAGGAAGAGAGGAGAGGCACACAATCCACATTGCTTGAGGTCCAGTGTAAAGTTTTCACAGTCAGTGATGGTTGGGGGTGCTATGTCATCTGCTGGTGTTGGTCCACTGTGTTTTCTGAGGTCCAAGGTCAATGCAGCCGTATACCAGGAAGTTTTAGAGCACTTCATGCTTCCTGCTGCTGACCAACTTTATGGAGATGCAGATTTCATTTTCCAACAGGACTTGGCACCTGCACACAGTGCCAAAGCTACCAGTACCTGGTTTAAGGACCATGGTATCCCTGTTCTTAATTGGCCAGCAAACTCGCCTGACCTTAACCCCATAGAAAATCTATGGGGTATTGTGAAGAGGAAGATGCGATATGCCAGACCCAACGATGCAGAAGAGCTGAAGGCCACTATCAGAGCAACCTGGGCTCTTATAACACCTGAGCAGTGCCACAGACTGATCGACTCCATGCCACGCCGCATTGCTGCAGTAATTCAGGCAAAAGGAGCCCCAACTAAGTATTGAGTGCTGTACATGCTCATACTTTTCATGTTCATACTTTTCAGTTGGCCAAGATTTCTAAAAATCCTTACTTTGTATTGGTCTTAAGTAATATTCTAATTTTCTGAGATACTGAATTTGGGATTTTTCTTAGTTGTCAGTTATAATCATTAAACTGAAAAGAAATAAACATTTGAAATATCAGTCTGTGTGTAATGAATGAATATAATATACAAGTTTCACTTTTTGAATGGAATTAGTGAAATAAATCAACTTTTTGATGATATTCTAATTATATGACCAGCACCTGTATACTAAATTCCATTTTTATGACTGGATTCCACAATTCCATCCGCTTTTTCTGCATCGCGGGACATTGTGAAAAATAGAAACAAAATGTATTAGCCTTTTTACCCATTATTATCAATCTAAATAAATCTACTGCACAATATAGGAGATTGTTAAAACTCAAACATGAGATTTTACTGGGCCGTCATATGAGGCCTGCCTGCGTGAGGCATGCCACTTCCGACTCGTGCTGTTTTGTAGTTTATTAAAAGTTTATTAATTCTGAACTTGTCGCGTGTCCATATTGCACCAAATACAACACTGCACTCGTATGGGTCCGCAGCAACACATCCACCACGTGTAAAGTCGATTGGATGAATGGTTCTCAACATAATCAAAATGCAAACAGACAGACACACAGAGATTCCTGCCTTTATTAGTAAGAAGTATATGTTCAGCCACCTCCCTCTGAAGCTTCAAATATTCGGTGTTGATTACTACCGAAGCTTCGAAGCTCAAAAAATGGTATTCAGACCAGCCCTACTAATCACCTGTGGGCCACTATTATCTAAAACTGGTCCATTAAAGGGGAGCTATTATGCCCCCTTTTGCAAGATGTCAAATAAGTCTCTGATGTCCCCAGAATGTGTATGTGAAGTTTTATCTCAAAATATCCCTCATAATTTTTTATAGCATGTTAAAATTGCCACTTTTTGGGGGTGAGCAGAAACAGAGCTCTGTGTCAGGAGTAGGGTTGCAAAGGGGCGGAAAGTTTCCGGAAACTTTTCACGGGTACTTGACCTGGGGAATTTTGGAAATATTCCAATTTGGAAACTTAACAGGAATTTATGGGAATTTACAGGAATTTACAGGTATTTATGGGAATTTATGAGAATTTATGGGAATTAATTTATTCCCATATATTCCTGTTAATTCCCATATGTTCCCGTTAATTCCTATGGAAAGTTTCCAGCTTTGAAAATTCCCAGAATTTTCTTCAGACTTAAATGAATTTCGGTAGAGCTGAGGGAGCATTTTCTTCGAAAACAAAATTAATCAACCTAGTCTTCGAACCTCAGATTTCAGGAGTAAATTGAGAGAGCTATGTGGATTAATCAACCCAGCTACAGAACACCTAAAACGCTTGGGAGACATTCTCGTCAGTGCATCAATGACGGACTGTGTACAACTCGCTCAGGGCGGTTCTATGTTAAAACGGCAGTGTCTGTCAACACAATAACTAGTTCTTCCAATGTTTCATCATCAGACTGGAGTTCGTATTGATATGGTAAAATCAATGCCATTAGTTACTGTCTTTACACTGTGTATAATCGCTGAGCTTTAGGAAGCCTCCGGAGCTGAAGTTCAGTTATGGTAACAGGCGTTTTGTTTCCGCACACGCTGTAAGCAGTAGACCAATCACAACAGACTGGGCCGTCTGGCCAATTAGAGCAGAGAAGCTCGTGGAAAGGAGGGGTTTAGAGAGACTGAATCTTCGGGTGAGTTACTTGAGAATCATTGAAAAATGTGGTGATGTTATGTATATTATGAGAAAGTGAAAGTGTTTTTTGACCCCCAAAACAAAATTGGGAACATTTAAAATGGCATAATAGGGGCACTTTAAGGTGTCCACCAAAGCGTTTTTAGACCGCTGAAAACGCCTAGCTGTGAGCGCTTGAAAGCGCTTCAGCAGCACAGCGTTTTTGTTTTGTTTGTTTGTTTTTTTTTCATTTGAGACGCTTTGTTGCTATGATACGGAATATCCTCAGCACTGTTACTTGCAACTGATTTCGCAGATAATTTGTATTTTTACTTCGGTTTTGATTTGGTATCTAAGTATTGAAGATATTTTGTTATACATCTTGTTATACATACGAGAGCATTTTTGCATTTGCTCTCGATAATTTAAAAGAGTGAAAAGAAAGGAAGAAGACATGATCTGGATAGAACAGCTGTTCTTATAATGTACATACAAATTGTTTTACAAGTTAATACAAGTTAAAAAATGAATAATCTAGACATTTAAAAAAAAATAAATGAACACGAAAGGAACATTTATAATTAAATGTACTTAAAGGTACCAATATAAAAAAATATAAAATTAAAAAATGTGAAAATTATACAAACATTTGTGGTTGTTGCAACAATAAAGGTTCTAAAGTTCTTTGAAGAACAAAGAAAACATATGAAGTTCAATGAAACACATCACACATTACCTGGAACAAGTGGCAGGTCTATTAGTCATTGCATTTACTCATTTCTGTGGTGAACCTTCACCCCAGTGCCTGGCAGAATTTGTGCTTCAGTTTAAGCAGTGTTTGTGTGATCTCTCCTGCAGGCGTCTGTACAGCTCAGTGCTGAGCACAACTTTGCCATGAGTGTGTTTGGCAGGAGTAAAGGCCGCACTGGATTGAGGGTGGTGATTAAGGCCAGTGTTCCTCTGGCTGGACATCTGGAGGAAAATGCTCTTGAACTCCATGATGAGATACAGATTCAGGTAGACTGAAACTCATTCTGTCATTCATTTGCTAAACAGAGAGCAAAGATTGACTCTACCATACATAATTTCAGGTCTATGAGAAACTGCAGCTGTTGAACCCAGAAGTTCAAGCGGAGGAGATACTGATGTCCCCAAACTCCCTGCTGAAGCTCCAGACTAACAGGTACTTCAGTTCAGAAGAACACATACAGCTACAGCTGACACGGGCTGTGTCTGGACTGGATAACATCACACATCTGTTGTTTTGTCATGAATGTGAGTTGCACTGCTCTACAAAAACAAAATACAGTAAAGGTGTTTTGTTATGACTAGTTATGACCAGCATATTGTAATAATCTAGTGTGAAATACAATACAGGCCACAATTTAATTCATTATGGATTCGCAGTTAAATAGTGTTTTCAACTAAATTAACGTGTGTGTGTGTTTAAAGACAGTTATAAAAAAAAAAAGTCAATTATACAGTGTTTCCCTGGACAACAGTCATTATTTAGAAATATTTGACATAAATATATTAGAACTAAATATATTAATTAGAATTAAATAGATTTGAGTATTCCAGATCCATTAAATAATATTGAGTAACTTGTTAGACAAAATTGGATCAGTTTGTATTATTATACTGAATACACCGATCAGGCATAACATTATGACCACATTCCTAATATCGTGTTGGTCCTCCTTTTGTTGCCAAAACAGCCCAGACCCATCTAGGCATGGACTCCACTAGACCCCTGAAGGTGTGCTGTGGTATCTGGCACAAAGATGTTAGCAGCAGATCCTTTAAGTCCTGTAAGTTGCGAGGTGGGGCCTCCATGGATCGGACTTGTTTGTTCAGCACATCCCACAGATGCTCGATTGAATTGAGATATGGGGAATTTGGAGGCCAAGTCAACACCTCAAACTCATTGTTGTGCTCCTCAACAATTCCTGAACCATTTTTACTTTGTGGCAGGGTGCATTATCCTGCTGAAAGAGGCCTCAGCTACCAGGGAATACAATTTCCATGAAAGGGTGTACATAGTCTGCAACAATGCTTAGGTAGGTTGTACATGTCAAAGTAACATCCACATGGATGGCAGCACCCAAGGTGCCTCTGCTGGCTTACCTTCTTCCCATAGTGCATCCTGGTGCCATGTGTTCCCCAGGTAAGCGAGGCACACACACCTGGCCATCCACATGATGTAAAAGAAAATGTACTGATTTATCAGACCAGGCCACCTTCTTCCATTACTCCGTGGTCCAGTTCTGATGCTCACGTGCCCATTGTTGGTACTTTCGGCGGTGGACAGGGGTCAGCATGGGCAACCTGACTGGCCTGCGGCTATGCAGCCCCATACACAACAAACTGTGATGCACTGTGTATTCCGACACCTTTCTATCAGAACCAGCATTAACTTCTTGAGCAATTTGAGTTACATTAGCTCATCTGTTGAATCAGGACACACGGGCCATGATCCTGTCGCCAGTTCACCACTGTTCCTTCCTTGGAACACTTTTGATAAATACTGACCACTGCAGACCGGGAATACCCCACAAGAGCTGCAGTTTTGGAAATGCTCTGACTCCGTCGTCTAGCCATCACAATTTGGCCCTTGTCAAACTCGCTCACTGACACTTCACCTGTCAGTGGTCATAAATGTTATACCTGATATATGCCTATATACAAACCCGATTCCAAAAAAGTTGGGACACTGTTCAAATTGTGAATAAAAAAGGAATGCAATGATGTGGAAGTTTCACATATCAATATTTTATTCAGAATACAACATAGATGACATCAAATGTTTAAACTAAGAAAATTTATAATTTTAAGGGAAAAATAAGTTTATTTGAAATTTCATGGCATCAACACATCTCAAAGTTGGGACAAGGCCATGTTTACCACTGTGTGGCATGGTGGATTGTGTTCACCGACAATGTTTTCTGGAAGTATTCCTGAGCCAATGTTGTGATTTTTTTTTTTTTTTTTTTTTCTTCCCATTACAGTAGCATTCCTGTATGTGATGCAGTGCTGTCTAAGGGCCCGAAGATCACGGGCATCCAGTATGGTTTTCTGGACTTGACCCTTACGCACAGAGATTGTTCCAGATTCTCTGAATCTTTGGATGATATTATGTACCGTAGATGATCATAACTTCAAACTCTTTGCAATTTTTCTCTGAGAAACTCCTTTCTGATATTGCTCCACTATTTTTCTCTGCAGCATTGGGGGAATTGGTGATCCTCTGCCCATCTTGACTTCTGAGAGACACTGCCACTATGAGGCTCATTTTATACCCAATCATGTTGCCAATTGACCTAATAAGTTGCAAATTGGTCCTCCAGCTGTTCCTTATATGTACATTTAACTTTTCCGGCCTCTTATTGCTACCTGTCCCAACTTTTTTGGAATGTGTAGCTCTCATGAAATCCAAAATGAGCCAGTATTTGGCATGACATTCCAAAATGTCTCACTTTCAACATTTGATATGTTATCTATATTCTATTGTGAATAAAATATAAGTTTATGAGATTTGTAAATTATTGCATTCCTTTTTTATTCACAATTTGTAGTGTTCCAACTTTTTTGGAATCGGGTTTGTATATTGTTTTTTTTTTCGTATTTCTTTGCATGTCACACAGTGTGTGTGTGTGTGTTATTTCCTGTAGAGATGGGCAGGGGTCCCTGTCATACCGTGTGTTGGATTGTCCGGACAGAGCTGCTGTCATTCAAGTGGATGATAAAGGTCATCTGACATCTGGATCTCTGACAGGAACAGCATCCCTACAGATTAGCTCGCAGGAAACATTCGGCGTCAATCAAACCATCATCATCGCTGTGAAGGTAACACCGACATATAAAGATAGGATGATATGCAAGTACAATACAGTCTTCAAACAGATGATCTTTTTAGCAAATTGAGTTCATTTTACAGAACCTAATAGACTTACTTAATAGAGAACAAAATAGAGTAACAAGTAACTTGAATTGCAGATTAATAATATTGCTTATTAAACGTCTCATGATTAATTTTTAGAGACTAAAAATTGTACAGGCTGACTGTACATTATCACACTTATATTTTGTAATTCACAGTTCTTAACTGTAAGTGAATGTTTTAGTAATTATTATTCAGAATCAGCAGTGTTTGTTTTGTTTTAAGGTGGTGACTGTATCATACCTACGTCTGAGCACCAGTCCAGTGATGTACACGTCGAACAGAGAGGCTGTGTCCGCCATCCCGCTGGGAGCCGTTTTGACCTTCACCGTTCATTTCCACGACAGCACAGGAGAAACCTTACACAGCCACAACTCAATGCTTAGCTTCTCCACCAACAGGTGCTGCAAAATGAGGAAATGAAACAGTCTACATGACATGCAACACTTACAAAGTCTCTACACTTCAAGCCAGCATCATTATAAAATGACGATGCTCCTGTTATAGTTAACAAATCTACACCGCTCTTATTATAGTCAATAAAAATCAGTGCTGCCTCCAAGGGGAGGCCATGGCCACCTTGCTGGCCCACTTGTCTGCCATAACCATGTTAATTGTTTATATTTAATGCAGAATATTATTTTGTCTACACACATTATTAACATGGGCTAAATATTTTGCATCAAAAAACATTTGTTGCACAAGCAAGCATAAATTCAACATATTTCACCATGTTTTATTTCTCTTGTAAAAGAGATTAATATTGGGACTGTTCTCCCCAGGTCATCGCAAACTCTTCTGTAACACAAAATAAGAAAATCTGATATTTTATGAAGTGTATTTCTTCCATATATAATCTGGATTATTTTCAAATGAAGTTAAATGCTTGAAAACTCATGAATCTTTGCACACACATCAGAAGTGGTGAAAATTTACTTCTGATATAGGTTTCAGAATTGGGTGTGGCAAAAGTTTGATGTTTCGCCATGAAACAGGACGTTGTTGTAAGTCAGGCATACAATGTCCGATGTGCCCCAAACTTTACATGTTTTATTAGAGTCCTGGCCTGAAGACATCTGCTTTGCTCTATATTCAGTTACAGTCATAATGCCACCTGCAGGCAACATGAAATATCATGTATTACACTGTGATTAGCACCTCAGAGATTTATCCAGATCAACATCATATGTTGTCGGTCTAATCTTAAGGCCTTAGCGATTGTTAAATTGCGAAGATCTTGGGTTTTCGTTGAAGGGTGTGTCCGTGGCAGCCTGAAAAATTGATTTTTCGCTATGAAACAGGAAGCTGTTGTAACTCAGGCATACAATGTTCAACCTGCCCCAGACTTCACATGTTTGATAAGATTCCTGACCTGAAGGCATCTACATGCCAATGTTCAGTTAGTCATAGCGCCACCTACTGGCAACAGGAATTGGCATGCTTTGCACTGTAATTCACTTCCACAAACACATTTAAATATGACATGAAGTACCAAACATGCTAGAAACATGTTAAATCATGCAACACTTGGCTAAGTGCTAAAGTATGCAATTAACTGAAACAGGAAGTTGTTGTAACTCAGTCATGCAATTTGGAGCAGTAACTCCGATCTGCTCCAAACTTCAGGTTTGATAATAGTCCTGGCCTGAATACATCTATATGGTTATATTCAGTTATAGTCAAAGCGCCACCTGTTGGCAGCAGGAAGTGTGGCACGTTGAAATGACTTTGCCATATTTCTCCTATATTGACTCGCTTGCATGCATGCACTGTTCACGGTGTTCCTAAAGCCTGAATGGGGTGGTGGCCCGGGGTGTTTTTTTATTTTTGATAACCTAATGTACTTCATGTGAGAACATCTAAATTAACTAATTTCATGCATGTCAAAAATGTCATTTAATCTTATCAACTGACAAAGTGCATCAAAGGAAGTCATTTGTATGGGTTAGATCAAGTACAAATAGATCTTTGAAATAAGTTGCAGGTGTATTCAGTGGATTTTGAATTGATGAATGATGCTTGCTGTGTAGACATTTTGCTTGAATTTAATAGTAATCTAAACATATGTATTATATGGCCTGTGGTAAATGTGAAAGAAGCAACACAGAGGAGATCTGGAGGCCTAATGGTTGTTCACAAATTAATGAATGTTTATTTACAAATGTGTAAGTATCAGAACATTATAATATACTACTATATTAAAGGTGGTAATTGCAGACAATTAAAATATATCTATGCAAGAATATTTAAAAAAATATTATTTTTTTTAATTTTTTTTTGATCAGTGTGTATTAATGATTTTAACCATCTATATTATGTGTGCAGGGATGATTTGGTGCAGGTTGGTAAGGGTTCAAGTAACGGCACGCTGATGGTGCGAACGGTCAATGTGGGTCTGACTCTACTAGGAGTTTGGGACTCTGAGCAGACCGGATTAGCGGATTTCATTGCACTACCTGTCCAAAATGCCATTCATCCAGCCGAAGCCCAGCGGCTGGTCGTGGGTGATGTTGTGTGTTTTTCTGCACAGATTATTAATCAAGAGGGTAAGAGCATACACAGACACCTAAAAAATACTAGACAGGGAAAAACGGATTGCATATTTATTTCAGCCCAAACTGAGCATTTACACAGTCAATTTCACAATCTCTTTCTGTAAGTATGAGTGTCATGTTGTCATTGTCAGGTGCTTCAGGTGTGTGGAGCTCATCATCCAGTGCTGTGCTGGAGGTTGAACCCAGGACTGGAGCTGCAGTGGCCAGAGACAAGGGCACAGTCACTGTCTACTACGACATACCAGGCCAACTCCGCACTTACAGAGAGGTGAGCGCCTGTACGCTAGTTCAGACATCCAAACTCATCACAATGAGTTCCTTCAGTTTAGAGATAATTTGAATAAGATATTTAGGAAAAATCATGAAAAAGATAGTGGTCTAAATGCATGATCCCTAATTAAACTGAAGACGCACCTTATTGTATTTGTATTGTAACATTGTGTTTTCTTTAGGTTTTTATTGAAGGTGCAACTCGGACATCTGTCATGACTCCCTCAGTGAAGAAAGACAGAGACTCTAAAGTCTTGATGTCAACCAGGGACACAGGAAGCAACCTCATTGGTACAGATCACTCCTTTAATTGCTGTAGTCCTCATACTGACTTCATGCTCATTAGGGATCGTGCTTATGTGCTGTGTTTGTGTCCTGCCTTAATGCATTAACCCTCTGATGTGTATGATCAGTGTGATTAGAACGTTAAATGCATGACGCAATTCAAATCTGTTTATGCTTTGGCCAGAGAGAGACTCTCTCTGTGCTCATCATATAACACAACTGATCAGTGTTTGTTGCGATTCTCATTAGCTACAGAAATCTATAGCATTTTAAAAAACGTTAAATATTACATCAGCTTAATCAGTGTATCAGCTTGCCTGATTCTGCACTATTGCAATATTATCTAAATAATATTAAAAGTTTAGCTTGGGTTTCTAAAAGACATCAAGCCAGGTTCACTTCTCTTTTTCATCTCACAAGTTAAGGGATAGTTTTGGCTGATTGTGTGAGTGTGAAGTTTGGATCTGTATTTGTTTGAGAATGAAGTGTGTCAAAGATTACTAATTTAAACATGTTTTTTTATGTTTTGAGCATTGTAGTCATTCCAACCAATCACATATATATCTGTTGAAGGTGTGAGATCAAAGGTGGTTTGTGTTTGTTTAGCTAAGCTCATTTAGCCTAATATTAGTTTGAAATTAATTGTCACACAGAGGGACCAGATGGAATATTTTCAGTTAAATCAAAGGGGTAATATTATATAATGGCCCCAAAAGTAACATGCAAGTCACACTAAATGTGTGATTGTCACTTTCTCAGTTGTGGAAGTTTATAATGATAAAACAATAGATAGAATACTCCAATGCAGAAAACACAGAATTTGAAGAAAAAATAAAACACAATGATAAAAACAAAATGGATTTCAATGGGACTAGCAACACTAAAGTCATGGGTTTGATTCCCAAGCTGAATTAAATGACAAATGCTGAATTATTGTATACTATAGCTTTATTCGGACAGTAATTGTTTCTCACATGGTTGTCTGTAAAAATAAATTTGCATAGCACCTCAGTGATAACTAATGCATTTAGATGGCGTTCAGATTTAATATGTATAATTATAATACTAAAATTGTATTACTGTAACGCCCCATTTCAAATGTTTACATGCTTTTTTTCCTCTCTTCTTTCAGTGAGGTGGAGTGGTAATGAAATATTGTTCTTGTAAATACTTCCCAGTATTTCAGAAATAAAATTGTATATATTTAAAATGCATTCAAATTACAGTGAAGCACAAGTAATCGTACGGTGTTCCTCAATGGGCAAAAAGAATTGCAACTGAATTTTGAATTGACCGTTGAGAGTTGTGGATTCGGACCGCAATTAAATTACCACGTGACCTTGGCATTTGTCAAAAAACAGTAGGTAATTCGGCCTGGGGTTTTTACATGGCTGGTGGGAGAAAAACACTGACATTCTGGATTTGGACAGCAATAAAATCACTCCTGGACTAGCCCCTGTAAATGTTGAAAATACCTTTATGAGAAACAATTACTGTCCGAATAGGGCTTATGAATGCACTGTGTCTGCCAAATGAACATGGAAATGTATAAGTTTCTTAAACAGGTTTTGTTCTTTTTATTTGATCACAATACTTTTCCACACAGCATCATAACAGTCATTGTTTTCTTGTGTCCACAGGAAGCTGCTCCTCATCCCAATCAGACAGCATCGCTCTGCTCCACCCGGAGTCCTCCATCAGCTGTCACCTCCACTTCACTAGCAGCGCTGTGGATTTCTCCGCTCATGACGTCTACCACACTCACACAGCTTTTGATGCCAGCACAGGTCTCTCAGATGAAGCTGCGCAGCCACTGGACTTCAGGCATTTAAATTTATAAATAAGTGTTTTAAACCTGTCATCTTTATCTCCTGTGAACGTCAGGTTTCTACAGCTGTGCGTTGAGCTTTAAGCCCATGAGTGACCAGCAGGTGAAGGTGTTGAGCGTGTCTATGACTGACGTGGAGGTCACTGCTGGTGTGCAGGGCGGTCACTTCACCGGACAGCAGATCGGCGCCAGGCTGCCCGTCAATCCAGGGATCTACGCTGATCAGACGGACATCATCCTGAGTAATCGGCACACATCTGCTGATCTGACCATCTATGGGACACCAGGCGCTCTGCAAAAGCTAGATGTAATGTTTGCACCTTTGTCTCTATCTGCTATTTGTGTCTGAAAAGTGAAATGACAATCATTTTGTTGATGTGTCTGAGATTGCCCAAATAAGCATTAGTGTATTCACCAAACGTGATTCTGATGTGATGTTTAGGCGAAGAGCAGTTCTCCTGCAGTTGTGATCGAGCAGAAGGAGGTTTCCCAGAGCTTTCCAAGCTATATCAGATACACGGTTAGTGTGGTGAACCCGCAGGGAGCTCTGACGACATCTGTGTCTATAAGCAGCACATCCAGTGATCAGGTGCTGCTCATCCCAGTGTCTGTCATGCATCTGGCAGCCAGCGGCAATTCTGTGCAAGGTTTGTTCCTCCACATCAGTCTGATAGCATAGTAGGAAATATTTTTATGGTTAAGACTACATTAACAAGTAATATATTCTTTTTATATCTTATATATTTATTTACACAATTGAATGCCCAAAAGCAGCTGTTTCAGAAGATAATTATGTAGTAGCCATGTAGTTAAAGGGGTCATGACATGAGAAATCTAATTATCCTTGATCCTTTAACATATGCAAGGTCTTTGTACCATTAAAACACTTAGTTTAAAACATCCTACTCAGAAAACAGCATTTATTAAACCAAGTTTCAAAAATGGCTTGTTAGGTTAATTAATTAATTAAAAAACTTAGTGCGCTGATAGTTGCATTAATATTAACCATATAAACAACAAATTCATTTGCAAGAAAACTAGTACACTGCTCTTTGAAACTACATTTGTTTTTACTGCGAAAAAACGTATAGCGAAAATAATGCTTTTATTTAATATTTTTTTTATTAGTGATGCGCCTATGTTGATTTTTCATGGCCAATTCCAATTTTTTTAGAAGCAAATTGGCCAATTCTGATAATGGTTGCAGTTTTTTTTTTTTATTATTATTATTATTTGTTTGTTTGTAGAGTATTTTCTCTGCTGGTATTTTCTCTAATCTGTGGTCCTCTTTGTGTTTGGAGAACAGTTCAGGGTGTGCCTGTATTAACATCCTGTTTACAGACTTCGAAAATATTTCCACACAAATTCAATTTTGGGAAGTTATTAGAAAGCACTTTGTTTGCAAGCCTGGAATAAAAATTGACCAAAATAAAACTAAAAAACGTTTGGATTTATGACCAGTGGACTAGTGCATATTTTTTTTTTTTTTTTTTTTTTTTTTTTTTTTTTAATTATTATTATTATTTAATTATTTATTTTAATTATTTAATTATTATTATTATAGTTCAAATCATCCCCTGGGCCAGATTGGACACCTTTAGGCTGTATATTTGATCATCGCACTATAGGCCCCATCCACTAGCATTCAGTAGTATAATGGCTGTCACCTGTTTACACCAGACGCGAGCTTCTCTATACAGCCTTCAGAAGGACCCCGTTGTCAGGAACAAGTGAATTGTTTATTTTTTACTGGCATCCCAAAGCGTTTGAGGATTATACGTTTGTTTCGAAGCACTTGATTGCATTATTAAATGAGGCATAATGTAATGCATTGTTCACAAAGAAAATTGTGAAAAATGAAACCGCCAACTGTATTGGATCTGACATCACAAAGTGTAAGTAAGCAGTTTGATAATGCTTTGCCTGTAAATCATGGTTTTATATGGATAATGTTTTTAAAACACTGTGCAATAGCGAGATAACGTTGGATAGTTTCCCCATGCAGTGACATTAGCCAGTCATAACAGTGGCCAAGCCTTAAGGGAGACGGCCCCTAAAATGCATTGTTCAGACAGAGGATCAGAATGAGGGTTGAAAATTATTATTTTTGCAAAAATATGACACTTTCTTGGTTTTGAATTTTTTGCTATAAATACATGCTGCTTCACCTTTTCTTGCAGCACATATGGTAGATGGAGCAGATGGGCCCAATATTCTTCAGCAGTTTATTGACTCCTATCAAGTGATGTTCTTCACTTTATTTGCTCTCTTGGCTGCAACTGCTGTTGTCATCATCGGTAAATGCTTTAATATCCTGCAACGCTTAATATCATGAATAATGGGTTTTAGTATAGTGATTATTTCTTCTTTTTAATATCTTTTTATAACAATTTTGTATCTTTTTCTATAGTGTGCCATGTGCTGTTTTCTCCAAGAGATCCTGTTAATCATCCTGCATTCATCCAGAAGACTCCACCTCCTTCAGGTACATGCATCTGTACTTGTACTTGAAATCCATAACTTTTAGTCAGCATGGTCTGAAGATGATACGATTCGATTTTGGTGAAAATCGGAGCAACGGTCTAGGAGGAGTTCGAAAAAGTAGGTTTTTAAAGGAAAAACAATATGGCGGACGGGAAGTTCAGCCGACTATGGCAAATTTGGTATCTACGTTCTCGGCATGATCCAAGGAATCTATTGAGACCAGTCTCATTACTATAGGTCCATACTGAGTTTCGTAATGGTACACCAATGCATTCATAAAATATAACCTTTTTTTATCATTATACTCTATTGAAGTTAATGGCAATTTTATGTTTTGTTTAATCATAGCGCCACCAAGAGGCACAATCACACCACTTTGTTTGTGTCCTCAGAGTGAGCCCATACATGTGTGTGTCAATTTTGGTGAAAATATCTCATTTCGTTTCGGAGTTATAGACATTTATATGTATGAGATCATACAAAAATGACCCATGGACGACTTTGTTTTGATTTTTTTGCCACTTCCTATCAAAATTTTGACATTTGGGCTGTGCCATACAGTTAACCAACTTAGGTTCTGTTTCCTACGCTGGTTTCGTCTCAATCGGACTAACGGTTTCAAAGATATTCACAATCGTTTTTTAAACGCTAAATCACCACGCCGCACAAACCGTAAGTTAAAACCTAGCGTGTTTGGTATCGTTGGACTCGGCAAGGATTCAGGAGTCTAAGGATATGACTCCCGTGAAAATAAGTTAACCAGATCAAAAGTTATAAGCATATG
Organism: Elopichthys bambusa; assembly: GCA_037101425.1. Taxonomy (NCBI): domain Eukaryota; kingdom Metazoa; phylum Chordata; class Actinopteri; order Cypriniformes; family Xenocyprididae; genus Elopichthys; species Elopichthys bambusa. The sequence continues at coordinate 23,039,873 of CM074451.1, read as the reverse complement.
GGGGGAAAAAATTCCCCAATAGGTGGTGCTGGTCTGAAACTTCTCAGGCTCCTTCAGGGCATTGTGCTGATGACCCATACCAAGTTTCGTAACAATACGTTAATGCATTGATAAAATACAGCATTTTAGCACAAAATTAACAATGGCCGACGGTCAAAATGGCCAATATGGAAAAATTGGATATCATTCGACTCAGCATGATGCCCCGAATCCAACGAGATTTTATTTTTGGACAAACCCATCAGAAGTTATAAGCAAAAATAGCAATTTTTAGTATCTCCGGACCAGTAGGTGACACTGCGCCGAAACGCTGCATGATGCCTCAGATCAAGTTTGGTCTGAATACGATAAAGCGTTGCGGAGATACAGCCTTATGTCTATTTTCGGTTTGATAAATCGACTTGAATTTCATAACTTTTTGTCGGCATGGTCTGAAGATGATCTGGTTCAATTTTCATGAAAATCGGTGTAATGGCCTAGGAGGAGTTAGGAAAAAGTAGGTTTTTTTAGAAAATTCAAAATGGCGGGAAAATTTTCATGACGGAAAATGACGTCATCAATCCAATTGATTCGTCTTGAGCCAAGGAATCAGAGGAAAAAATAATTTTGACCCTTAAGGTTCAAAAGTTATTAACATAAACATGAGTGCAACTTTGGACAGCTGGTGGCGCAACTTTCCCGAAAGCGGTTCTATGGGCTGCCATACAGATACAATAGGTGCCTACGCATCTTCGGTGCTTGGCCCCTAATAAATGCTGGTCCATTAACACCTGACCTCTTTTTTTATAAATGGACCCTTTTTCCACCCTCTCCTTAGATGTCTTAAAGGGGTCATGAAATGCAGTTTCAGATTTTTATATTATGTTTCTCGAGGTTAGTTTGTAGCATTTGCAAAATATTTTTGCACCAAAAAAGGAAAATGGATCACTTCTCTGCATCCATCTACCAGGCTTCTTACAAAGCCTCTGCGCTAGCTTTCAGAGCTCTTTACGTCTCCCTATTCTCGGTTTACCAGCCACAGGAGCAATAGTGGAGGCCGATCAAGCCCTCTTCTCCAATCGCCCTGATGTAGCCGCATTATGATGACAAAAAGAAAGAGTACGAGGTGTTTAAGTTGTGTTCTCTGGAAATCTGTGCCACACGAGGTTCCCCCTTAACGCCCATCTAACCCGCCCTCCATGGGTCGAATTTCCAGGGCCTAACAGAGCTAAACCTCGCAGCAAGTCACCAATGCAAGACTGTAACCTCCCTCCTACAAAACCTTTGTGGAAAGCATCCTTTGCCGTGGCCAAGAAACCCCCTAATTTCACTTCCTCCAATCCGCTGGATGCCTATTCTACTCTTCTAATTCTACCCTTCTAATTCTACCGTTCAAAAAAAAGGAAGGTATCTGTTGGCAAGGTTAGCCTCCCCTTGCTAGTGGGTGCCCACCTGAAGTTCAAAGAGACTTCAAAGAGGTGCCCCCTTCCTACATGTGTTGGGGGATTACCCTGTTCTAAAGGGAAAAACAGTGAGAAGGTGTGCACAAGCAGTGTTACCACACAGCTCCCTACATCTCACAAATTCAATAGGGCATCGGTCCCAGTGCTCCCCAACATAAAAAAACAAAACAAAAAAGGAATCAAATATGTTAGTTAAAAAGCGAAATCTCTCAGCAATCCCACGTCACCCAACACAAGTTGTCCACTAAATGCGCCATTGTATTACAAATTAATGAACCGGCTGCATCAGCAGTTCTGAGCTATTCTCTGGTTTCTGTGGGAAGTCTTGCGAGTTATGTCTGTGTTAGCCCCCGAATGGGTGATTTCGTGCTGTAATGAAGGGCTTCAGAAGCATTTCACCTGCCTTCTCTTCTCACACAGAGTAGAGATCCACTCATATTCTTAAAGATGAAATCTCCCTTCTTGAGAAGGAGGCGGCAAGGTGCCAACAGAGATTTTATTCCTGTTATTTCTAGGGGTGTGCACAAATAGTCAGATATTCAACCTGTAATTAATATTCGAAAAATAAAAATACTATTCGAATTTTACTATGTTGCTTTGCTGGCTGTAAATGCATTGAATCCATGATAAAGCACTAAAACTCAGTTATAACTATATGCACTGGGTGGCGCTGTGGAGCGTGTTTAACAAGTTTATTTTGTTTGATCATCACATATTGTCGCGAAGTTTGGAATTACTTGGATGAAAATTATCTTACAAAATGTAATTACTTTTGATCAAATGATTTAATGAAACCACCATAATGAGAAAGCACATGAAATCAAAACACCAGTCGAATGAGGAAAGACCACTGTCCATAACTGCATTCACGACAGCCAAGCGCAGCTGTACCCCCGAGTGAGCAAAATAGATAACTTATCTGATAGCAAAATGATTTTGAGACATATGCTTCCTTTTAAGTTTCGTCGAGGGAGACATATTTACAAAGAGAAAACACAAAGTGCTGCCATTAGAAACTTAGCTTAGCATATCGTTCTGTATTATCGTTTTCTTTGTTTTGTCAGCGCAGCTCGTTTTCTCACCCAAGCAGAAAGTTAACACACGGCTCTCTCTCAGGCTCCTCAATACATCAGAACAATAGTTCACATCAGTTGATCTGAAGGATGCTTTCTTCCACATAAGGATCTATCCTCAACACAGGAAATTCCTTCGTTTCGCCTACCAAGGCATATGTTACGAATTCACAGTTCTTCCTTTCTCGCTTTCTCTGAGTCCAAGAGTGTACTGTATGTGCGGAGGCGGGCTTAGCCCATGCTGAGAATAGCAGGTTCTAGATCCTGACATATATACATGATTGGCTGATTATAGCTGATTCAAAAGAGAAAGTTGTGCCAAGACACTCACAGAGAATGGCACCCTCAGGTTGACTGTCTGTTCTTTTTTGCTACGGGACGAGGACATGTCCCTTGGCATGGACGCACTAGTCCATCCATGGCCCAACATGCTGCTTTAAGCTTTCCCTCCCCTTTGCCTGATAATTCCTACCCTACTCAGAGCTTGACTCATTCTCATAGCGCCCAGGAAGTCAACACTTTGGGGCTCCCTCCATGTGTCATCATTCAGAATGCTAGGGCCTCTTTCACATGGTCCCTGTATGACTGTAAGTGGCATGTGCTTTAGGAATGTTGTGATGGGAGCCAGCTTTTTGCAAGACCTTATGGATGGTGGTAAGTCTTTGTCCACTATAAGGTTTATTTGCCATCTATCGTTGCATGTCATGTTGGGTTTGATGGCAACAGTGGGGCAACACCCCCTCATTCGTAGATTCATGAAGGGGGCTCGCCGTTCCCTTCCTTTGTCTAGAAAATCTGTGCCGGAATGGGACCTCTCCATAGTGCTGGAGCCTCTGTCACAACAGCCTTTTGAGCACCTGGGAAACATTTCCCTTAAGCTTCTGTCTTTTAAGACAGCCCTGCTCCTGGATCTGGCCTCAGTCAAATGTGTCAGTGATTTGCATGCACTCTGATTTGCATTCCTTGTGCAAATTCTTTCTCAGTGGCGATAAGGTTTTTCTTAGGTCTAACCCAGCCCTTATGCCTAAATGCTTCCCAGCTTTTATGTGTGATGTGATTTATCCTCCTTTCACCCACCCCCTTTCTCCTCTACAGAGGATCAGAGGTTGAATGCTCTGTGTCCTGTGCGTGGACAGAGCCAGTTCTTTCAGAAGGAGTGGCCTTCAGGGGGCATCCCTCTGGGCTGGCTGCCTCTTGGGCTCTAAGTAGGGGAGTTTCAATGCAGGACATTTGTTCTGCTGTAAGCTGGGATTCCCCACACACGTTTGTCAGATACTACTGGCTTGATGTTGCTAGAACAACGTTAGCTCATTCTGTCCTGGGGTGGGTTTATCATAACCCCGTCCCCCTAATAACATGCACTTTGTTCATGTTATTAAGCATGTCATTATTACCCTTGCCGGTTCCACTTTCATGAATGTGTGCATTATCAGGCATATTTATATATGCATGTATCCACATGCCATTCACATCTTCGCTGAGGTGACACCCCAGTGTGTTACCAGGATTGTTTCTTTGTGACGTGTCAGGCACAGCCTTTCCAGGTCCTCTGGCTTTAAGGGCCTTGCTGTGAGTGAATGGGCTACTGGGGAGCTGTCCATATCTCCCATGGGTGGATCTCGAACATGAGATGATGAAAGAGAACAATAGGTTACTGTTCGTAAACCCAGTTCTCTGAAACATTGAGTGGAGAGATTCTCCAAGCTTGCCGCTTGCTGCACGAGAAGCAAATATGCTCACTAATGAAAAGGTAGCATGCAGGTGCTTTATGCACTCTGGTAAGGGGTGGTTCCTTAGAGGTCATTGGGCACGTGCTTCTGTCTGTCAAAGCCAGACTTGGTTCAACTGGGTGCTTGAGGTCAGTTATGGATGCTCTTCCTATAGGTGGATCTCTCCATCTACTCAGTGTTTTAGAGAAACGACGTTACAAACAGTAACCTATTGTTTCTTTACATCTACTGACAGAGCAACGCCTGAGTTGACATCTTTATCCGACAGCAGAATCTATTAATGATCAGAGTTGTTCAGAACACAGTTACACACAGACAGCAAATGATCTGATAGACTTTACCACATTTTGCTTGTATTATTATTTCTTCTGGTATTTAGGACGATTTGTAACCTCCTGTAGATTTTGATTATTGACTTGGAATTGTAAATGCTGTTTTTTCAGGTGTAGCTAAGCTGACTGAGAGCCCCTTCAACAACAGCGTGTCTTCAGACATGAAGGGAAGCCCAAGATTACGTTTGTATTCACCAGACTACAACTCCAGATAAACGTTCTCCACTTGAAGACCGCAGAAAGTGCCTTACCATTGGATACAGGAGTATAAGCGTGCTGGAAAATACTTGTGCTAGAGTATTGCTTACATGCTTAAAATAATAGCTTTTTCATTTAAATCCAAAAGTTTGTTGAAATGCTGCATATCTGATTGAATATGTCAGGGCTGCATAGTTTTGTCTGCTTTTATTTGATTATTTAAATGTTTGATGTGTGCTTTCATTTATAATTATTGCTATTATTATTTTCAGTAGCCTTTTTCCAATAGTTTTCATAGTTTTAGTGAGTTGTGGTGTTAAATGTATGTCTTTTTGTCTTTGAAGCTCAGGACAACCTTTGAAAACTAATGTGAGACTGCAGCTTGATTATGTAGCATCTTATTGTGTGAATAGTGCAACCACTGATTCCGTCCAAAGTGCTCTTACAAGTGTTTGATCTGCAAAAATATAAATGGCCAGTTTAATTTCATGAACAATATTATATTGATTTTAAATGTTTTGAAGAGTTCTTGAGTTGAGTGCAGCTTCTTTCAGTTATTGATGTGAATGTTAAAAATGTCTAAGGGCTTAGTTCAGTTCAATTGCTTTAGCAGATGTAATGAGCATTCTCTTGAACCTACAGCAGCATTTGACATGGTCATTTGCTGTTCAGAAGTCCTACAATAGATACTGATAATTCTGTTACTGTGAGTCATATTCAAGATTGTGACCATTTTGACCGAATAAACGCCTCTGCCTTGTGAGCCTGTTTAAGTGAGACAGAAATGCTGTTTTAATAAAGAATGTGTTTTCTTCTAGTATCTGCCTTTAAGTAAGAGCCATAATGTGACCCATAGAACTGCTGCACTGAATAAATTGAGGATTTGTAATATCGGTCATAATCTATGAGTTTAATCTGTATATGTAATCACTTCTGAGCCTTTGTCATTGTTTGCTCTTCTGTCCATCATACCTCCTCAAAAAAAAAAATAATAGCTTGTGCTTTGAGAACTGTCTGTATTTACATTGTGCTTTTTTCTGCATGAGATCTGTAAACATAAAAAAAAAAAAAAACATTTAAAGTATCACCTGACTGCATTTTTTGGGCCTTGGTGTGACGACGTCTGAAGTAAGAATAGAAACACAACAATGGCATTGGCCTGCGACAGCCCGTGCCGTCACTCTAGTGCGACCATGAGGCAATAAAAGGCGGCTAAGAAAGCCGAACTTGAAAAGCAGCCCAGATAGGGCTCAAATGAGTGGCGGCCTCAGCAGAAGGACTCTTTATAGTGAGAGGGGGCCAAGCATGCTCAACAAATAGGCCACTCATCAAGGCAGCTAAAAAGACCGAACTTGAAAAGCTGCCCAGACAGGGCTCAAATGATTTATCAAGGCAGCCTTGCAGAAGGCCAAACACTTGATATCGCTGTCTAAATTGAACCCATGTGAGCAAAGGCCACTGCAGAAGAACTCTCAATAGTTAGAGGATGCCAAACATGCTCAACAGATAGACCACTCATCAAGGCGGCTAAAGAAGGGCGCACTTGAAAGCAGCCTAATTAGGGCTCGAATGTTTACCAAGACAGCTTACAGAAGGCCAGATAATGACACTTGTCTAAATGAATCCAGATTAGTGGCCTCAGCCAACCATGCCCACATTCAAAGGCAGATTATCAAGGTGGCCCAAATGAGGGCTGAACACTCGATGTTCTGTTAAACTGCAATCAAACAGACACCTGGCATACTGTTTAATTTAGAGTTCAGGTGACCGAACTGAAAGACACATACCAAGATAGCCTAGAGAGGGCCAACACTTGATATTCTGGGGGGGGATATTATTTCCCTCTAGCATGGGGCGGATTTCTGCCACCCGAACACTTGGCTTCAATAACTTCTCTCGAAAAAAATATATTTTTCCTTAAATCCCACCACTTTTGGTCCTTACTCCTGGTATCAGGAGGAGTAGCCCGAGAGGCGACAATCTGTTTCTGGGCCTGTCTGTGGCCTGCAGGCCAAGGACCCCCCAAGGTTTGAGGCATGGACCTGGAACAGCGCGGTATAAACTTCTTAAAAGCTCCAGACCGCACTGTCGCCTCTCTAAACCTATTGACCACCACCTCGACGGATGTGCCGAACAGCTGAGAGGACGAGGCTGGCACATCGAGAAGAAAGCGTTTTTCTTTCTCCCCAGTGGCCAGATTGATCCACAGATGTCTCTCCGTGGCCACCATAGTGCAACCAATCGCTGCAGCAGTTTGCTTGGTGGCCCGGAGAGCCAGATCTGTGGTGCGGCGCAGCTTTGCAACGGCCTCAGGGGAAAGACTCTGTCCGTTATCCAGGTCCTTAACCCTTTATCCAGACCATAAAGAGACATCAGAAAATTAATTTATTGCTATTTTCCATCTTATTAGGACACAAATAATACAACTTGATCATTTTTTTTTTTTTTTTTTTTTTTCAAAATATGACTTTTAATTTTGATTTTGATGTTTGTATCCCCCAGGATACATTACCACTTTGGGAATATAAATTCATTGAAAACTGAATTCTTGTTTGGCAATGCCTTTTACAACATTTTAAACTATTTTAAAACATTTTATTCTCTAACAACGTACAATAAACATCCTTTCTAACACATTCTGATAAACAATAAGTAATAAACAATATTTATGAATTAATTTATAATGAAAACTCATAAGTTAACTTAGCACAGTTAAATTTCATACTAGCCCTAAAAAAGGGCAAGACCATAAAGAGAAATCAGAAAATTAATTTATTTTCCATCTAATTAGGACATAAATAATAAAATTTCATTATTTTATTTTACTTTTTTTTTTTAAACATGACTTTTATTTTTTATTGTAATGTTTGTATCTCCAGGATAGTTGCCTTTTTGCGTATATAAATTAATTGAAAAAAGAATGCTTGTTTGGCAAGCTACGTTTTTAAAGCATTTATTCTCTCATAACTTAAACTAAACATTCTTTTGTAAAATTCTGTTGAACAATAAGTATGATGCCTATTTATGAATATATTAGCCTACTGTATCATATTTAATACGCAAAATTCTAGGGCCTATAAATTATCAATATGACCAAAACTTTGCTGAAAAAAAAACCTGTTGTACATAATCTCCTTCTGCCCTTTGATTGACAGTTCATACTTTTTTTTTAATCAGGTCTTTTTTGCTTATAAATTTGTAATGATTTTTATAAAGTAAATGTAAGATAAACTTAAATCTTTGTTAATGTTAGTTAATGTTAATGTTAATTGGTTTCTTAATGCAGTTAATTTCCTATTTTGCCCTTTAACTGAGTGTAGTCATTTGTCGCATTCCAAACAGGATATATCGCCCTCCGAAGGGCCCTTCGGAGTGAAAACAATTATGGCCAAAACTGGCCACTTCAAAGGGCCCTTTGGAATGAAGGATTTCGAAGGGTACAACTGATGGACACTTGGGGCCCCCATGATCCTTTGCACGGGGAAGTTGTTTGTCGTCACAGAGGAGGCTTGGAGTTCAGTTTTACCTATAAATGTGTGTATAGTATTTTTCTATACTACTGTAATATTTATATATTTTTTTATATATATATAATTTATAATATTTAGAGTTAGATTTGGTACATCATTATGGTCAAAACGACATTGTACTTTGTACACAATATACAATATGGTGCAATAAACCAAAAATAAATAAATAAATAAAAACTAACGTTAAACAAAAGGCGCAGCTTGCACAATCTACTCCTCCTTGATTGTCTTGTTAAGATGACGCAGAAGTGCGTTCCAAAACAAGTGTTTTTTGACCCCTACACCCTTCATCTCTTCGAAGCTCTCACTCCGGAGGGTAAATCCTTTGAAGGGATTAGGGCATAGGGATGAGCCCTTCCAAATGATTGGCTGAATCCCAGGAAGCAGTTTAGGTCCCGATAGGTATCAGGACCTAAACTGCTTCCTGGGATTCAGCCAATCAGTGACAGTCAGGTACACAGGCAGAAAAGGTTTCCATTTCTGTTTTTGTACATGATGAAAGTAAGGCTTAATTTGGAATTGCATATTACCATACTATTTCTGCCATATATTTATATCGCAGAAGCGGTAAGATTAGCGCGCTAATAAGCCATTTCATATTTAGCTTACATATATTATACATATTTCTAACCAACCATGATAATCTGTTGAATACATATTTGACTATTGACATATTGTATTATTGTATTAAGCAGCTCAGGGAGGGTCCCACCAAAATATTCATCCAAAACAGACCTCTATATAAACTAAAACACATTAATAAATAAATGTGTTCAGCATTCTGTAACAAATATTTTCAGATTTTCTAGACTATTTTAAGTCATAAAGTGAGCAGGATATATTAAAATTTAATGTATGGCTTCGGCAGGTATTAAGCGGGTACTGAGCAGGGCAGCGAGAAGGGTATAGCTGTAGCCTGGAGATCTCCAAATGTGGGTGGGTGGGAACTCCAAAACTCCTATTTTGGAGCTCCCACCCCCCAACGAGTTCAGTGCAAACTCTGCCCAGCAACTGATTATAAAGATTGGTGATTCTGGTCCTGCCCGTGCAGAGTGGTGGCTGAAATCATGGGGCTCTCAGGTGGAGCTCGCTGAGGAGTTTGAGAGAGGTGTAAATCTCTCTCAACTTCCAGTGGCTGATGAGGGTGAGCTGCTGGATGATGATGATGTCCTCTCGTTGCGAGCGAGTGCTGGATCTGGAAGAACCCATACTCGGAAGAACCCATACTCGGCTCATATTCATCTGTATTAGCGGGCTAATTTCGCTGATGTTTAGGGATTGAGCTAGCATGGGTATGTATCGATGCCCCCTATTGACGAGACGTTTGCAAACTATCTCGTCACAGCGCGGGCTCTGACACTGAAAGCTCCGGTCCTGCCTTCCAAGCCTTACACACCATGGCAATGTTACAGGCTTACCAGGCTGATCTGCTGAAGTATCTGGATCAGGGTCTGTCCCCTGAGGCAGTAGAAGAGCTGCACCACACCACAGATCTAGCTCTCCGGGCCACTAAACAGACTGCTGCCTCGGTTGGAAGATCGATGGCAGCAATGGTGGCCACGGAGAGACATCTATGGCTGAACATGACTGACAGCGGGGAGAAAGAAAAGGGCTTTCTCCTTGATGCGCCAGTTTCACCTTCTGAACTTTTTGGTACCTCTATTGAGGCGGTGGTGGGAAAGTTCATAGAGGCGAAGCTACGCTCGGCAGCGTTTAAAACCTGCATACCGCTCAGATCTGATCCTGGGCCCAGACAGACAGGAGGTCCTGGTCTGTCCCGATTCAAGGATCGGAGACAGGGCCAGAGGTCCAGTGTTGCCTCTCGGGCACCACCTCCTCCTCGGAGCAGGTCCCAGAGAAGGCGGGACTCCAGGAAGAAGGAGCAGGATTTGAGGGAGGTAATCAATCGCAGACGCCAGCAGCGTCAGTGATTGATTTGCTCTCCATGAGGGTAGTTACATCTACCCTCTCCTCTCTTCTTCCACCTCCTGAGTAATGGTTAATTTGGCCCAGGTGCTTCTTACATTCAGGCTGAAGGCTGGGCCCATGATGAATATTTTTCTGATGGCTCACCTTCTGGTTTGATGGTGAAGGGGCTCTTTCAGGCTTGAAAGAACCAAAGATTCCATCCTTCTATGATGGTAAGTCTTCGTTCTTTGAGCCGCAGGAAGTAGCTTGGTCTATGTTTATATATTCAATGACCTTAGTCACCTGTATAGTTTTTTCCTGGGTGTGTAAAAAAGTAAGGGAATTGAGGGCCCTGAAGTTCCCATTAGGTTGGTTATCCTTGTGTTGGTTATATGGCCACCTTTGCAGCCACCATATGGTAGAGTAGCTTTCTCCTCTGGTCATAGCTAGAGTTTGTTTACAGATTGGCACTCTTTACTTCAGATAGATCTATGTTAAGCGGTGGCCTTCGGGGGCCGCCTGACATTGTTTGGTTTGGGTTTAGCTTCGCTCCTCTGAGCTCTTGTTTTTAAAGTTTTTCAATGTTGCCTCCTCTCTGTTGAGAGTTTAAGAGACTTTTAGCCCCAGGCAGATCTATGCTTTTGTGTGGCCAGATAGGCCCACAGCTGGCCTGGGCTAGAACTAGGGTTTAGGTGATATACTGAAGCATTTCACCCTATGTATTACTTCCCCTGTCAGGAGAGTGTAGTTTCCATGTTCTGGCCTACTCTTTTCAGAGTTGTCAGGCCAATGCCTGTAACCTTTTTGGTGTAGGTGCAAGTTAGATAGCAGCTAAGGTAGCAGGCTATTGCTAGTCTCCCTGGTGTCGTTGTCTCAGGTGGTAGGCCCCTTATCACTATGTGATTATTGACATTTGATATTCAGCAGTGCTTTGATCTGCCTGCATTGACACTATTCTTTAAGAGCTGCTGTGCAGCCAAAATAATGTACCAGTTATCAATGTAAAGCTGCTTTGACACAATCTACATTGTAAAAAGCGCTATATAAATAAAGGTGACTTGACTATACTTTTAGTCTTTTCCCCTGAACCCCTTGAATTGACATTCAAGTTTGAGTGAAACAGTGTTAGCTTTTATTAGCTCCTGTTCCCTAGGGTTCAGTACAGATATCTCTGTCTTTGGTGAAAAGCGTCCACCCTTGGAATTTCAGGGTAGTATGAATTATGAAGTAAAGCATTCCCCGTTTTCTCAGGGTTGTTAATGCTTTAGATCTAGTTTTTTACCCTACATGATGTGAGCCCAATAACTCCATTGCTGCCACAGGTTAGCACCTGTTTCTGTAGTAGTTAGCTTTGTTCTGGCCTTCTTCAGGGCCAGAACAAAGCTAACTACTCTAGCTACTCTAGAGTACTACTCTAGTGTTTTACTGAGTACTACTCTAGTGTTTTACTGAGTACATTGCCTGTTGGAATGTGTTGAATAGAATCAAGCTCAGGTTGAGCTAAATAGTTAACCTCGCTGGATAGTTTGGTTCTAGTGATGGCTCCCTTAGAGCTTGGAAACTGCTACTAGCTAACGCCACATGTTTTTCTGAGTCGCAGGCCCTCTTTTGGGCCTCCTGCAGAGCGTGATGGTGTATGTTTGTACTCCTCTTGTTTAAAGAGTAAAAAGTGTTTTTTTCTGAGTACACTGCTTGTTAAGGTTGACTGTTATGTGGGCACTCTACAATCTTATCTGCTAGTTTGACTCTGTTTCATTCTGAACAAGTTCCATGTTTGTGGGATCTTGTTTATCAGCAAGTGAGCTGTTCTAGGTGTGTGGCCTTCACAGGCCGCCCTTTAAGCTTTCCCCCACCACATCTGGGTGTTCTTTGAGCAGATTGAGCATGTAGTTTCACATGTTGGCTTTTCGCAAGGCTGCTGTGATGTATTTCTACACGATGTAGAATTTATGTCATGTTGTAGGCCCCTTTCTGGGCCTCCATGATTTGTGCCTACAGTATGGTTTATCTGTTAGGTTGAGCCTGTACTCCCCTCGTTTGAGGGTTGTCCTGCATAGTACTTAGCTCCCTAAGCTGGACAGTGGTTGAGGGCCTCTCTAAAGGATCAGCCCCTAGCTGGTAAATGTACTCCCCTGTGTTGGGTTCCTTTAGAGTGCACAGCCTCCTCAGTGCAAATAATCAAGCGCTGAGTAGATCCTAGGATTGAGCAGAGTGTTACTCCCCTCATTAGTAAGGGTAAAAAGCGCTAAGCTGAGTCCTGCTCTCCAGGATGCCCGTCTCTACGCTCTGGTCTGAGTTGGTTACTGCCTTTTGCAGTCAGTCTTACTGGATATCTTCTCTGAAGATTGTGATTTGAGACTCTGTGATCAGGCTGTTGGCCAAGATTAGGTTGCTTTAATTAGACCAGGTCGGCCTCCCTGGTGGCATTCAGGGTTGACTTTGTTCCCCTGACAAGTGACTGGCTAGGGTTCCTTCAGGCCCCCTGGCTACATTCCCTTAGAGGTACCCTCTTTTCTTTTAAAAAGAAGTTTGGTCCCAGAAGCCTTTGAGCGGCCTTGGTAGGCCTTCTGTGGAAGGCCTCTTTGAGGCTTATAGCTTGGGCTGTTGGCCATAGGGAATGCTGTCACTGGCTGTCATGACCCGTAGGGGGAGTGGTTCTGGCACTTCAGTTGAAGCTGCTAGTTCTGACGTTTGTCTAGCCATTTTTTGGCATGCCCTCCTCTCAAGCATGGCAGCGTGGGTATATCGTTCCCCATATGCGTTCAAACGCAGTGTAGAATTCCCTTTCGAAAGGGAACGTCTCAGATTATGTATGTAACCATGGTTCCCTGAGAACAGGGAACGAGACACTGCGTTACCTGCCATGCATCTTGGTTTATTACACAGAATGGCATCTACGCTAATATTAGTTTGTCTGTCCCATCCTTATCCTGAGGTTACTGTAGTCAGCCGGATCCAGTACACATCCAGAGCAGATGGTGGACCTGCGCCTAGAGTCAGCCACAGCAGCCCTGAATGTCAGCGTAGACAGTGCACTTACTATAATGACTTCCTAAAAGAAGAACAAATTATTGAGACAAACGTGACAACACATTATTGTACAGTAGATGTGCCTGTTTCCCAGATCAAACCTAAAAGGCTGAGGCATAAAAGACATGGTATTGGAGCGGTCTGAATCAACTAACCTTTCGTTTATAATAATTGATAATCAAGTTACCTTTTTATTGAAGTCTTGTTTAGAGTACAGAGACAATATGTTACCATGACTGTAACACGCTGTTTTTCTGTTACATACTATTACACTTAGTTACAGCAAGACTCACTTTTCATGTTGATGCATTATGTGTCTTGTGACCGCTTCATAGACAAATCAGAAAGATGGCCTAAAAGAACATTACAGTTTTAGTTAAAGCACTCTGTAGTAGGAGTATCATGTTTTCATTAATTCCTGCAAGTAGCTGCATGTTTGACCAAACTCAGAATTAACAAATGATAAACTAACAAAAATTGTAAACAGTGTCATCTGCTGGTGGAAAAACAAATTAAACACAAATCTTTTGCAATAGATCAGAAGAGAGGATTTCTGTATTATGTTTACATTATAGCTAAATGTATCTTAGTTTACATAGTAAATTGTGTACGTATAATACCTGTATAAAGATTGTATAAAAGGCATGTGATGTTATAGTTCTCAAATAATCATGCGTTACAACAGCACTGCATAGACTAACAAAACTGTATATTATAATATTTACACGTATTCTTTAACGTCATGTGGGAATGTTGAAAGAAATGAATTGATAAACAGAATTGGTTTTGTCAAATGTAAAGTTCAGTCTAAAAGATGCTTAAATGAACAGTCCGTATTCATCACACGTGTGGTGATTTGCACAAACTGTTACACTGACAGCAACCAGAGAGGAGTATTCGGCTAAAATCATATACAGACCGACAAATGAAATGCTAACAGTGATCTTGATAGTCTTGATAATGTTTCTTAGTTACTAGGCCTCTTGAATTTAGATGCGAGAATTTATTAAGCTCACATAATCTCTACAAAAGATCGTATTTGAGCTGTATCTACCGCTTTACTAGAGTATGTAACTTTGATGTATGTGTTGCTTTCAGTGCAATGGTTAGATTTGTTTCGGTTGAAAGCGCTTCAAGTGCAAACAGACAGACTTACTTTTCGTGTGGACGCTTCATGCAATCCCACATCAATTTACTTTCTAAGTAACTAGGCCCTTTGAATTTCTGAAAATATCATAACTGTACAATATATTTTCAATGAGTTGTGTCTTCGCATAATTCCTGTAGGGGGAAAAGCAGTGCAAGTAAACTATATTCAATATCTAGATATTGTCTATGTATAATATAATATCTATGTATAGATATAATATCTATTCAATATGCAGATATTGTATAATACATGTTGAAAATTTGTATAAATACATGTACATGTAAAAATGACAATCTTTTCTTTGTTTAATATGAAGCTTCAACCGAATCCTTGTATCAACAATCCCGATGTTTCCCCCGAATTTTTTTTTTGTCTAATAGTTTGTCAAAAGAAAAAATAATTTTAATAAAAATAATAACGGTGCATTCGGTCATTGATTTAATGATTTACACAACTGTTAAATAAAATAATACATATTTAGGTGTCTTTATTCAGCTTGTATCAATATGTTTGACTTATAGGTGTGATGCTTATCTTTTTTGGAATACTTGATTGTTTCTCTGAATGTTTTAATGTGAGTTTACTTGCATAAGCCACTTTTCATGAAAAGTCATGCTCTGTAATTTTGTGCTGTAAAAGAAAAGTTTAAACTTTTTTTGTTTCAAGTTTAAAAATGTGTTTACTGATACATGCATCAAAAATAAAACATTTAATCAGAAAAAAAAATCTTCTGTGTGTACATTAATAATTAATAAATACATGATTCACATGTGTTCACTTTACATTAAGATTCACTTTCACAGGTTTTTAATGTTTATAACTCAATAAATGGTTCACGTGTGTTCACTTTACATTAAGGTTCACTTTCACAGGTTATTAGTGTTTATAACTCATTAATAAATGGTTCACATGTGTTCACTTTACATCAAGGTTCACTTTCACAGGTTATTAATGTTTATAACTCATTAATAAATGGTTCACATGTGTTCACTTTACATTAAGGTTCACTTTCACAGGTTATTAATGTTTATAACTCATGAATAAATGGTTCACATGTGTTCGCTTTACATTAAGGTTCACTTTCACGGGTTATTAATGTTTATAACTCATTAATAAATGGTTCACATGTGTTCACTTTACATTAAGGTTCACTTTCACAGGTTATTAATGTTTATAACTCATTAAATGGTTCACAGGTAACTAATACAGGAATTAAATTTTTCATTATTATTATCTCATCAAGTTATGGTTATATGTTTTATTTTCAAAATAAAGTTGGAATTTCATCTTAAAAAACAAGAAATCAGTTTTTATACACTGCTGTGGATAAGCATCATGACCTTTTTGGAGAGTATCATGGGTAAGACAGAAACTTCAGGTAAGCAACATAGTAAGAAAAGTGGCAGTCATGAGATATTAATAAGAAAACCACAAATACAACACCCTTTAGTCTAATTATGATAGTCAGTTTTTGCTGCATCATGAAATAAACCAGGAATCTGTGTAAATAAGTGTGAATAAATACATTTATTAAGCATTTATAACGTGAGTTGAAAACGGCTCACTTTTTGGCAGGTATTACATTAAAGGTGCCCTTTTTATTCATGCAGTTATGCATTATTGCATTATGCAGTTATGCATTACATGCATTATTAATGATTTATAATGCATTTGTAAATGACTTATTACTCATTAACAAACACCTTTATAAACCCTTTACAAAGGGAACCTTAATGTAAAGTGTTACCGATATTTGTTGTAAATACAGAGTAACCTCAACACTTACCATGCTTTTACCAAAGTATTGGTAGTTTTAATATGACATTTGTTGTAAATACAGAGTAACCTCAACACTTACCATGCTTTTAATGCCTAATAATGTAAAATAAAGGTCAATCAGTACGTTTTTCCTATATATAATCATATATATTATATATAATGATATTTTCTTTTCTCTTGTTTCAGCTGAAAAAACCAAAAGGGCCTTTCGGAAATAAACGGAGGAGACAGAAAGCTGCAAAGGCAAATATTTGCAATGGTAAGTATGTGTTGGTTTTAACCCTTTATTAAACATTTTATCAAGCATTTGTTAAATAGTCTTAAATTAAAATTAAAGTCAATTCCTGTACATATTTATCGTGATATTTGTAAATCAGTTGTGCCCCTTCTTAGTCGGATAGTCGGATGTCCCACACACTGTCAGAAAGTTTATATTAATTCCATTGTATTATTTAAAATGATTACAGATTGGGCCCAAAATGTTCCAATGATACATGATGTCTCTCCGCACCTCATAACCTACCTCTGTTTGCAAGAATGGAAATGATAATTTGATTGTTACATGACATCAGATATTTGATTATTTTGTCATAATCAGGTCAGTTACACTGCTGATAATGTCCTGCTTGCATGTGAAACAGATTTTTTAACAAATTTATATGAATATAGCTTGCTATTAAAGGCATACTTTTAATCATGGAAATGCCCACATATTAGTGAACTTATTACATAAATGCATTTAACATGTAATTATGAAACACTCTTTACAGAAAGAAATCCTACAATTATGTATAAATTGACAACTTGAATGTAATGTAATAAAATTAACTTCCTTTCTGTCTTGCAGGATTACTTAGTACTTCTTTTTAAGATCTCTACAATATCAAACTCAACAGCTCTTTTAAGAACCAACCCTCACAAGAGCTACTAGTGAGTCGCTGCGAATCTTGCCATGATCAGCCCTTCCCAGTTATAGTTTCTAGACATTTAAATCAGTATTTACTCATCAAATGCTCTCCTGAATGGTATGGTATGAACTTATTTATAACTGTCTTAATTTGTATGTTTTAAGAACAATAGTAATTGCACAGAGTAAGTAGAGACTTACTTGTTTTGCTGTGCAGAGAAGGAAGTCCAGTCCTTCCTTGTTTATAACAAATCAAGCTAATCGAAGTCCTTTGTTTAGGGTGAAGAAGGAACATGGCCATCTCGTGCCCAAAGAAGACAGAAAGGTGCGCAAGTCCACTGGTATGTCTTGTATTGAGGCAACGCTGTAATATGTAATACAGAATTTGATGCTGATCTCTCAAAGGACTATTAAGTTCTTAAAAAGTTCTTAAGGTTCGATTGACTGGATCGATTGCTCCTTTCTGCCTCGCTGCTCAGAGTGGTTTGCGTCTGTAACTCCGTATAGCTTCGATTTGAATCTCTTACTTTTATTCTTTGTTGCTTATCTTATTAGTACCTTATATTTAATATTGCCTACCACATTAATCTGACGTCGCTAGCTTGAAATCCTTGAATCTAAATCGCAGTTACAACGCGTTTGCATCTCGCTAGCTTGTTAGCTTGTCATCAGTCTCTCGCGCGCTCCTTTTTCAACGCGTTCATCAAACAGATGTGGTAAGTCAGATCAGTCTACAAACACGGTGAGTCATGTAATCCTCTCCTAGCATTGTCACCTGTTCCATTTGTCACATGTTCAGCATAGCTCTCTGTCAGCGACGAGGGATTTACATGTCATAAATGTAGGGAAATAGTCAGGCTGACAGAGAGAATCTCAGAATTAGAGACACGCATCCAAACTTTAATCGAGGATAGTAAGAATGCAAGGGCTTCAGATACTGTTTTGGATGCGATTAGCTTAGTGAACTCTGTACATTGTTCGGTTCCGGCTGTAGAGCCCGTGCAGCAGGGCACTTGGGTAACGGTGAGGCGGCCTAGCCGCGGAAAACACCACTCTTCCGTTCCAATAAGAACATCAAACAGGTTCTCCCCACTCAGTGACACACCCACTGAGAATCCTGTTGAAAGTGCCCTAGTTATTGGCGATTCTGTTACACGGAACGTGAAAATAGAGACACCAGCCACCATAGTCACATGTTTGCCGGGAGCCAGAGCACCTGACATCAAAGCAAATGTAAAAGTGCTGGCTAATGCTAATCGTAAATACTCTAAAATTTGTATTCATGTCGGCACTAATGATGTTCGACTTCGCCAGTCGGAGATCACTAAAATTAACATTAAAGAGGTGTGTGAACTCGCAAGTACAATGTCAGGAGAAGTAATTTGCTCTGGTCCCCTTCCTGTTCGTCGGAGTGATGAGATAGTTAGCAGATTGTCATCACTCAATGGCTGGCTGCAAAATAATATAGGTTTCATAGACAATTGGAAAAGTTTTTAGGGCAGACCTGACCTGTTGAAAAGAGATGGTATTCATCCCTCTCGGGATGGTGCTGCTCTTCTCTCTAGTAATATGGCACTTAGTCTTAGAGCTGAAACATGACAAACTGGGGCCCAGGTCAGGAAGCAGACATACCGGCTAAACCGACCGTCTGCTTAGCTGCCTCACGTTACAGAAGTCAGATAATTCCCAACACATAGAAACTCTTACACCTAGATATTATCACATAGAGACTGTGTCTGTACCCCAAATTAGTAAAAACAAAAAACTTCCAAACCCATTTAATGGTAAAAATTTAATTGATGTTCAACAAATAAAAAACAGAGATAATAATGATAAACAAATGATAAAGCTTGGGTTGTTAAATATTAGATCCCTTTCTTCAGAATCACTTATTGTAAATGATATTATCACAGACAATAATCTAGATGTGCTGTGTTTGACAGAAACTTGGCTAAAACCGGACGATTACATTACTTTAAATGAGTCTAGCCCTCAAGGTTATGATTATCGACACAATCCTCGTCAGAAAGGCAAAGGGGGAGGTGTTGCTGTAATTTATAGTAATATTTACAGTATTAGTCAAAAGTCTCTCAAATATAATTCCTTCGAAGTGATGGTACTTTACGTAACATTATGTAAGTTGACATTTGTGTTGGCTACTGTATACAGGCCACCAGGACACCATACAGACTTTATCAAAGAATTTGCTGATTTTCTATCGGAGTTAGTACTAGCTGCAGATAAAGTCCTTGTTGTTGGTGACTTTAATATCCATGTAGATAATGAAAAAGACTCATTGGGATTGGCATTTGCAGATATTCTAAACTCTATTGGTGTTAGACAACACGTGTCAGGACCCACTCATTGTCGTAACCATACCTTAGATCTAATATTGTCGTATGGAATTGATATTGATGCCGTTGAAATTCTGCAGCAGAGTGACGACATCTCATCATTATCTAGTCTCGTGTATACTACATTTAGTCAAAACAGCTAAACTGCCTCCCTGCCATAAATTTGGTAGAACCATCACTTCTACCACTAAAGAACGCTTTATAAATAATCTTCCTGATCAGTTTCATTGCCTTAGCATACCAGACAGCTTAGAAGACCTCAATGTTGCAACAGAAACTATTGCCTCTGTCTTTTCCAGCACATTAGACTCAGTTGCTCCTTTGCGTTTAAAAAAGATTAAGGAAATTAATCCAACGCCGTGGTACAATGAGCACACTCGGGCCCTAAAGGTAGCAGCCAGAAAAATGAAGCGCAGCTGGAAGAAAACAAAACTAGAAGTATTTCGCATTTCGTGGAGAGAGAGAATGATTGAGTACAGAAAGGCCTTAAAATCTGCTAGATCTGCCTATTTTTCAAAACTTTTAGAAGAAAATAAACAAAACCCTAGGTATTTATTTGATACAGTGGCTAAATTAACAAGAAATAAAGCTTCAACTTCTGATGTTTCCAAAGAGCACAGCAGTAATGACTTTATGAACTTCTTTACTTGCAAGATTGATAATATTAGAAAAAAAATTATAACCATGCAACCGTCTACTACAGTATTGCGTCAGACAAAGCAGTAAATGAATTGAATTTTTCCTCAGGGACACTACAATGCACTAAGAGAGGAAGAATTGTCTAAACTTGTTAAATCGTCAAAATCAACAACATGTATGTTAGACCCTATACGACTAAGCTATTGAAAGAGATGCTTCCAGAGGTCATAGATTCTCTTCTTAATATCGTAAATTCATCTTTATTGCTAGGATACGTACCAAAAACTTTTAAGCTGACTATTATTAAACCTCTTATTAAAAAACCACAACTTGATCCTAGAGAATTAGTCAATTACAGGCCAATCTCAAATCTCACTTTTCTGTCAAAAATACTTGAAAAGGCAGTATCATCACAACTATGTTCCTTTTTAGAAAGAAATAGTATCTATGAGGATTTCCAGTCAGGATTTACACCGTACCATAGTTCTGAGGCTGCTCTCATTAGAGTTACTAATGATTTGCTCTTATCATCAGATCGGGGTTGTATCTCTCTATTAGTGTTACTGGATCTTAGTGCTGCATTTGACACTATTGATCACAATATTCTTTTAAATAGACTCGAAAATTATGTTGGCATTAGTGGAATTGCATTGTCATGGTTCAAGTCATACTTATCTGACCGTTATCAGTTTGTAGAAGTAAATGAAGAGAGGTCATATCGATCACAAGTTGAATATGGAGTACTGCAAGGCTCAGTACTAGGACCGTTGCTTTTCACTCTGTACATGCTACCCTTGGGAGATATCATTAGGAAGCATGGCGTTAATTTTCACTGTTACGCTGATGATACTCAGCTCTATATTTCTTCGCGCCCTGACGAAACTTACCAATTCACAAAATTAACGGAATGCATAGCTGATATAAAAAATTGGATGACCAGTAATTTCCTACTACTAAATTCAGGAAAAACAGATATTCTAATTTTTGGACCAAAAACTTCCTCACGTAATAACCTAGAATGTTGTCTAACACTTGATGGCTGCTCTGTTAAGTCTTTGTCGTCAGTTAGGAACCTGGGTGTGCTCTTTGATACCAATTTTTCATTTGAAGACCATGTTTCTAGTATCTGTAAAACCGCATTCTTCCATCTTAAAAATATATCTAAATTACGACATATGCTCTCGATGACAAATGCGGAACAGTTAGTTCATGCGTTCATGACCTCAAGGCTAGATTACTGTAACGCTCTACTGGGTGGTTGTTCTGCTCGCCTGATAAATAAACTACAGCTCGTACAAAATGCAGCAGCTAGAGTTCTTACTAGAACTAGGAAGTATGATCATATTAGCCCAGTTCTGTCAACACTGCATTGGCTTCCTGTTAAACACCGTATAGATTTTAAAATCTTGCTAATTACCTACAAAGCACTAAATGGTTTAGCTCCCCAGTACCTGAGCGAGCTATTAATGCATTATAGTCCTTCGTGTCTATTGCGATCTCAGAATTCAGGCCAGTTGATAATACCTAGAATATCAAAATCAACTGCAGGTGGTAGATCCTTCTCCTATTTGGCACCTAAACTCTGGAACAATCTTCCTAGCATTGTTCGGAAAGCAGAAACACTCTGTCAGTTTAAATCTAAACTAAAAACACATCTCTTTAACCTGGCATACACATAACACATTATCAGTTTATTTTTTCAAATCCGTTAAAGGATTATTAGGCTGCATAAATTAGGTCAGCCGGAACCGGGAACACTTCCAATAACACCAGATGTACTCGTTACATCAGAAGAAGAATGGCATCTACGCTAATATTAGTCTTTCTGTTTATCCCGAGGTTTACCGTAGTCAGCCGGATCCGGGCCGTATCCGGGTGAGATCGAGGACCTGCGCCATGACACAACCACAACACAGCCCTGAAGTATCAGCAGAGATTGAGTCAACTAGATCATCAACTATGAAGGCCTCATCAACATGACAACCAGTGGCACATCTCCTCAACAACCGTCCATACCGGTGTGATGAATACGATCCTCAACTGGATGGAACTGAATTAAATACTTTGAATGTTGCGATCGTATCTGACTTATGATAGCAACCTGAGTCGTAACAAAGCACTGTTCGCCAGAGGAGAACTGGCCCCCCGACTAAGCCTGGTTTCTCCCATGGTTTTTTCTCCATTTTAACACCTGTTTGCCACCTGATGTCACCTGTTGGAGTTTGGGTTCCTTGCCGCTGTCGCCTTTGGCTTGTTTAGTTGGGGACACTTGACAATTGATATTTGATATTCAACAGTGCTTTGATCTACCTGCATTGACACTATTCCTTAAAAGCTGCTGTGCAGCCAAAATAATGTACCAGTTATCACTGTAAAGCTGCTTTGACACAATCTACATTGTAAAAAGCGTTATATAAATAATGGTGACTTGATCGAGGACCTCAGTTCATCTCCAGGGTGTGGAAGGCATTCTTCTCTCTCCTAGGTGTGACTGTGAGCCTCTCGTCTGGATACCACTCACAGTCGAATGGGCAGATGGAGAAGAAGATCCAAGTGATCGGCCGCTTCCTCTGTACCTTCTGCCATGGCCACCAGAACTCTTGGAACCAGTTCCTGGGTTGGGCCTAGTACGCACAGAACTCCCTGCGCCAACCTACCACTGGACTCACTCCCTTCCAGTGCGTGCTCGGTTACCAACCCCCACTCTTCCCCTGGTCAGGGGAAGACTACTGGTTCCGAGAGAGCGAGAGGGTCTGGGACTCTGCTCACCATCAACTTCAACAGGCTTTGCGCAGACGCAGGATGACAGCCGACCTTCGACGTTCCAACACTCCAGTCTACCAACCAGGACAGAAGGTCTGGCTGTCTACTCGGGACATCAGACTGTGTCTGCCCTGCAAAAAGCTAAGTCCCAAATTCATTGGCCCCTTCACCATCTCCAAGCAGATCAACCCGGTCACCTACCAACTGAAGTTACCTGCACAGTATCGCATTCATCCCACTTTCCATGTGTCTCTGCTAAAACCTCACCACCCTTCCGTTTCTGTCTCCACAGAGCCTGGCGCAGCAGCTGAACCCCCCCTTCCTCTAATCCTGAAAGACGGAGCCACTTACCAAGTGAATGAGATCTTGGACTCCCGGCGCTGTGGTGGTTTTTTGGAGTACCTGGTGGACTGGGAGGGCTACGGTCCAGAGGAATGCTCATGGGTACCCAGAAACGACATCCTAGACCCAAACCTGCTCGACACTTTCCACGCCTCTCATCCAGACAGACCTGCCCTACGTGGAAGAGGACGACCACCACGACGTCGGGGTCCTCAGCCCTCAGGAGCAGGCCGTGGAGGGGGGGGCACTGTCACAGACACGCCAGGCTCCAGCATCACCCGATCACAGCGCACTCCCTCACCAGAGTTCTGAGCACATGCACCTGTCTCCAATCAACACCCCAATCAACCACGACATAAAAGACTGTCAGCCCACACTTCAGTCAGCGTCCGGTCTCGTTTGCACATAGAACGTCTTCTATGCTTACCTTCAACCTGCTATATTGCCATTTACTCACCTGCACCACTACTTGTTCTTCTGGTTGTTCAATAAACATCACCTACCTGTTTCCCGTTGTCTCCGTCCCTTCTGTACTGTAACAGTTACATTGTTTTGTAAATACTGGGGTTCTGGAAGATAGCTTTGGAAGATAATGAGTTGTGGCATATATTAGGAATGAAATAGTAAATGTTCTTTGAATTATGTGTAATATCTGGTTAGTTCTTTGGCTTGAAATAAGGCCTTATACTGCACAGACCAAAAACATTGTATTTATGTTTTAAGATGATAGCAAGAGAAGTCACAAAATTCAGAAGATTCTGGAGGAAAAAGACTAATGTGCAGCCACTAAAGAATAGAAGAGGCAAAAACTATGCATGGCCATGGGTGCTTCATGAGTATGGTAAGTCTTACATTAAACAGGTCATCACTTGGTTTTTGACCAAATGATGCTCTTGAAACAAGTGACAGAAGAGTATGTTGTCTTGAAAGACATCAAGCATCACTGGCAAAGGCTCAAAAGAGAGCATGCCTTTCTAAAAGATCTTTTAAAACAGGTTGCTGTTGATATGGGTCAAACGTATTGACCCATAGTTTTTGTTCAGTACTTAGCTTACAGTCTGTGGTGCATTATTATATATACAATACTTCAATGTGTATATTATGTACTGCTGCTTTGTAAATTTAAATCAGGAACAGGCAACTCTGGCCCTTTTGCTGTCTCCTTTTTGAGGTGGAGAGTTTACCTCCAACCCTAATCGAGCACACCTGAAAATTTTAACCAAAGTCTTCAGGTTTACTTATAGACAGTTATAGGGAGGAGGGTTTGAGGTTGGAGTTGAATCTGCAGGACCGTAGATGCTGACAGCCAGTGTAGCCAACCACTGCTTTAAATCATGCAGAACATGAGATGACCTGACTGTCCATTAAACAACTTAATTTGAATTGTTGGTGTTTTTTGTTTTTTGTTTTTTTTGTTTGTTTGTTTGTTTGTTTGTTTTTACTTTCAGACCAGGACTGGAGAACACCTGAAAATGGGATCTTAAAACTTTTTCCTGTGGTTGAGAAAAAGCTACACCATATCAGTGATCACATCTTCTATTCATCAGTTGTACTGTAGGGTACAACTAAACAAACTGTTTAGAAGAAGAAGAACATGAACATTATAGAGATGTGTACAGGGAAGAGCAATTTTGCAAAACAATATCAAATCTGTTTTCTGGATCATAGTTGACTGGATTGGATTTTTCTGTGGCACTGATTTGTGTGACTTGTGTTATGTAATAAAGTATGGTGAATACGGCGTGAACGTGGTGTTTGGTACAGTAAATACAACATTTTACTAGGCTCTTATGAGTTTATTTTTCAATAATAATAAAAATAAAAAAAAAAATAAAAAAACTACATATAATTAATTACCATGATTTTTTTACATAAATATTTTTATCTGGTTAATGATATTTGCATATACTTTCATGTTGTGACAAGTATGCCAGTTTCCAGAGAAATAAAGGGAAGGTATGTGAATTACAAGAGGCTGCAGTGGGCTATACTGCTACAAACAATGAATGATCAAATGATCCATGTTGATCATTCTGGTACATCTACTACTGAATTAAAAATGAAAGCATGGACATTATTGATGTCAGCCATGTGAGGAGCAAGAAGAGGGGGTGAAGATGAAATTTTGACTCTGTTTCTTTGTTATTTTACTAAATGGTGCATTATCCTTGTGTAACAGTAATAGTGAAGTGTAAATATATAAATTGTTTTTTTGTTTATTGCCAACACTGGAAATTGGATAATGGCAAGTTGTTGCGGATTCATCCATAATATTTATTGGTGTTCATACCAAAAAAAGCAAAGAATTAATTAATTAACTATTATTCAGTCAATCAATTATTATTATTATTATTATTACTACTACAACATTTCTTTCAAATATTTCATCAGATGGTCTCACAACACCCATCAAAACCTATACAAGCAAGATGATAGAATAGAAAAGGGGGGAAAAGATAAAATACTCCAATATTTAAATGTGATTCAACAAAGTTTGTTATCCATGATGAGGAGAATACATCTGTGTAGATGTTACTGCTCTTCCACCCCCGAGGGGCCAGTAACGGCCCCTGGAAGAGCAAAAAAAAAAAACAAAAAAAAACACACATTTCAAATGACTGTAACTCAAAGTCTGGTTAGCATATCAAAGAGAAAATCATCAGGACAACTGCTTATGCTATGTTTACTAAATAATGTTGGGCACAGTTTTCAGACATACATGGAAAGGTGGCATAAAGGTATTTTAAAAGTGTTCACAGTAAAATATCAAATATCAGCCTGTCCCCTCATATATTTGCACAATAAACATATTTAGATATCTAGTTGTCCATTAAAGATCTTATTTAACATTTATCATTTCATTACTAAATGTTTTAAACTACATTACCCATATGTCTCTGTCATTCTATCAACGGAACGGGAAACATGGCGCTGTAGTTCATTGAAATGTGCAGATGATTAGGGTTAGGGTTGGGGTCTCGGTAAAGGAGTAATTTCTCACAACATAGAAACACTTTATAGTTAACTTCATGTATGACTAACGTAATATTCACTCTAAAACATACTTTGTAAGATAAAGCGCCGTTTTATATGGGTTAAGTATAAAAACTATAAAGGGGTTAAGTATATATGGGTTAAGTATAAAACTATAAAGTCTAATCACAGCGAGTTCTGCGATAAAGTCACAGCCAATGACAACCCAGCTGAACAGAGGCGTCACACTCAATTTATGGTAAATGACGACAGCTCTCCTCCGGTTCCGGCTAAAGGGAAAGATTCCTTAAATATTTAATTATTCTAATTAAATATAATAAAACTCACATTTTTAAAACGAAAGACTCCTTTGTGTAGTTAAACTGATGCATAAATATATTTGAAAGAGAAACTTTTTTTTCCCTAAGCAATGGCCTACTACAGCAGGGGTAGTTTTGCAGTATTTTAACTAAATATTGCATCTACTAAAGTGCTTCTAACATTTACAGTAGATGTATAGTATATTAAAGGTATACATTTAATCACTGCTTTATGCCATTCTTTACCCCTTGAACTCTTGGAATTAAAATAAATGTAACAAAAGCATAATGAATGCACACAATTTTTTAATCATATTCCAATATTTAATGTCAAACTGTGCACTACTGCACAACAGTATAAAAAGCAGTTAATTATGAGGGAAAAAAATGTATCCAGTTACAGAGGCAATCTATTATAGTGAAACATACCTTTAGAAAAAGTATTTTTTTAACAAACCAAGAGATGAGATAAAACTTTATGTGAAAATATGTTTCTCCCTTTTAAAGAAAAAATAACATTTTACATTCTCAACTTTAATACAATATCCTTGTGATTATTGTTCACTTTTACTGTAACTAAATGAAAGGCAAATTAAAACAGTTAATGCGTATTATAAATATTTAATATTTTTGAGCAATAAAATGCTTATATAAAATACATTCATGGGTATATTACATTTACATTGTCCAGGTAGTGATATGATACCATAACCATAACCATAGATGTAGTTAAGGTAGTCATTTACTATAGTGACACTGTAATAAAAGGTTTAATGAAGCAAAATGCATGACATTTTTAAGTCCATCTAAATAAAGGTAACAAACTCACAGAATGATGTCCAGTATGTTAATGTGTCGTTTCTGTAATACTCTATCAGCACCAAACAGAATTACGTAAATATTGATTGTTTTCAAAAGGTTTTCCTAAACACTCTCACTATCTTCAATTGTTCGGACAAACACCTGCTATAAACACATGCAGAAATATTTGACTATTGCATCATGAAGTCGCTGCATGACTAGAACTAGTGGATGGCAATGAATATGTCTTTTACCAAAACTCCTGATGAGCACTGATGCTTTTTTGATAAAGGCATTAGGCAGACATCAAGTACAGTTTATGAAGCTGAAAAGAGAAAACAAAATGCTTTAACAATACGGAAAAATATCAGCAGTGTAACGGACCTGATTATGACAAAATCATTTAATATCTGATGTCATGTGATAATCAAATTAGCATTTCCACTCTTGCAAACAGACGTAGGTTATGAGGTGCGGAGAGACATCATGTGTCATTGGAACATTTTGGGCCAAATCTGTAATCATTTTAAAGAATTAAATGGAATTAATATAAACTTTCTGACAGTGTGTGGGACATCCGACTATCCGACTAAGAAGGGGCACAACTGATTTACAAATATCACGATAAATATGTACAGGAATTGAGGCAGTAGCCAATGACAGCAGTAGGAGTAAAAGGATTATGTATGCATATATACAAATATATATGAGGATCATACAAATTTGACAACTAGTTAAATCTTATGAATTATTAAGACTTTGAGAGTATTTAACAAATGCTTGATAAAATGTCTCATAAAGGGTTAAAACCAACACATACTTACCATTTCTAATATTTGCCTTTGCAGCTTTCTGTCTTCTCCCTTTTGGTCTTTTCAGCTGAAACAAGAGAAAAGAAAATATCATTATATATAATATATGGGATTATATATAGGAAAAAAGTACTGATTGACCTTAAAAAATTTTAAATTTTACATTATTAGGCATTACAAGCATAGTAAGTGTTGTGGTTACTCTGCATTTACAACAAATATCACATTATTACTACCAATACTGTGGTAAAAGCATGGTAAGTGTTGTGGTTACTCTGCATTTACAACAAATATCATATTAAAACTACCAATACTGTGGTAAAAGCGTGGTAAGTGTTGTTTTTACCGTGCTTCTACTACAAATACAATTTTGAAACTACACTTGTACTACTTTGAACCTGAATATGATTAACTGAGTGATGGTCTATAGCACGTCACGTGACAGTATTTAATCACCCTAGTTTAGTAAGGTGCTTTAATTAAGAAAGCAATGAAACATGACAGATATAATGCAGTGACTGAACATGAGGGAGCTAACGTTAATCTGATTAATATCGGAAAATACATTATATCAAACATTAGCACAGCGTATTTACGACTACTTTTACCAACATCTGGTACATGTGAACTTGGCGTATTCCCAGTGACGCTGGGGGCGCTTGACCATGCTTCAGTTTTTGACGCCTCAGAGTTGAAACTATCCATTACTTGTAAATGTGTTACATATCATTTGCAGATCTTCCTGTTACATGATCCATCTCATTTCATCACTTTACCCAAGCCGGAACTTTACATTTTTTTAAAAAATAAATTAACACTCTGCCACCGTTTAATCAGCACTTAATCATTTCATTTTTATTTAGTTTTTCACGAGACAGCTCCTCACCATAACATGAAAACGCACCATAAACTGATTATAAACGTAGTCCAAACTGATCATAAAATGTAGTCCATTATTTTGTGCATTTTATTCCAAGTCTTCAGAAGTTGTATGATACCACCATGTGAGGAAAAGATTCTTATTCCGTAATATAATCATTAAACATTAATAATCGTACATACCAATTGGAAAGGTTTTTGGGGCAGACCTGACCTGTTGAAAAGAGATTGTATTCATCCCTCCCGGGATGGAGCTACTCTTCTCTCTAGTAATATGGCACATAGTCTTAGAGCTGAAACATGACAAACTGGGGCCAAGGTCAGGAAGCAGACAGACCGGCTAAACCGACCGTCTGCTAGCTGTCTCACGTCACAGAAGTCAGATAAATCCCAACAAATAGAAACTCATTTAAGGGTAAAAATGTAATTGATGTTCAACAAATAAAAAACAGAGATAACACTGATAAACAAATGATAAAGCTTGGGTTGCTGAATATTAGATTCCCTTTCTGTAAAAGCACTTATTATAAATGATATTATCACAGACAATAATCTAGATGTGCTGTGTTTGACAGAAACCTGGCTAAAACCAGACGATTACATTACTTTAAATGAGTCTAGCCCTCAAGGTTACGCTTATCGACACAATCCTTGTCAGAAAGGCAAAGGGGGAGGTGTTGCTGTAATTTATAGTAATATTTACAGTATTACTCAAAAGTCTTTCAAATATAATTCCTTCAAAGTGATGGTGCTTTATGTAACATTATGTAAGTTGACATTTGTGCTGGCTACTGTATACAGGCCACCAGGACACCATACAGGCTTTATCAAAGAATTGCGATCTCAGAATTCAGGCCAGTTGATAATACCTAGAATACCAGAATATCAAGGACCTGCGTCTTGACACGACCACAACGCAGCCCTGAAGTGTCAGCGGAGATTGAGTCAACTAGATCGTCCACTGTGAAGGCCTCATCGACACGACAGCCAGTGGCACAGTTCCTAAACAAACCGTCCATATCGGCGTAATGAATACAATCCTCAATTGGATGGAACTGGAATAAATACTTTGACTGTTGCGATCCCATCGGACTTATTATGATTCAGGCAGCTATCATAAAGCACTGTTCACTGTTGGCCAAAGGAGAACTGGCCCCCCGACTGAGCCTGGTTTCTCCCAAGGTTTTTTTCTCCATTTTAACACCTGTTTGACACCTGATGTCACCTGTTGGAGTTTGGGTTCCTTGTCGCTGTCGCCTTTGGCTTGCTTAGTTGGGGACACTTGACATTTGATATTTAACAGTGTTAACATCTGCCTGCACTGACACCATTGCATGCGAACTGAACTGAGCTGGATGATGACATCACTGTTTACTCCAGTGCTGATATAGATAAATTAACTAAATTAATAACTATTGATTCTTACATCGGAATGATTTAATACTGAATTTACTTAAGATGGATAATGACACCATTTTCTTTAAGAGCTGCTGTGCAGCCAAAATTATATACCAGTTACCACTGTAAAGCTGCTTTGACACAATCTGCATTGTTAAAAAGCACTATATAAATAAAGGTGACTTGACTTGACTATCTGCCTTCTCATCCATTTAAACTTTTAAAATTGGCGCTTTAAACACTATGACACAGGTCTGCGGCAGTGACGTCAAACCTCGCTCCTTATTAGCTGTCACTGTGATCTGCGACCACCATAGACTGTTTGCGACATGCCAGATTTGAGTTGCTATGTTGAGTTAAGATGCAGCGCGAAGCATCAAGCTTTGGTGCACAGAAATGCAGATCAGGCGAATGTTTGCAGTGATTAAACACTTTAATTTCATTGTGTAACTCACACAAAATTATGTTTTGCTGTCAGAGCGCTGGTAATGTAGCACACACGTCGTTTTGTCTGTTCTTCATACTGCTTTTAGTAATGTTTTAAATAAATTATTGAGATTACATTTATCTGCTGTTACACTTTGTATACTGTCAAAATGGTCATGCTTAAGGTTATAGGGTGGAGTAGGGAGCTTAAAATTATTTTCATACAATAGTATATCAACAAAGATAATGGTCACTGTAGATATATCTATATTGCTTTTTTTTTTGTCAAGTGGCTAAAAAGTGGTCATGTTTTGGTATAAGGGGTGAGTTAGGTGCTCAAAGATATCTATATAATAGTCAAATATATTTGCATAAAAAATATTAATAATTTAAATTATTCGTAATAATTATTTGCAAGGATTCATAAAGATTTTTATATCCTGTAACTGAAAGGTATACCAGAACCTTTGCATATGGCAAATAAATGGTAAATTTACAAATTGCAGTTTGTACATAATTTATAAACAAGATCTACAAATGATATGCAAGACATTTACAAGAGATGAATAGTTTACACTTTAGATTAGGGGATGCAGAAAGTGTTATAAATTGCTTGTATACATATACAAATGATTTGTAACAGGTAAGAGAGGTCTACAAATGATATATAACACATTTACAAGTGATGAATAGTTTGCACTTTAGAATAGGGGATGCAGAAAATTGATTTCTTGAAAATTGTAAATCATTTATTCATGCGTTTACATGTCATCTATAACACTGTGTAGTGTGTACTGCAGTGTAAGTGCTGACTGGTGAGGGTCTTCTGTGACACGCATGAAGTCTTTAACTCTGTGCACCTGATGTGAGCTTCAGTGAAAAGTAAAACCAGTTGAGAGGTTCACTTTATCACTAGATCCCACAAACTCCACACAGAACACAAGTCTGTGCTGACGAGTGAAAGGATTTAACACAACCCACTGGAATCACCTGACTGTAAGTCATTTATAAATGTTTATCCACTTCAAAACAAATAAATTACTCTTCTTAAAAATAGTGCTTTAGCATACCTGCATGTTTGTGCTTTTGAACACAGACCAGCTTACAACTTCATCAATAAATCATATACTGATCATTTACTAATGGATTGTTCATCATTTGTTTAAGATTTTTTAACAATTTGTTTAACAATTGTTTATTGAAAATAATGACACTAAATCAATTTTGACATAAATACTTCAATTATTTATAAGTCATAAATAATGTATCAACTAATAACTTATCAACCATCTACTAATGATCTGTTTATTTCATGATTTACACATTTTAAGATAACTTACAACACATTTGTAAATCGTTAACATACCACTTATTAATCATTTATGAATGCATAGTCATGTTTTGTAAATTATTTGTTCATCATTAACTAATAATTTATAAATGACTTATAACTGAATTAATAAAACATTCATAAAATGTTAGTATATCACTTATTAATCATTTATGATGTTTTGTAAATGATTAGTTCATCATTAACTAATAATTTATAAGTGACTTATAACTGAACGTTATTATAAAGTGTTACCAAGATAACATATGAGACATAACATCACAATGAAGCATATAATCTGTTAACTCAGTTCATTGTATTGTATACAAGAACTAACTTATTCCGTTGTGCAGTGAAGAGAGAACATAATGTGCCCTTGCATTGCACACACGACCTCTCGCTGTGCATTGAAGAACAACATATAAGCTATGCACTTGTTGCATTACAACGCGTACAAGAACTCTTGTGCACTTAAGAGATAACATGGGCTGTTTCATTGCATTACATAAAATATCTAACTTACTCCGTTGTGTATTTAAGAATAAAGCATGATATTTGCTTTGTTTCATTTCATGCAAGAAACTAACTTAATCCGTTGCACATTGAAGAATAGCATATAATCTATGCACTCATTTAATTGCATTCTATATGTGAAAGTGGGAGTAAATGGGAAAAGTGAAAAAGGCTAGAATTTAAATTTAAATTCTCTTTGGCCCACCCATCACTTCCCGATTAAACGGGAAATTCACGCCCTTCACGGTAAAATACAATAGGCCAGGCACGTAGACATAAAAGGGGGCTTGAGTACCTGCCCTTTTTCTTCCTCAAGAGAAAGTGCCCTTTTTTCTTCGTTTTTTTTTTTTTCTTTAATAATAAATTAACATATATTCCTGTTTGCGCACGGCTTCCCTGTCAAACAAATACAATTGCTGGATAAAAAAAACAACAACTAAATATCAGGTCGGCTTTGTAGAGTTTAGAGCTCCCTCCGCCTCACGCCAATACCGCACGCACGCCCCACCTCGTGTTTGCCGACTGTCTGACAACTTGTGACAACTATGCCCGGGAAAAGACAACATCTGTATGGCGATGAGAAGCGAAAAAGAAAAAAGCCCTAGATGCATCTCTTTCAGGTAGCCTATGTATGTTCACAAACACGTGAAATATTTAGCTATTTACGCCGCGTTAATAATTTGACCACCAGCAACGCATCTGCCTGACTTGATACTAACGCAATTTATGTCATAGCCTATTATAATTTCAGTTATTTTAATGTGCTATGCATTGCGCTTTGAACCATGGTAAAGATTAAAGATAGGGCTGTCAATACCAGGAGAGTAGCTTTCCACGGGCGCGAATCCAAAAACCTCATTATTAGACAGTTTTCTAAGAATGCACTATTTATTAAAACCATTTAAAAATCATAATACAGCATTACATAATGCTATTATTCTTAAATCTACACTCGCTCTGTGTGCATGTTTTGATGTCCACATATTCTTGTTGAAGAAATTACAGTGGCTGTAACATGTCTGTCATAAAGAAGTGGCCGAATATTATTATTATTTTACTAATATATTTTTAATTATGCTGGTTGGCCAAAAACAAGGATTTGATCGTGCTGTGTAACAATAACAATCACCAGGATTTTGGCGCTCTCTACAGGCATTTGTTATAATATATTTTATGTACTTGTAACATTTCAGGGGGAAAACACTCTTGATGTGTTTAAATATGCAGATTAGCTTGTTTTGATTAATTTAGAACAAATCTATGGATGCAAACAGACGGAGGGTAGTAGGCTTAAAACAAACACCATCTAAATGTGTATTTTGGAAGTTTTCTTTCCCTTCACAGTAAAAGAAGACATGGAAGCAAAAATAGACCAAAATCTTAAAATTGTCCACTATAATAGCACCAAAAGAATTAAAACGATTTATTGATTTGTGCAAAATAAACAAATTATTATTGAAACGATGTCCCTCTCCTTGGTGCAGTCATTTATTCTAAAATATATAGCTACATGAAAATAGTAGTGTAGAAAACATGCACATTGTGGCATAGTTACCTTTGCTGTTGTGATAAACCTAGTGAAGAAGCTACTTCTTTAGCTACTAAAGAAGACCATGGTCTCTGTGTGAACTGATTATTTTGTAGAAATATGTGGAGTATGAAACAACTGCGTGAGTGTTAGGGAATTAAAATAAACTGGTAAGGAAGTCGGAGTTGTGTTAATATATTTAACGTTTTGTTTATTATTTTTTTAAATAAATAATTATGAGAAGTGCCCTTTTTTCCACTTGAGCCCCTGCCCCCCAAAATGTCTGTGCACGTCCCTGCACTAGGCTCACAGGTTTGTTAAGGTTGAGTCAGATACCATACAAGGAGGTGTCAATTTCAACAATGATCTTTATTTGAGATAATAGAAAATATCCCATTAATTCAATAAAACCAGTCACTCTCACACAGTTTACCAAATTCAGAATTGGAGTTGGCCACACTAATCCAAGAAACCCAACAGTCACATGTCAAGTCACCTTTATTTATATAGGGCTTTTTACAATGTAGATTGTGTCAAAGCAGCTTTACAGTGATAACTGGTACATTATTTTGGCTGCACAGCAGCTCTTAAGGAATAGTGTCAATGCAGGTAGATCAAAGCACTGTGGAATATCAATTGTCAAGCGTCCCCAACTAAGCAAGCCAAAGGCGACAGCGGCAAGGAACCCAAACTCCAACAGGTGACATCAGGTGGCAAACAGGTGTTAAAATGGAGAAAAAACCTTGGGAGAAACCAGGCTTAGTCGGGGGGCCAGTTCATGTGTACACTCACGCCGCACGTGTACACTCACGCCGCACCTCACTGTGAACACTGCATTCAGGCAAAAGACCCACCACCACAGCAACAAGAGACGCTGATCCTCTGCAGCGGGCCGCCCAAATTCTGAAGGGAAACGAAAAACAAAAAAAAACAACACTAAAACAGCCACATACAAAACAACATCACATCAAATAATGCAAAAAAGAAGAATATAATAACAAAAGCCACTTAAATCAATCACAGAAAATAAACAAAATAATATGTATAAATATCACACAAATTCAGATTAAACATTATATATATATATATATATATATAGCAAAAACAATTCACTTAGAAACAAAATAAACAAAACACAAGACAGCAAAAAGCTTGGTGAACGCTAGGTGGCTGGTATTTCACACCACTTTAAGACTTTAATTGAAGCTTGTCACTCACACATTTCCAATTGATGGTAAAGGAACCACGCCACAAGCCCAAACCACAGTCCAGCTGATTCCGCAGGTGTTAGACGCTGCAAATATAAACGGTTAGCAAAAATAGACACCGTGTGACGACACACGACATGAGCTAGAAGCGTAGGCTGTGATCCAGTCTTCCTTGATTCACAGGAACAGTATAATGATCGCAGTGACAAAGGTCCGATGACACGAAGAAGTTTTTACAACAGTTTGTTAATGAATGCTACAGCATACTGTAGTATTAACTAAAGTGAACTAATAAACTGTAATAAATACTGTAGTATACTTTGGTTTTTACTACAGTAAACTGTAATGTATATTGTAGTATAATATACCTGTTACATATCCGGCGCCTGCTGGTTCCTGCTACTTCCCACCAGAGGTCACCGGTTCACCATTTCATTGCACACACAGTTATACATCACTCTGGACTACATTTCCCACAATCCCTCACCTAGGAACCAGTCATGCACTCACACCTGTTTCCCATCAGTGACCCTTTATAAGCTGCACTCACAGCTGAGTATTGTTTAGCCTAGTATCCAACATTGTCTCCGTATTCATTGTTTCTTGCCTAGCCTTGCCTTTGTTTTTGACCCTGTACTGTTTTCCTTGTTTGATGATCGTTTGCTGCCTACCTTGACCATTGCCTGTGTTTGAATACCCATTCGCCTCGCCCTCTTGTATCTGTTTGCTGGTGTTTGACCTCTTTCTGTACGACTACGCTCCTGTAATAAAGCCTGCACGTGGATCCTCAACTCTGTCGTCCAGTCTCCTTTGTTACAGAATACTCAGCCTATCAAGATCCAGCGGCTTTTATGAGCGTTTCCAGCCAAAGATGGATCCAGCAATTAGTTTAATTAGGCTCCGGCAAGGCAACCATTCCCTTGAGGACCACACCAGAGATTTTTTGGATATCGCCTACCTCACAGATTTTCCAGACTTCGCCCTCATTGACTTTTACTGCCACGGTAAATAACCACAGTAAATAACCACTACCAGCACCTACTTATCCATGATGGTCCTCGGGGGTCTCTGGTGGAATTCCTGGACTACGGCCTTCAAATAAGTGGTTCATCTTACACTGTGGGGGTAGTAGAGGAGGATTTTAAGATGGCCGCCATTCCTGAGCCTCATCGCAATATGGCTCCCGAGCCTCGTCACGTCTCAGCAGACCTCCCAGAGCCTTGTCACGTCTCAGCAGACCTCCCAGAGCCTTGTCACGTCTCAGCAGACCTCCCAGAGCCTCGCCACGTCTCAGCAGACCTCCCAGAGCCTCGCAATGTCTCAGCAGACCTCCCAGAGTCACGTCACGTCTCCGCTGATCGGCCAGAGTCACGCCACGTCTCCGCTGATCGCCCAGAGTCACGTCACGTCTCCGCTGATCGCCCAGAGTCACGTCACGTCTCCGCTGATCGCCCAGAGTCACGTCACGTCTCCGCTGATCGCCCAGAGTCACGTCACGTCTCCGCTGATCGCCCAAAGTCACGTCACGTCTCCGCTGATCGCCCAGAGTCACGTCACGTCTCCGCTGAACGCCCAGAGCCACGCCACATCTCCGCTGATCTTCTAGAGTCATGCCAAGTCTCCGGATCCATCTGAGAGCGGAGAGGATTGGTGTCCAGTGTGGACGATCTACCAATGACTTCAGTACAAGCAGCTGGCATTCCGAAGCCTCCGCCGGCCGCTTTGCACTCAGGCCCACCGGCTTTGCACTCAGGCCCGCCGGTTGCTACGCACTCAAGTCCGCCAGTTGCTACACACTCAAGTCTGCGGTTGCTACGCACTCAAGTCCACCAGTTGCTACAGACAAGATGGCCACCCTGCCAGTGTCTATGGACAAGATGACCGCCCTTCCAGTGTCTATGGACAAGATGGCCGCACCGCCAGTGTCTACGGACAAGATGGCCGCACCGCCAGTGTCTACGGACAAGATGGCTGCCACGGCTGAGCCCTCAGCCGAGATGGCTGCCGCCTGAGCCCTCAGCCGAGATGGCTGCCACGCCTGAGCCCTCAGCCGAGATGGCTGCCGCGCCTGAGCCCTCAGAGACTACAGCGCTGACCATTATGGCCACAGTCATTTGGTGTGTGTGGGCTGCGCACACATCGGCTCCATCCCATGAATCAGCTCCAGAGCCTCGCTTTGTAAGGTCTTCCAGAGCCACATCTTGTCTCGTCAGATCTTCCAGAGCCACGTCACATCTCATCGGATCTTCTAGAGTATCGTCTCGTCTCATCAGGTCTTCCAGCCCATCTGAACTGCTTTGGTGGTGGTCTGCTCCGCCGTGGGGGTCTTCAAGCCTGCTTACCTGGCTGTCTGCCCTGCCTTCTTCGCCCTGTTCATCTGCCCTGCTTCAGTCTTCAGTCCTTCTCCCACCACATGGTCCTGGCCCCCCGTCCCTTCCCCTGTTCCTCCTCCGCTCCACCATCCCCCTGGGTAATACTGTTTTAGAGCGTCTGGAAGCCACACTCATGGCTGAGTATTGTTTAGCCTAGTATCCAACCTTGTCTCCGTATTCCTTGTTTCTTGCCTAGCCTTGCCTGATCATTTGCTGCCTACCTTGACCATTGCCTGTGTTTGGATTACCCTTTTGCCTCGCCCTCTTGTATCTGTTTGCTGGTGTTTGACCTCTGTCTGTACAACTACGCTCCTGTAATAAAGCCTGCATGTGGATCCTCAACTCTGTCGTCCAGTCCTCTTCATTACAATACCCTATAGTTGTAGAAAATGTAGTACAGTATTGGGTAAAGTAATTTGTTTACATTACTATAGTTGTTATATTATCACAGCAACTATAGAATTACCACAACAAATTAATTCAAGTACTTTACTATAGTATGGTTCAAAAACACTATAGTATTTACTATAAATTGCTATAGTATTTTTTCACTTGGGATGGCACATAAAATGTTGCGTGCTGAACGCATTTCTGTAAAAAAACAGATGATGGCATCCAACAAAGCTCCTCAGTCCACCCTTTAACAAAAAATAAATAAACCCATGAAACCCTGTATAATAAACCCACAAACAGACCGCAATCACTGCCAACAGCTCCTACCTCACAAACATCCACCACCGGAAGTAAGGTAACTCGCTACCTGAGGCAGAGAAGACGCACACACATAGCGACACTACGGGCACTTTTATACACCACTAAACGAGCATAATTAAAAGGCACTCCTCTTATTCGTGGATTACGTCAGGGGTAGACAGAACTGCTACATATACAAGAACCAATCTATTCCGTTGTGCATTGGAGAAAAAACATGTGCGTTGTAATGCATTGCATACAACAACTAACTTATTAATTTGTGTATTGAAGAGATAACATATGAGACATCACATTGAACATGTAATCTATTCACTCATTTCATTACATTGCATACAAGAACCAACTTATTCCGTTGTGCAGTGAAGAGATAACACGTGTACTCTTTCATTGCATTGCACACAATCTCTCGCTGTGCATTGAAGAACAACATATAAGCTATGCAATTGTTGCATTACATTGCATACAACAACTAACTCATTCATTCGTGCATTGCAGAGATAAAATATGTGCATTGTATTATATGCAACTGTAAGATTGAAAATATCTATATGATTTTTTTAAATGAACAAAGACATTTTCTTTACTGTTTCAACCCCCTCTCTCTTGTTACAAGGGCCATTTGGAAGACAAAGTGCATTGTGGGTCTACGAATTGTCACACCTTTAGTACAGTGGGGGAAGTTTTAATTTCCTGATTGGTCACTTTGAATGTCTCACATTTGGGTTTCAGTCACATGGTTAAAGAAGGGATAAAAGAAGATTGTAACTGTTGCTCTGTCTCTTTTCATTCTCTGCCTCTTTTCTTGGGCACTCTCTGGCCTTCTCTCTCTCTCTCTCTCTTTCTCTTTCACACTCTCTAACTATCTCTCAGGTAACTTTTTATATACATGCTGGGTGCAATTAATGGTATATGATTTTATCATCTCATACATCTATTTTGTAATTATTTTAAGTGTAACCATAATCAGATATTGTCTTAACCCTTTCTATTACAAATGATGTGCTAACTAGTTTTGATTTAGTATTAACATTAATGTGCTCCCTATTACACTAAAATATTGTCACACAATAGCAATGCTCTCCCACATATTATTACTGCGCTTATTTCCGCCGTTGGTATAAGTTGCAGTGGGTGGGAATGGACAAGAAATGTACAGTTTTATGCCATCTCACTGATAACGTATCTTTAGTCGCTCGGCAACCCTACAGCCTGAACCCCTGTAGGAAGTCCACCCTTACAGATGGTGCTGAAACCCGAGATCCCTTGCAGTGAGTTTTCTGAAATCTACTTTGATCGGTTGTCAGAATGAAGAAATTTTTTCACAGCTGATCTTGTGAATAGATTAAAGCTGACCTTCTCACCAAGGAATAGGCAAGTCTGTTTTAATTGTTTAATGGTATGATATTCAGATCTCCTCAGGGATGGAAGGGAACATTTCTGAAAAGAGTGACGTATTGTTTGCTTTATGGAGCAAAAAAGTTGAGCCTACCTTGTGCAAACTCAAGAAACAATATATTGGGATTAAATGTTCAGATGATGAAATGCTCAAATGGTGGGGTATAATTGGCAAACATCAAAAGAAATCAAAACGTGGTAAAATAATAATTGGGGCTTTAAACTTCATAAGTTGTACAAGGCTACGTGATGTGACAAATCTATTTTCAAGTATAGATGCTAAATGTAAAGAAGTGCATTCTAAAAATGCAGAGGTACAAACGTGTGAGGCAAAGATACAAGATCTTCAGTCACAGCTAGATAATTTACTAGCTGAACAATTAGCTCTGACTGAAAAGTGTAAAAAACACAAAGACACCATTGCAGATCTAATGGCTAAGCTAAATGCTAAAAATTCTCCCAAATTGCTTAACAGCGATGGGGCTAAAAAGCATGTTCACTTCTTAGATGAGGTGACGCTCTAATGAATCTGGAATGTTTTGTTCAGAGGCCACTGCTCAAGAAAGTGTGCCTATTTCAGTTCTTAAGGTGATGCAGCACCGTAATAGCGCAGAGTCATGTACCAGAACGCATGGTGTACAAGCATTAGAGAGTCATGAAAATCCTCAAACTCCAGGAGAACACCGTACACAACCCTGTGGCAAAGAGAACAGGTTTTGCCGTTCCTGTCAGAAAATAGGCCATACAAAGGAAAAATGCTGGTCACTGGGTAGGGGTAGACCTCCACCTTATTTTCAGAAAAATAGGAAACCACTTTCTAAGAACAAAGATCAACGCTCATTTGCAGCTAAAACTCTAAGTGAGTTAAAAGCATTGTTCATGCAAGGCCTTCAACTATTAACTTCACTTATTAGCAGCCCAATAGCAATGATCCTGTTTGTATTTTCAAATTTGTAATTGTGCTAAACACTTTGTGCGCATAGAACACACATTAAAGTTGTTTGTGATGCTATATGTATACATAGACTAGCTGAGTTTATTCTTTAAAACACATGACTGCTTTACTGTAGGTGATGGTGACACACTTAGGTTTAAGGTTGTAGATGCTATGCATTCTAGACCATGTGTCTTGTGTAAGGAATAACTAGTGCTGAAATTGTACAGCATGTGTGTCTATGTTGAATTTGTTTGCCTCCTAAGTGGAAAACTCCGCTATTTTCCATATAGCTGCAGTAAAACCATGTACAGGAGCACAGAATGCCATGTGGCTACAATGTGATTCACAATTGCATTAACCATGAAAATGCTTTTCTCACAACAGGATTCAGTAACTCTGAACTTTGCAGAAATATGTTCAGTTTGTCAAATATGGGTTAATGTCTGGCTTCTGTAATATCAGAAGGAATCAATTAGTATGTATAGAATGTTCAAGATCGAGTACTCTTTAAAGAGAAATCTGATCAGTAGATCAAATATGGACTACTCTATTGCTGAATTAACATCAGAAGGAGTTAATGAGTATGTATAGAAAGTTCAAAATTTAAGACAATTTGTCCAGAAATATGTTCAGTAAGTCAAAAATGGACTACTGTCTGGCTGAGGTAACTTCCAAAGAAGTCTATGAATAAGTATAAAAAGTAAATGTTTTTTGTCCAAAAATGTGTTCAGTTGGTGAAATATGGACTAATTTATTGCTGATTTAACATCAATAGAAATCAAAGAGTATACATAATAAGTTCATGATCTAGGACTCTTGGTCCAGAAATATGTTCTCAATGTCAAAATGGACTAATGTCTGGCTTATGTATATTACATCATTACAGAATTCAATTAAACTAAACAGTAGGTAAAATATGGACTAATCTATTGGTGATTTAACATCAATAGAAGTAAATGAGTATATATAGAAAGTTCATGATCAAGGACTCTGGCCAGAAATATTTTATAAAATATGGGCTAATGTCTGGCTTATGTAATATTAGAAGGAATAAGTTAGTATGTATAGAATGTTCAAGATCAAGTACTCTTTAAAGAGAAATCTGATCAGTGGGGCAAATATGGACTAATCTATCACTGAATTAACATCAGTAGAAGTCAATGAGAATATATGGAAAGTTCATGTTCTAGCAAGTTCTAGTTGGTGAAATATGGACTAATCTATTGCTGATTTAACATCAATAGAAGTCAATGAGTACATATAGAAAGTTCATGATCGAGGACTCTTTGGCCAGAAATATGCTCAGAACGTCAACTATGGACTACTGCCAGTCTGATTTAACATTAGAAGGAGTCTATGACAATGTTTAAAATGATCATGATCTTGGACTCTTGGTGGACTCTGTTCAGATGGTCAAATATGGACTAATCTATTGCTGATTTAACATTAGCAGAAGTCAAAGAGGATAAACAGAGAGTTCATGATCAAAGACTCTTGGTTTAAAATATTTTTAGTAAGTAAAAAATGCACTACTGTCAGGCTGATTTAACATCAAAAGGAGTCAATGAGTACTCATGAAAGATGAAAGATCATGATCTAGGACTCTTGGGCCATAAATATGTTCTCAATGTCAAAATGGACAAATGTCTGTCTTATGTTATATCAGAATTCAATTAGTATGAATAGAATGTTTAAGATCGAGGACTCTTGGGCCAGAAATATGTTCAGTTTGTCAAATATGGGTTAATGTCTGGATTATGTAATATCAGAAGGAATCAATTAGTATGTATAGAATGTTCAATATCGAGTACTCTTTAAAGAGAAATCTGATCAGTAGATCAAATATGGACTACTCTATTGCTGAATTAACATCAGAAGGAGTTAATGAGTATGTATAGAAAGTTCAAAATTTAAGACAATTTGTCCAGAAATATGTTCAGTAAGTCAAAAATGGACTACTGTCTGGCTGAGGTAACTTCCATGTTCAGGTTCTCTTTGTCCAAATATTTGTTCAGTTGGTGAAATATGGACTAATCTATTGCTGATTTAACATCAATAGAAGTCAGTAAGTACATATAGAAAGTTCATGATCGAGGACTCTTTGTCTAAAATATGTTCAGTAAGTCAAAAATGGACTACTCTCTGGCTGAGGTAACTTCCATGTTCAGGCACTCTTTGTCCAAAAATTTGTTCAGTTGGTGAAATATGGACTAATCTATTGCTGATTTAACATCAATAGAAGTCAATGAGTACATATAGAAAGTTCATGATCGAGGACTCTTTGGCCAGAAATATGTTCAGAACGTCAACTATGGACTACTGCCAGTCTGATTTAACATCATAAGGAGTCTATGACAATGTTTAAAATGATCATGATCTTGGACTCTTGGTGGACTCTGTTCAGATGGTCAAATACGGACTAATCTATTGCTGATTTAACATTAGCAGAAGTCAAAGAGGATAAACAGAGAGTTCATGATCGAAGACTCTTGGTCTAAAATATGTTTAGTAAGTCAAAAATGGACTACTGTCTGGCTGAGGTAACTTCCGAAGAAGTCTATGAATATCTATAAAAAGTAAACGTTCAGGGACTCTTTGTCCAAAAATTTGTTCAGTTGGTGAAATATGGACTAATCTATTGCTGATTTAACATCAAAAGAAGTCAAAGAGTATACATAGAAAGTTCATGATCTAGGACTCTTGGTCCAGAAATATGTTCTCAATGTCAAAATGGACTAATGTCTGGCTTATGTATATTACATCATTACAGAATTCAATTAGTATGTATAAGAATTGTCTAAGAACTACTGTCAGGCTGATTTAATATCAGAAGGAGTCAATGACAATTTATAGAAAGATCATGATCTAGGACTCTTGGGCCATAAATATGTTCTCAATGTCAAAATGGACAAATGTCTGTCTTATGTTATATCAGAATTCAATTAGTATGAATAGAATGTTTAAGATCGAGGACTCTTGGGCCAGAAATATGTTCAGTTTGTCAAATATGGGTTAATGTCTGGCTTATGTAATGTCAGAAGGAATCGATTAGTATGTATAGAATGTTCAAGATTGAGTACTCTTTAACGAGAAATCTGATCAGTAGATCAAATATGGACTACGCTATTGCTGAATTAACATCAGAAGGAGTTAATGAGTATGTATAGAAAGTTCAAAATTTAAGACAATTTGTCCAGAAATATGTTCAGTAAGTCAAAAATGGACTACTGTCTGGCTGAGGTAACTTCCGAGGAAGTCTATGAATAAGTATAAAAAGTAAATGTTCAGGGACTCTTTGTCCAAAAATTTGTTCAGTTGGTGAAATATGGACTAATCTATTGCTGATTTAACATCAGTAGAAGTCAATGAGTACATATAAAAAGTTCATGATCGAGGACTCTTTGGCCAGAAATATGTTCTTAATGTCAAAATGGACTAATGTCTGGCTTATGTACATTACATAATTACAGAATTCAATTAGTATGTATAGAATATTTAAGATCGAGTACCCTTTGGCCAGAAATCTCTTTAGTAGGTCAAATATGGACTAATCTATTGCTGATTTAACATCAATAGAAGGAAATGAGCATATATAGAAAGTTCATGATCGAGGACTCTTTGGCCAGAAATATGTTCAGTTGGTCAAATATGGACTACTCTATTGCTGATTTAACATTAGCAGAAGTCAATGAGTATATATAGTAAGTTCATGATCGAGGACTCTTGGGCCATAAATATGTTCAGAAGGTCAAATACGGACTACTGTCAGGCTGATTTAACATCACAGGGAGTCAATGACAAGTTATAGAACGATCATGATCTAGGACTCTTGGGCCAGAAATATCAAATATGGGCTAATGTCTGGCTTATGTAATATTAGAAGGAATAAGTTAGTATGTACAGAATGTTCAAGATCGATGAGAATATATGGAAAGTTCATGTTCTAGCATGTTCTTGTTCGTCAAATATGGACTTCTCTAATGCTGATTTAACATCAATAGAAGTCAATGAGTATATAGAGAAAGTTCATAATCAAAAACTCTTGGGCCATAAATATGTTCAGAAAGTCAAATATGGACTACTACCAGTCTGATTTAAGATTAGAAGG
Source organism: Elopichthys bambusa (assembly GCA_037101425.1). NCBI lineage: Eukaryota > Metazoa > Chordata > Actinopteri > Cypriniformes > Xenocyprididae > Elopichthys > Elopichthys bambusa. The sequence continues at coordinate 22,994,982 of CM074451.1, read as the reverse complement.
AGTCTATGACAAGGTATAGTAAGATCATGATCTAGAACTCTTGGTGTAGAAATATGTTCTGAAGATTAAAAAATGACTACTCTTTTGCTGATTTAACATCTGTAGAAGTCTATGAGTATATGTAGAATGTCATGAACAAGGACTTTTGGGCCAGAAATATGTTCTCAATGTCAAAATGGACTAATGTCTGTCTTATGTTATATCAGAATTCAATTAGTATGAATAGAATGTTTAAGATCGAGGACTCTTTGGCCAGAAATATGTTCAGATGTTTAAGATCGAGTACCCTTTGGCCAGAAATCTATTTAGTAGGTCAAATATGAACTACTCTATTGCTTATTTAACATCAGTGGAAGTCAATGAGTATATATAGAAATTTCATGTTTTACGACTTTTGGGCCAGAAATATGTTCAGAAGGTCAACAATGGATTACTCTCTGGCTGATTATTCATAAGAAGAAGTCTGTGAGAATATATAAGTTAATGTTCAGGGACTCTTTGGACATAAATAAGATTAGCTGGTCAAATATCGACTACTGTCTGGCTGAGGTAAATTCCAAAGAAGTCTATGAGTATGTAAAGAAAGTTCAAAACTGAGGACACTTTGGCCAGAAATGTATTCATTAGGTAAAATATGGTATACTGTCAGGCTGATTTAACATCAGAAGGAGTCAAAGACACTGTATAGAAAGATCACGATCTAGGACTCTTGGGCCAGAAATATGTTCAGTTAGTCAAATATGGGCTAATGTCTGGCAAATGTAAAATCAGAAGGAATCAATTAGTATGTATAGAATGTTCAAGATCGAGTACTCTTTAAAGAGAAATCTGATCAGTAGGTCAAATATGGACTACTCTATTGCTGAATTAACATCAGAAGGCATCAATTATTATGTACAGAAAGTTCAAACTGAGGACACTTTCGCCAGAAATATGTATATTGAGTCAAATATACACTACAGTCTGGCTTATGTAACATCAGAAGCAGTCAATTGCTTGTACAGAATGTTGAAGATCAAGTACTCTTTTGATATATGTTCAGTTTGTCAAATATGGACTAATGTTTGGTTGATAAAACATCAGAAAGAGTCAGTTAGTATATTTAGTTAAATTTTCTATTTGGCAGAAATATGTTCAGAATGTCAAATATGGATTAATGTATGGCTGACATAACATCTGGAGTCAATTAATGTGTTTAGAGTGTTCAAGATCTACAAAACTTTGGTCAGAAATATCTACAAAATTTAGTCCATGAGTATAAATAATAGGTTAATGTTCAGGTACTATTTGGAAATAATTATTTTAATTTGGTCAAATATAGGCTACTCTATTGCTGATTTAACATCAGGAGTCAAAGACTATGTATTCATGTAAGTTCATGACTGAGGACTCTTGGGCCAGAAATATGTTCAGAAGGTCAAAAATGGATTACTGCCTGGCTGATTTAACATCCGAAGGAGTCAATTTTTATGGAAAATTCAAGATGGACTACTCTTGGGCCAGAAATATGTTTAGAAGGTCAAATATGGATTAATGTATTGATGTAACATCAGGAGTCATGGAATGTTTCAGTTCGAAGGACATTTTGGCCAGAGATATTGTTCATAACATAAATTATGAACTACAATATAGTTGATTTAACATCAGAAGGAGTTAAAGACAATGATCATTACCTAGGACTCTTGGACCAGAAATATGTTCAGTTTGTCAAATATGTACTACTCTCTGGCTGATGTAACATCAGAAAAAGTCTATTAGTTTAAATAATAAGTTAACGTTCAGGGACTCTTTGGCCAGAAATATTTTAAGTTGGTCAACTATGGACTACTCCATTGCTGATTTAAAATTAGTAGAAGTCAATTAGTATCTATGAAATGTTTAAGATCGTCGGAATGAGTTAGTTCTTGGATATGTTCAGTTTGACAAATATGGACTGATACAACATCAAAAGGAGTCTTTGCATATAAATAATAAGTTAACATTCAGGGACTCTTTGGCCAAGAAATATGTTCAGTTGGTCTAATTTGGACGCTCTTTGGCTGATTTAACATCAGTAGAAGTCAATGAGTATATATATAGAAAGTTCATGATCAAGGACTCTTGGGACAGAAATATTCAGTAGGTCAAATATGGACTATATTGCTATATATACTATATTGCTGATTTTACATCAGAAGGAGTCAATGAGTATGTTTAGAATGTTCAAGATCGAGTACTCTTTGGCCAGAAAACGGTTTAAGTATGTCAAATATAGACTTCCGAAGGAGTCTATGAGTATATATAATAAGTTAATATTTGGCCAGAAATATGTTCATTTGTTGAAATATGGACTACTTCTTGTATGAGACATCACATCACATTGAAGCACGCAATCTATTCACTCATTTCATTGCATTGTATACAAGAACTAACTTGTTCCGTTTTGCAGTTGAGATAACATGCGATAACACGTGCTTTCTGCATTGCACTGCACACACGACCTTTCGCTGTGCATTAAAGAACACATATAAGCTTGATGCTGTTGCATTACAATGCATACAAGAACTAACTCATTCACTTGTGCACTGAAAAGATAACATGGGTTGTTTCATTGCACTGAAGAGCAACATATAAGCTATGCATTTGTTGCTTTAGACAAATGCATACAAGAACTAACTTATATTCCGTTGTGCATTGGAGATATAACATATGTGCATTGCAATGCATTGCATTGTATACAACATCTAACTTATTCGCTTGTGTAATAAAGAGATAATATATGAAACTTAACATCAAAACTGAAGCATTTTATTGCATTGTACACAAGAAATAAATTATTCCCTTGTGCAGTGAAGAGATAACACATGTGCTGCTGCATTGCATTGCACAAACGACCTTTCGCTGTGCATTGAAGAACATCATATAATAAGCTTGTTGCATTACAATTCATTCCGTTGTGCATTGGACAGATAACATGGGCTGTTGTATTGCATTACATAAAATATCTAACTTATTCCGTTGTGTATTTAAGAATAAAACGATAATGTCATTCCACGCAAGAAATTTACCTAATCCGTTGCACATTGAAGAATAGCATATAATGTATGCACTCATTTCATTGCATTCTATACAGGAACCAATCTATTCCGTTGTGCATTGGAGAGAAAACATGTGCGTTGTAATGCATTGCATACAACAACTAACTTATTCATTTGTGTAGAAGATAACATATGAGACATCACTGCACAACGGAATAAGTTGGTTATTGTAGGCAATGCAATGAAATAAGTAATTAGATTACATGTTCAATGTGAAGAGATAACACGTGTACTCTTTCATTGCATTGCACACACGATCTCTCGCTGTGCATTGTAGAACAACATATAAGCTATGCACTTGTTGCATTTGAATGCATACAAAAAAATATCTCATTCCCTTGTGTAAAGAGATAACGCATCTAACGATGTGCTTTGAGGAATAACATAAACCATGCATTTGTTGTATTATAAAGCATAAAAGAACTAACTCATTCCGACGTGCAATGAAGAAATAACATGTGCTATTGCATGATGGTATGCAATGTTTCATTTCACTGCATGCAAGAAACTGACTTAATCCCTTTGCATATTGAAAAATAGCATATAATCTATGAGATAACATATGTACTGCTGCATTGCATAGCAAGCAGCAACTAACTTATCCCGCTGTGTATTGAAGAGATAACATATGATCACACTGGAGCGTGTAATCTTTTATCTCAGTTCATTGTATTGTATACAAGAACTAACTTATTCCGCTGTGCAGTAAAGAGAGAACATAATGTGCCCTTGCATTGCATTGCACACACGACCTCTCGCTGTGCATTGAAGAACAACATATACGATATGCACTTGTTGCATTACAAAGCGTACAAGAACTAATTTATTTCGTTGGCACTGGAGAGATAACATGGGCTGTTCATTGCATTACATAAAATATCTAAATAAATAACTTATTCTGTTGTGTTTATTGAGAATAAAGCATGATATTTGCAATGTTTCATTTCATGCAAGAAACTAACTTAATCCATTGTACATTGAAGAATAGCATCTAATCTATGCACTCATTTCATTGCATTCTATATAAGAACCAATCTATTTATTCCGTTGTGCATTGGAGAGAAAACATGTGCGTTGTAATGCATTGCATACAATAACTAACTTATTCATTTGTGTAGAGATAACATATGAGACATCACATTGATCATGTAATCTATTCACTCATTTAATTGCAAGCATACAAGAACTAAACTCGTTCCGTTGTGCATTGGAAAAAAAAAATATATACAACATTCATTTGTGTATTGAAGAGATAACATATGAGACATAACCACATTGAAGCACGCAACCTATTCACTCATTTCATTGCATTGTATACAAGAACTTACTTGTTCCGTTTTGCAGTTAAGAGATAACATGCGCTGCTGCATTACATTTCACAAACGACCTTTCGCTGTGCATTGAAGAACAACAAATAAGGTTGTTGCATTACTACAATGCATACAAGAACTAAACTCGTTCCGTTGTGCATTGGAAAGAAAACATATATACAACATTCATTTGTGTATTGAAGAGATAACATATGAGACATAACCACATTGAAGCACGCAACCTATTCACTCATTTCATTGCATTGTATTCAAGAACTAACCTATTCCATTTAGCAGTGGAGATAACACGCGCTGCTGCATTGCATTTCACAAACGACTTTTCGCTGTGCATTGAAGAACAACAAATAAGCTTGTTGCATTACTACAATGCATACAAGAACTAACTCATTCATTTGTGCATTGCAGAGATAAAATATGTGCAGTTGCATTGTATTACATGCAACAACTAATTTATTCATTTGTTTATTGAAGAGACAACATAACATGAGCATATGAAACACAATGTATACAAGAAATAACTCATTCTGTTGAGCAAGGAAGAGTTAAAATATGTGCTGTTGCATGCAAGCAACAACTTATCTCTCTGAGTACTGACGAGATAACATCATGATAACATTGATGATATTGATATTTATAGTATTCATTATATATTACATCACAAGCGATCTATATTACTCAGTTCATAGCATTGTATACAAGAACTAACTTATTCCGTAACACATGTGCTGTTGCATTGCATTGCACAAACGACCTTTCGCTGTGCATTGAAGAACATCATATAATAAGCTTGTTGCATTACAATGCATACAAGAACTAACTCATTCACTTGTGCACTGAAAAGATAACATGGGCTGTTTCATTGCATTGAAGAGCAACATATAAGCTATGCATTTGTTGCTTTAGACAAATGCATACAAGAACTAACTTATATTCCGTTGTGCATTGGAGATATAACATATGTGCATTGCAATGCATTGCATTGTATACAACATCTAACTTATTCGCTTGTGTAATAAAGAGATAATATATGAAACTTAACATCAAAACTGAAGCATTTTATTGCATTGTACACAAGAAATAAATTATTCCCTTGTGCAGTGAAGAGATATAACACGTGCTGCTGCATTGCATTGCACAAACGACCTTTCGCTGTGCATTGAAGAACATCATATAATAAGCTTGTTGCATTACAATTCATTCCGTTGTGCACTGGACAGATAACATGGGCTGTTGTATTGCATTACATAAAATATCTAACTTATTCCGTTGTGTATTTAAGAATAAAACGATAATGTCATTCCACGCAAGAAACTTACCTAATCCGTTGCACATTGAAGAATAGCATATAATGTATGCACTCATTTCATTGCATTCTATACAGGAACCAATCTATTCCGTTGTGCATTGGAGAAAAAACATGTGCGTTGTAATGCATTGCATACAACAACTAACATATTCATTTGTGTAGAAGATAACATATGAGACATCACATTGAACATGTAATCTAATTACTTATTTCATTGCATTGCCTACAATAACCAACTTATTCTGTTGTGCAGTGAAGAGATAACACGTGTACTCTTTCATTGCATTGAACACACGACCTCTCGCTGTGCACTATAGAACAACATATAATCTATGCGCTTGTTGCTTTACAATGCATAAAAGAACTAACTCGTTTCGTTGTGCATTGGAAAGAAAACATATATACAACTTATTCATTTGTGTATTGAAGCGATAACAAATCATTAACATATCAATAACATCACATTGAAGCACGTAATCTATGCACTCATTTTACTGAATTGTATACAACAACTAACTCATTCCGTTGTGCAGAGATAACGTGCAGTTGCATTGTATTGCACGCAAGACCTCTCGCTCTGCATTAAGGAACTACATATAAACTATGGACTCATTCTGTTGTGCACTGGAGAGTTAACATATGTGCGTTGCAATGCATTACATACAATAATTCATTTGTTTGTTGAAGAGGCATAACAACACATTGAAGCATATAACCTATTCATTAATTCATTGCATACAACTTATTCCGTTGTGCAGTGAAGAACTCTTGCTGTGCATTGAAGAGCAACATATAAGCTTGTTGCATTACATTCTGTTGAGCAAGGAAGAGTTGGAATATGTGCTGCTGCACATATACAACTAATTTATTCATTTGTTTATTGAAGAGACAACATGACATGAGCATACGAAACACATTGTATACAAGAAATAACTCATTCGGTTGAGCAAGGAAGAGTTAAAATATGTGCTGAGTAATATAGATCACAAGCGATCTATAATACTCAGTTCATAGCATTGTATACAAGAACTAACTTATTCCGTTGCACATTAAAGAGATAACACGTGCTTTCTGCATTGCACTGCACACACGACCTTTCGCTGTGCATTGAAGAACAACATATAAGCTTGATGCTGTTGCATTACAATGCATACAAGAACTAACTCATTCACTTGTGCACTGAAAAGATAACATGGGTTGTTTCATTGCACTAAAGAGCAACATATAAGCTATGCATTTGTTGCTTTAGACAAATGCATACAACAACTAACTTATTCATTTGTGTAGAAGATAACATATGAGACATCACATTGAACATGTAATCTAATTACTTATTTCATTGCATTGCCTACAATAACCAACTTATTCCGTTGTGCAGTGAAGAGATAACACGTGTACTCTTTCATTGCATTGCACACACGACCTCTCGCTGTGCATTGTAGAACAACATATAAGCTATGCACTTGTTGCATTTGAATGCATACAAAAAAATATCTCATTCCTTTGTGTAAAGAGATAACGCATCTAACGATGTGCTTTGAGGAATAACATAAACCATGCATTTGTTGCATTATAAAGCATAAAAGAACTAACTCATTCCGACGTGCATTCTATATAAGAACCAATCTATTTATTCCGTTGTGCATTGGAGAGAAAACATGTGCGTTGTAATGCATTGCATACAATAACTAACTTATTCATTTGTGTAGAGATAACATATGAGACATCACATTGATCATGTAATCTATTCACTCATTTAATTGCAAGCATACAAGAACTAAACTCGTTCCGTTGTGCATTGGAAAGAAAACATATATACAACATTCATTTGTGTATTGAAAAGATAACATATGAGACATAACCACATTGAAGCACGCAACCTATTCACTCATTTCATTGCATTGTATTCAAGAACTAACCTATTCCATTTAGCAGTGGAGATAACACATGCGCTGCTGCATTACATTTCACAAACGACTTTTCGCTGTGCATTGAAGAACAACAAATAAGCTTGTTGCATTACTACAATGCATACAAGAACTAACTCATTCATTTGTGCATTGCAGAGATAAAATATGTGCAGTTGTATTGTATTACATGCAACAACTAATTTATTCATTTGTTTATTGAAGAGACAACATAACGTTGTCTCTACACTCATTCTGTTGAGCAAGGAAGAGTTAAAATATGTGCTGTTGCATGCAAGCAACAACTTATCTCTCTGCGTACTGACGAGATAACATCATGATAACATTGATAATATTGATATTTATAGTATTCATTATATATTACATCACAAGCGATCTATATTACTCAGTTCATAGCATTGTATACAAGAACTAACTTATTCCGTTGCACATTAAACTAACTTATATTCCGTTGTGCATTTGAGATATAACATATGTGCATTGCAATGCATTGCATTGTATACAACATCTAACTTATTCGCTTGTGTAATAAAGAGATAATATATGAAACTTAACATCAAAACTGAAGTATTTTATTGCATTGTACACAAGAACTAACTTATTCCGTTGTGCAGTGAAGAGATAACACAAGTGCTGCTGCATTGCATTGCACAAACGACCTTTCGCTGTGCATTGAACAACATCATATTACATAGTACATTACAATGCATACAAGTACTAACTCATTATAACATAACAGCACATATGTTATCTGATATCTAAATTAGTTCTTGTATACAATGCAATGAAATGAGTGCATAATGCTATATATGCTATTCTTTAATGTGCAAAGGATTAAGTAAGTTTCTTGCATGCGATGAAATGAAACTGCATATATCATATTTTAATATTAAATATAAGTTAGATATTTTATGCAATGCAACAGCACATATGTAATATCTTTGGTGTATGTCGGAATGACTTAGTTCTTGTATGCATTGTACAGCTTGTACAGCTTTGTTATGTTAAATTATGTTATATGTTATATTATATGTTATGTGTTGTGCCTTCAAAGCAAAAAGAAATAAGTTAGATCTTGTGTTATGTGTATGTGTTATGTCTTTAGGACGAGTGGGTTCTTGTATGCATTACAAAGACATTACATTACTTATGTTGTTCTTCAATGCACAGCGAAAGGTCGTGTGTGCAATGCAATGCAACACATTCGTTACCCCTTCACTGCACAACGGGATAAGTTAGTTGTTTGCAAGGCAATGCAGCAGCATATATGTTATCTCATAGATTATATGCTATATTTCAATGTACAAACGGATTAAGTCAGTCAGTTCTTGCATGCAGTGAAATAAAACATTACAGATATCATGCAGCAAGCACGTTATCTCTTCAATGCACGTCGGAATAAGATACTCCTTTTATGCATTACAATGCACAAAGTGCATAAGCTTATATGTTATTCACATCGTTAGATCGTGTGTGCAATGCAATGCAACAGTATTTGCGTTTTGTAATGAGATATTTCTTGTATGCATTGTAATGCAACAGCTCACGTTATGTTATCTCTTTAAAACTTGTGTTATCTCTCCAGTGCACAACGGATTGATTGTAGTTCTTGCATTGTAATACAACACGTGTATAACATATATTGTTCTTCAATGCACAGTGAAAGGTCGTGTGTGCAGTGCTGCAGCATTTATATCCACTGCACTATGGAATAAGTTATTTCTTGTATACAATGCAATGAAATGGGTGCATAGATTTTATATGCTATTCTTCAAATTGTATATATCTGATATGTTGTCTCTCCAATGTACAACGGAATTAGTTCTTGTATTGCATTACAATGCAATAAGTTAGATCGTGTGTGTATATATGTTATCACAGCACATATGTTATCTCTTGGTTCGTTGCACAACGGAATATTTCTTGTAGTCATTGAAGTGCTTAGCTTCAATGCTGAAATATGAAATATGTGCACAGATTATATGGTATTCTTGAGCAAAGAATTAAGTTAGTTTCTTACATGCATAACGGAATAAGCTGGATATTTTATGCAACAGCACAGATATTATCTCTCCAGTGCACAATGGAATGATAGTTCTTGTATGCATTATAGCAACAAGTGTATAGCTTTTATGTTGTTCTTCAATGCAACAGCACATATGTTATCTCCTCACTGCAACAGCACATATGCACAACGGAATGAGTTAGTTCTTGTATACATTGGTTTTGTATACTCTTAAGAAATATCGCATTCCTTTGAGCAACAACGCAAATACTGTTGCATTGCATTGCACACAGGACCTAATGATGTGCTTTAAAGAATAACGTGAAAGCCATGCACTTGTTGTATTGTCATGCATACAAGAACTAACTCATTCCATAATGCATGGAAGGAGATAGCATTTGTGGCATTGCATATACTATCTAACTTCCGTTATGTATTTAAGAATAAAACGTGAAATATGAAATGTTTCATTTCATTACATGAAAATATATTACAATACATATATATGCTTGCAACACATATGTTATCTCATAGATATGCTATTCTTCAAAGTGCAACAGATGAAGTTAGATTCTTAACACATGATATATGTAATGTTTCATTTTATTGCATGGAAGAAACCCGTTAATCCGTTGCACCTTGAAGAATATGGAGAGATAACATATGTGATGTTTTGAAGAGATAACTTATAATGAGCATTACAATGCATAAAAGAAATATCTCATTCCCTTGTGCAAATACGCAAATATTGTTGCACTGTATATAACAAATAAGCGTATGCACTTGTTGCATAGTAATGCATAAAAGAATGAACTCATTCCGACATGCATTGAAGAGATAACATGTGCTGTTTGCTAACTGCAAGAAACAACTAACTTATCCGGCTGTGTATTTAAGAGATAACTTATAAAATATAAAAAAGAAGAACAACATTTAATCTATACACTTGTTGCATTACAAGAGCTAACTCTTGTATAACTCTTGGTTTGAAAAGACAACATAACGTGCTTTCGCATTGCATTGCACACATAATCTAACGGCATATATATATATATATATATATATATATATATATATATATATATATATACACTTGTTGCATTGTAATGCAATTAACTCATTCCTTTATGCACTGAAGAGACAAAACATAACATAACATAACATGAGCTTTTGCATTCAAGAACTAACTCATTCCACTGTGCATTGGCAAAACATTGCATTGCACTGCATAGAATATCTAATTTACTCCGTTGTGTATTAGTCCATTATATATAGTTTCATTTCATTGCATGCAAGAAACTAACTCAATCCGTTGGAAATTTAATCCAATGCACTCATGTCATTGGATTGTATACAAGAACGAACTCATTCCGTTGTGCAACGAAGAAATAACGTATGTAATCTTGCTTTGCATTGCACACATGATCTAACAACATGCTTTGAAGAATAACATATAAGCTATGCACTTGTTAATGCATAGCCTGCAATAACAAACTCATTCTGACGTGCAATTTAATAGAAAACAAATGTTGTGTTGCATTGCATAAAATATCTAACCTATGTTAACTGATAATCTGCAATAACGTAGTCCATATTTGACCTACTGAACGTTTCTGGCACTAGTCCTCGATCATGATCTTTCCATATGTACTCACTGACCTACTGAATATATTTATATCCAAAGAGTCCTCAATCATGAATTTTCTTTATATATTCGTTGACCTACTACGAAGTCAACAATAGAGTAGTCCATATTTGAACTGAACAGTTCTCTGGCTAAAGAGTCCCTAGACATTAACTTACTGTTTATACGCATAGACTCCTTTTGATGTTAAATCAGCAATACAGTAGTCCATGTTTAATCCACTGATCAGATTTCGGGCCAAAGAGTGCTCGATTCTATACATACTAATTGACTCCTTCTGATATTGCATAGGCCAGACATCAGTCTATTGCTGACCATCAGAACATATTTCTGGCCAAAGAGTTCTAGATAATGATCTTTCTATATATACTCATTGACTTCTGCTGATGTTAAATCAGCAACAGAGTAGTCCATATTTGACCTACTGATCAAAGAGTACTCGATCTTGAACATTCTATACATACTAATTGACTCCTGATTTTGTATAAGCCAGACATTTGTCCATTTCCAGAATTCATCAGATTCCTGGCCAAAAAGTACTCGATCTTACGGAAGCCCTAAACGGCCATGGATTATTATTAAGTTTTTTTTTTTTCTATCTTATTTTCTCGCCATCTCGAGATAACAAAAGTTGTGTTCTGGTGATCACGACTTAATCCCTGCTCTAAATTACATAGGTGGTAGTATATTACTAAATATAACTGATGGGGTGTGGTAAATATCCAGTTTACTGTTCATATTGGCCCAGATTGTACGAGTTTCGGACAGAGAGAGTTTTCGTGATTGTTTCATTTTGTGCAGTATTGTGTGCGTTAAGTAACAACTGTTAAATGCTTGAATATGATTATTTTGCTTGAAAGTGTATCTGTTAGATATAAGAGCGCATGATATATCCGTCGATCTGTTGCGCGTGAAAGTTGTGTTCGATACTATAAGCAACAGTAGAATCCGGGTCCTGTGTTTCAGAATCAATCATTGTAAAAATAACTTTTATGTCGAGATGACGAGAAAATTAAGTCGTGATCACGAGAAAACAAAACAGAAAAAAAAAAAAAAAAATCCATGGCCGTTTAGGGCTTTCGTACGATCTTAAAATTCTATACATATTAATTGACTCCTGATATTGCATAAGCCAGACATTTGTCCATTTTTGACCATCAGAACACTTTCTGGCCCAAGAGTCCTAAATTATGAACTTTCTATATATAGTCATTGACTTCTACTGATGTTAAACCAGCAACAGATTAGTCCATATTTGACCTTCTGATTCGGAAGTACATCGGAATGAGTTAGTTCTGGCCAAAGAGTACTCAATCTTGAACAGTCTAAAGATTACTAACTGACGTCTACTGATGTTAAATCAGCAATAGAGTAGTCCATATTTGACCTGCTTAACAGACTTTTGGCCAAAGAGTATGCGAACTTGAACATTCTATACATACCGATGACTCCTTCTGATATTGCATAAGCCAGACATTAGTCCATTTTTGATCATCAGAACATATTTTGGCACCAAGAGTCCTTGATCATGATCTTTCTATACATACTCATTGACTGAGGTTATATCAGCCTGACAGTAGTCCATATTTGACCTTCTGAACATATAAGGCCCAAGATTTATTGATCATGAACTGTCTATATATACTCATTGACTTCTACTGATGTTAAATCAGCAACTGAGTAGTCCATATTTGACCTACTGATCAAAGAGTACTCGATCTTGAACATTCTATACATACTAATTGACTCCTGATTTTGTATAAGCCAGACATTTGTCCATTTTTGACCATCAGAACATATTTCTGAAGGCATCAATTAATACGTATAGAATGTAAAGATCGAGTACTCTTTGGCCAGAAATCTGATCAGTAGGTCAAATATGGACTGATCTATTTGCTGATTTTACATCAGTAGATGTCATTGAATATCTATAGAATGTTCAAGACCGAGTACTTTTTGGCTAGAAATCAGATCAGTAGGTCAAATATGAGCAACTGATTTAACATCAGAAGTCAATTAATATATACAGAAAGTTCATGATCGTGGACTCTTGGGCCATAAGTATACAAAGAAGGTCAAATATGGACTACTGTCAGGTTGATTTAACGTCAGAAGGAGTCAGTGACAATGTATAGAATTATCATGATCTGGGACTCTCGGGCCAGAAGTATGTTCCCACAATGTCAATAATGGACTAATTTATTGCTAGTTTAACATCTGTTAGAAGTCAAATGATACACATATTTTATCTCTTCACTGCACAACGGAATAAATTAGTTTGTCTATACAAAGCAATGAAATGAGTGCATATATTATATGTTATTCTTCAGTGTGCAACGGATTAAGTTAAACTTCTTGCATGAATATATGCATTGACTTCTACTGATGTTACATCAGCAATAGTGTAGTCATATTTCAACAACTGAACAAATTTCTGGACAAAGAGTCCCTGAACATTAACTTTTAATGCGTTAATAATAGACTTCTTCGGATGTGACATCAGCCAGAGAGTAGTCCATATTTGACCTACTGAACATATTTCTAGCCCAATAGTGCTTGATCATGATCTTTCTATACGTATTCATTGCCTCATTCTGATGTTATATCAGCCTGACAGTAGTACAAATTTGACCGTCTAAACATATTTCTGGCCCAAGAGTCCTCGAATATGAACTTTCTCTATATACTCATTAGCACTACTCATTGGACTACTCTATTGCAGAATTAACATCAGAAGGAGTTGATGAGTATGTATAGAAAGTTCACATAGTTCACATAGACAATTTGGCCAGAAATATGTTCAGTCAAAGTCAAAAATGGACTACTGTCTGGCTGAGGTAACTTCCGAAGAAGTCTATGAATATGAATAAAAACTTAATGTTCAGGCACGCTTTGTCCAAAAATGTGTAAAGTTGGTGAAATATGGACTAATCTATTGCTGATTTAACATCAATAAAAGTCAAAGAGAATACATAGAAAGTTCATGATCGAGGACTCTTTGGCCAGAAATATGTTCAGAACATCAAATATGGACTACTGCCAGTCTGATTTAAATTCAGAAGCAGTCTCTGACAATTTATAGAAAGATTATGATCTAGGACACTTGGTCCAGAAATGTTCTCAATTTTAAAATGGACTAATGTCTGGATAATGTATATTATCTAATTACAGAATTAAAATAGTATGTATAGAATGTTTAAGATTGAGTACCCTTTGGCCATAAATCTGTTTAGTAGGTCAAATATGGACAAATCTATTGCTGATTTAACATCAGTAGAAGTCACTGAGTATATATGGCAAGTTCATGTTCAGAAGGAGACTGTGAGAATATTATAACAAGTTAATGGTCAGGGACTCTTTGGCCATAAAGAAGATCAGTTGGTCAAATAAAGACTACTCTCTGGCTGAGGTAACATCCAAAGAAGTCTATGAGTATGTAAAGAAAGTTCAAAACTGAAGACACTTTTGCCAGAAATATATTCATTAGGTAAAATGGCCTACTGTCAGGCTGATTTAACATCAGAAGGAGTCAAAGACAATGTATAGAAAGATTACGATCTAGGACTCTTGGGCCAGAAATATGTTCAGTTTGTTAAATATGGGCTAATGTCTGGCTTATGTCATATCAGAAGGAATCAATTAGTATGTATACAATGTTCAATATTGAGTACTCTTTAAAGAGAAATTTGATCACTTGGTCGAATATGGACTCCCCTATTGCTGAATTAACATCAGAAGGTGTTAATGAGTATGTAAAGAAAGTTCAAAATTTAAGACAATTTGGCCAGAAATATGTTCAGTAAGACAAAAATGGACTACTCTCTGGAAGAGGTAACTTCCATGTTCAGGCACTCTTTGTCCAAAAATGTGTTCAGTTGGTGAAATATGGACTAATCTATTGCTGATTTACCATCAATAGAAATCAATGAGTACATATTGAAATTTCATGATCGAGGATTCTTTGGTCAGAAATATGTTCTCAATGTCAAAATGTCAAAAATTTCTTTGGTTGGTTAAATATGGACTAATCTATTTGCTGATTTAACATCAATAGAACTCAAAGAGTATATATAGAAAGTTCATGATTGAGCACTCTTGAGCCAGAAATATGTTTTCAATGTCAATATGGACTAATGTCTGGCTTATGTTATATCAGAATTGAATGAGTATGAATAGAATGTTTAAGATCGAGGACCCTTTGGCCAGAAATCTGTTTAGTAGGTCAAATATGGACTACAATATGGCTGATTTAACATCAGTAGAAGTCAATGAGTGAGTTCAATGGAAAGTTCATGTTCTAGGACTCTTGGGCCAGAAATATGTTCAGAAAGTCAAAAATGGATTACTCTCAGTCTGATTTTTCATCAGAAGGAGTCTGTGAGAATATATAATAAGTTAATGGTCAGGGACTCTTTGGCCATAAATAAGATCAGTTGATCAAATATGGACTGCTGTCTGGCTGAGGTAACTTCCGAACAAATTTATGAGTATATCTAGAAAGTTCAAAACTGAGGACTCTTGGTGCAGAAATATGTTCTGAAGATGAAAAATGGACTACTCTATTGCTGCTTTAACATCAGAAGGAGTTAATGAGTATGTATAGAAAGTTCAAAATTTAAGACAATTTGGCCAGAAATATGATCAGTAAGTCAAAAATGGACTACTGTCTTGCTGAGGTAACTTCCGAAGAAGTCTATGAATATGTATAAAAAGTTAATGTTCAGGGACTCTTTGTCTTAAAATTTGTTCAGTTGGTGAAATATGGACTAATCTATTGCTGATTTAACATCAATAGAAGTGAATGAGTACGTATAGAAAGTTCATGATTGAGGACTTTTTGGCCAGAAATATGTTCAAAACATCAAATATGAACTACTGCCAGTCTGATTTAACACCAGGAGTGTATGACAATGTTTAGAAAGATCATGATCTAGCACTCTTGGTGGACTCTGTTCAGATGTTCAAATATGGACTAATCTATTGCTGATTTAACATTAGCAGAAGTCAAAGAGTATATACAGAGAGTTCATGATGGAGGACTCTTGGGCCATAAATATTTTCAGAAGGTCAAATATGAACTACTGTCAGGCTGATTTAACATCAAAAGGAGTCAATGACAATTTATAGAAAGTCATGAACTAGGACTCTTGGGACAGAAATATGTTCTCAATGTCAAAATGAACTAATGTCTGTCTTATGTTATATCAGTATTCAATTAGTATGAATTCAATAATTTAAGAACGAGTACCCTTTGAAAAGAAATCTGTTTAATAGGTCATATTCGGACTACAGTATTGCTAATTTAACATCAGTAGAAGTCAATGAGTATATATGGAAAGTTCATGTCCTAGGACTCTTGTTTCAGAAATATGTTCTCAATGTCAAAATGTCAAAAATTTGTTTAGTTGGTGAAATATGGACTACTCTATTGCTGATTTAACATTAGCAGAACTCAAAGAGTATATATAGAAAGTTCATGATCGATGACTCTTGACCCAGAAATATGTTCTCAATGTCAATATGGACTAATGTCTGGCTTATGTTATATAAGAATCCAATTAATATGAATAGAATGTTTAACATCGAGGACTCTTTAAAGAGAAATCTGATCAGTAGGTCATATATGGACTACTCTATTGCTGAATTAACTTCAGAAGGAGTTAATGAGTATGTATAGAAAGTTCACAATTTAAGACAGTTTGTCCAGAAATATGTTCAGTGAGTCAAAAAATGTACTATTGTCTGGCTGAGGTAACTTCCATATTCAGGTACTCTTTGTCCAAAAATTTGTTCAGATGGTGGAATATGGAATAATCTACTGCTGATTTATCATCAATAGAAGTCAATGAGAACATATAGAAAGTTCATGATCGAGGACACTTTGTCTAAAATATGTTCAGTAAGTCAAAAATGGACTACTGTTTGGCTGAGATCACTTCCATGTTCAGGCACTCATTGTCCAAAAATGTGTTCAGTTGGTGAAATATGGACTAATCTATTGCTGATTTAACATCAATAGAAGTCAATAAGTACATATAGAAAGTTCATGATCGAGGACTCTTGGGCCAGAAATATGTTCTCAATGTCAAATTGGACTACTGCCAGTCTGATTTAACATGTCAATATGGACTATTGTCTGGCTTATGTTATATCAGAATTCAATTAGTATGAATAGAATGTTTATGATCGAGTACTCTTTAAAGAGAAATCTGATCAGTAGATCAAATATGGACTTTTCGATTGCTGAATTAACATCAGAAGGAGTTAATGAGTATGTATAGAAAGTTCAAAATTTAAGACAATTTGGCCAGAAATATGTTCAATAAGTCAAAAATGGACTACTGTCTTGCTGAGGTAACTTCTGAAGAAGTCTATGAATATGTATAAAAAGTAAATGTTTGTCCAAAAATGTGCTCAGTTGGTGAAATAAGGACTAATCTATTGCTGATTTAACATCAATAGAAGTCAAAGAGTATACATATAAAGTTCATGATCGAGGACTCTTGGGCCATAAATATGTTCAGAACATCAAATATGCACTGCTGCCAGTCTGATTTAAATTCAAAAGGAGTCTCTGACAATGTAAAGAAATATCATAATCGAGGACTCTTGGGTCATAAATATGTTCAGAAGGTCAGATATGGACTACTGTCAGACTGATTTAACATGACAAGGAGTCAATGACAATTTATAGAAAGATCATGATCTAGGACTCTTGGGCCAGAAATATTTTCTCAATGTCAAAATAGACTACTGCCAGTCTGATTTAACATGTCAATGTGGACTAATGTATGGCTTATGTTATATCAGAATTCAATTAGTATGAACAGAATGTTTAAGAATGAGTACCCTTTGAAAAGAAATCTGTTTAATAGGTCATATATGGACTACAGTATTGCTAATTTAACATCAGTAGAACTCAAAGAGTATATATAGAAAGTTCATGATCGATGTCTCTTGACCCAGAAATATGTTCTCAATGTCAATATGGACTAATGTCTGGCTTATGTTATATCATAATCCAACTGATATGAATAGAATGTTTAACATCGAGGACTCTTTAAAAAGAAATCTGATCAGTAAGTCAAATATGGACTACTGTATTGCTGAATTAACATCAGACGGAGTTAATGAGTATGTAGAGAAAGTTTACAATTTAAGACAGTTTGTCCAGAAATATGTTCAGTGAGTCAAAAAATGGACTGCTGTCTGGCTGAGATCACTTCCATGTTCAGGCACTCATTGTCCAAAAATTTGTTCAGTTGGTGAAATATGGACTAATCTATTGCTGATTTAACATCAATACAAGTCAATAAGTACATATAGAAAGTTTATGATCGAGGACTCTTGGGCCAGAAATATGTTCAGTTTGTCAAATATGGGCTAAGAAGTCTATGAATATGTATAAAAAGTTCATATTCAGTGACTCTTTGTCTTAAAATTTGTTCAGTTGGTGAAATATTGACTAATCTATTGCTGATTTAACATCAATAGAAGTGAATGAGTACGTATAGAAAGTTCATGATCGAGGACTGTTTCGCCAGAAATCTGTTCAAAACATCAAATATGAACTACTGCCTTTCTGATTTAACACCAGGAGTCTATGACAATGTTTAGAAAGATCATGATCTAGCACTCTTGGTGGACTCTGTTCAGATGTTCAAATATGGACTAATCTATTGCTGATTTAACATTAGCAGAAGTCAAAGAGTATATACAGAGAGTTCATGATGGAGGACTCTTGGGCCATAAATATTTTCAGAAGGTCAAATATGAACTACTGTCAGGCTGATTTAACATCAAAAGGAGTCAATGACAATTTATAGAAAGATCATGATCTAGGACTCTTGGGACAGAAATATGTTCTCAGTGTCAAAATGAACT
Source organism: Elopichthys bambusa (assembly GCA_037101425.1). NCBI lineage: Eukaryota > Metazoa > Chordata > Actinopteri > Cypriniformes > Xenocyprididae > Elopichthys > Elopichthys bambusa. The sequence goes on along the minus strand of CM074451.1, from coordinate 22,975,806 downwards.
AATGTCAGTCTTATGTTATATCAGAATATCTGAATAGAATATTTAAGATTGAGGACTCTTGGGCCAGAAATATGTTCAGTTTGTCAAATATGGGCTAATGTCTGGCTTATGTAATATCAGAAGGAATCATCAGTATGTATAGAATGTTCAAGATCGAGTACTCTTTAAAGAGAAATCTGATCAGTGGGTCAAATATGGACTACTCTATTGCTGAATTAACATCAGAAGGAGTTAATAGGTGTGTATAGAAAGTTCAAAATTTAAGACAATTTGTCTAGAAATATATTCAGTAAGTCAAAAATGGACTACTGTCTGGCTGAGGTAACTTCCATGTTCAGGCAGTCTTTGTCCAAAAATTTGTTCAGTTGGTGAAATATGGACTAATCTATTGCTGATTTAACATCAATAGAAGTCAATGAGTACATACAGAAAGTTCATGATCGAGGACTCTTTGTCTAAATTGTGTTCAGTAAGTCAAAAATGGACTACTGTCTGACTGAGGTAACTTCCATGTTCAGGCACTCTTTGTACAAAAATTTGTTCAGTTGGTGGAATTTGGAATAATCTACTGCTGATTTATCATCAATAGAAATCAATGAGAACATATAGAAAGTTCATGATCGAGTACTCTTTGTCGAAAATATGTTCAGTAAGTCAAAAATGGACTACTGTCTGGCTAAGATCACTTCCATGATCAGGCCCTCATTGTCCAAAAATTTGTTCAGGTGGTGAAATATGGACTACTCTATTGCTGATTTTAAAATTAGATGAAGTCAAAGAGTACATATAGAAAGGTCATGATCGAACACTCTTTGTCTAAAATATGTTCAGTAAGTCAATAATGGACTACTGTCTGGCTGAGGTAACTTCCGAACAAGTTTATGAGTATGTATAGAAAGTTCATAATTTAAGACAATTTGGCCAGAAATATGTTCAGTAAGTCAAAAACTGATTACTGTCTTGCTGAGGTAACTTCTGAAGAGGTCTATGAATATGTATAAAAAGTTCATATTCAGGGACTCTTTGTCTTAAAATTTGTTCAGTTGGTGAAATATTGACTAATCTATTGCTGATTTAACATCAATAGAAGTGAATGAGTACGTATAGAAAGTTCATGATCGAGGACTGTTTGGCCAGAAATATGTTCAAAACATCAAATATGAACTACTGCCTTTCTGATTTAACACCAGGAGTCTATGACAATGTTTAGAAAGATCATGATCTAGCACTCTTGGTGGACTCTGTTCAGATGTTCAAAAATGGACTAATCTATTGCTGATTTAACATTAGCAGAAGTCAAAGAGTATATACAGAGAGTTCATGATGGAGGACTCTTGGGCCATAAATATTTTCAGAAGGTCAAATAGTTCATATTTGACCTTCTGAAAATATTTATGGCCCAAGAGTCCTCCATCATGAACTCTCTGTATATACTCTTTGACTTCTGCTAATGTTAAATCAGCAATAGATTAGTCCATTTTTGAACATCTGACAACTGTCAGGCTGATTTAACATCAAAAGGAGTCAATGACATTTTATAGAAAGATCATGAACTAGGACTCTTGGGACAGAAATATGTTCTCAATGTCAAAATGAACTAATGTCTGTCTTATGTTATAACAGTATTCAATTAGTATGAATTCAATAATTTAAGAACGAGTACCCTTTGAAAAGAAATCTGTTTAATGGACTACAGTATTGCTAATTTAACATCAGTAGAAGTCAATGAGTATATATGGAAAGTTCTTGTCCTAGGACTCTTGTTTCAGAAATATGTTCTCAATGTCAAAATGTTAAAAATTTGTTTAGTTGGTGAAATATGGACTACTCTATTCCTGATTTAACATTAGCAGAACTCAAAGAGTATATATAGAAAGTTCATGATCGATGACTCTTGAGCCAGGAATATGTTCTCAATGTCAGTATGGACTAATGTCTGGCTTATGTTATATCAGAATCCAATTAGTATGAATAGAATGTTTAACATCGAGGACTCTTTAAAGAGAAATCTGATCAGAAGGTCAAATATGGACTACTGTCAGGCTGATTTAACATCAAAAGGAGTCAATGACAATTTATAGAAAGATCATGAAATAGGACTCTTGGGACAGAAATATGTTCTCAATGTCAAAATGAACTAATGTCTGTCTTATGTTATATCAGAATTCAATTAGAATGAATAGAATGTTTAAGATCGAGGACTCTTGAGCCAGAAATATGTTCAGTTTGTCAAATATGGGCTAATGTCTGTCTTATGTAATATCAGAAGGAATCAATTAGTATGTATATAATGTTCAAGATCGAGTACTCTTTAAAGAGAAATCTGATCAGTAGACCAAATATGGACTATTCTATTGCTGAATTAACATAAGAAGGAGTTAATGAGTATGTATAGAATGTTCAAAATTTAAGACAATTTGGCCAGAAATATGTTCAATAAGACAAAATCGGACTACTGTCTTGCTGAGGTAACTTCTGAAGAAGTCTATGAATATTTATAAAAAGTAAATGTTCAGGGACTCTTTGTCCAAAAATGTGCTCAGTTGGTGAAATAAGGACTAATCTATTGCTGCTTTAACATCAATAGCAGTCAAAGAGTATACATATAAAGTTCATGATCGAGGACTCTTGGGTCATAAATATGTTCAGAACATCAAATATGCACTACTGCCAGTCTGATTTAAATTCAAAAGGAGTCTCTGACAATGTAAAGAAATATCATAATCGAGGACTCTTGGGTCATAAATATGTTCTCAATGTCAAAATGGACTACTGCCAGTCTGACTTAAGATGTCAATATGGACTAATGTCTGGCCTATGTTATATCAGAATTCAGTTAGTATGAATAGAATGTTTAAGAACGAGTACCCTCTGGCAAGAAATCTGTTTAGTAGGTCAAATATTGACTACACTATTGCTGATTTAGCATCAGTAGAAGTCAATTTATATATGGAAGTCAAGTCAATATATAGAAAGTTCATGTCCTAGGACTCTTGGGCCAGAAATATATTCAGTTTGTCAAATATGGGCTAATGTCTGGCTTATGTAATATCAGAAGGAATCATCAGTATGTATAGAATGTTCAAGATCGAGTACTCTTTAAAGAGAAATCTGATCAGTGGGTCAAATATGGACTACTCTATTGCTGAATTAACATCAGAAGGAGTTAATAGGTGTGTATAGAAAGTTCAAAATTTAAGACAATTTGTCTAGAAATATATTCAGTAAGTCAAAAATGGACTACTGTCTGGCTGAGGTAACTTCCATGTTCAGGCTGTCTTTGTCCAAAAATTTGTTCAGCTGGTGAAATATGAACTAATCTATTGCTGATTTTACATCAATAGAAGTCAATGAGTACATACAGAAAGTTCATGATCGAGGACTCTTTGTCTAAGTTGTGTTCAGTAAGTCAAAAATGGACTACTGTCTGACTGAGGTAACTTCCATGTTCAGGCACTCTTTGTACAAAAATTTGTTCAGTTGGTGGAATATGGAATAATCTACTGCTGATTTATCATCAATAGAAATCAATGAGAACATATAGAAAGTTCATGATCGAGGACTCTTTGTCGAAAATATGTTCAGTAAGTCAAAAATGGACTACTGTCTGGCTAATATCACTTCCATGATCAGACCCTCATTGTCCAAAAATTTGTTCAGTTGATCAAATATGGACTAATCTATTGCTGATTTAACATTAGTAGGAGTCAAAGAGTATATACAGAGAGTTCATGATCGAGGACTCTTGGGCCATAAATATTTTCAGAAGGTCAAATATAAACTACTGTCAGGCTGATTTAACATCAAAAGGAGTCAATGACAATTTATAGAAAGTTCATGTCCTAGGACTCTTGTTTCAGAAATATGTTCTCAATGTCAAAATGTCAAAAATTTGTGTAATTGGTGAAATATGGACTACTCTATTGCTGATTTACCTTAGCAGAATTCAAAGAGTATATATAGAAAGTTCATGATCGATGACTCTGGAGCCAGAAATATGTTCTCAATGTCAATATGGACTAATGTCTGGCTTATGTTATATCAGAATTCAATTAGTATGAATAGAATTTTTGACATCGAGGACTCTTTAAAGAGAAATCTGATCAGTAAGTCAAATATGGACTACTGTATTGCTGAATTAGTGAAAGCGTCAGTGAAACGATATACCAGAAATATGTATACCATAAATATGTATATTGAGTCAAATATACACTACAGTCTGGCTTATGTAACATCAGAAGCAGTCAATTAGTATGTACAGAATGTTAAAGATCAAGTACTCTTTGTTAAGAGTTATAAATGTTCAGTTTTTCAAATATGGACTAATGTTTGGCTGACATAACATCTGGAGTCAATTAATTTGTTTAGATTGTTCAAGATCGAGGACACTTTGGTCAGAAATATCTACAAAATTTAATTGTCTGGCTGATGAAACATCACAAGGAGTCCATGAGTATAAATAATAAGTTAACGTTCAGGGACTCTTTGGACAGAATTATTTTCATTTGATCAAATATGGACTACTCTATTGCTGATTTAACATCAGAAGTCAATGACCATGTATTTATGTGAGTTCATGATCGAGGACTCTTGGGCCAGAAATATGTTCAGGAGGTTAAATATGGAATAAGAGTTCTTGTATGCAATACAATGCAACAGCTCATGTTCTATTTATGTTGTATGTTGTCTCCAATGCACAAAAGGCACAAGTCAGATTTTGTGTGCAATGCAATGTAACATCACAGATGTATTATTGTTATATGTATGTTATATATATAATACATATGTTATATATGCAACAATATTTGTGTTGTTGCACAACGGAATGAGAGTATACAAGATAATGTATATAAGACGTTGTGCATTGGAGAGATAATATAGGTGCTGTTGCATTTGCACACACATCCTCTCGCTGTGCATTAAAGGACAACATATAAGCTATACACTTGTTGCATTACAATGCTTACAAGAACTACATCATTCCGTTGTGCACTTTAGAGTTAATAATATGTGCTGTTGCATAAAATATCCTACTTATTCCGTTGTGTAATTGCAGCGTTTCATTTTATTGCATGCAAGAAACTAACTTAATCTGTTGCTCAAAGAATACCATATAATTTATGCACATATTTCATATTTCAACATTGAAGCTATGCACTTGTTGCATTACAACAGACACAAGAAATATTCCGTTTTGCAACGAAGAGATAACATATCTCGCATTGCATTGCAAGCAACAATTGACTTATCCCACTGTGTATTTAAGAGATAACATACAAGACACTCATTTCATTGCATAACAGAATGAGATATTTCCTGTATGCGTTGTAATGCAAAAAAAAAAAAGAACTAACTAACTCCGTTGTGCAGTGAAGCGATTAACGTTTGTGCTGCTGCAATGCATTGCACAACCGACCTTTTGCTGTGCATTGAAGATCAACAGTTAGCTTTTCTTTTTTTCTTTTTTTTTTTTGCATAACGCATACAGGAAATATCTCATTCCGTTATGCAACGAAGAAATATCATATGCACGATGTAACGATATGCTTTGAAGATTAACATATAAGCATATAACAACTAACTTATTCATTTGTCATTTGAAGTGACAACATAACTTGAACTGTTGCATTACAATGCATACATGTTGTTCGGCAGTGTGTGCAACATATGTTATATCTTCACTGCATAACTAAATGAGTACTCTTTGCCCAGAAAACGGATTAGTATGTCAAAAATAGACTACTGTGTGGCTGATGTAACTTCCGAAGGAGTCTATGAGTGTATATATAATAAGTTAATATTTGGCCAGAAATATGTTCATTTGGTGAAATATGGACTACTTCTTGGCTTGACGTTAGATCAGAAGATCTAGTAGAGGACTATTGGGCCAGGTATATGTTAAGAAAGTTAAATATGGACTATTGTACATATATGTGCTGTTGCATTGCATTGCAAATACCAACTAACATTCATTTTTGTACTGAAGAGATAACATAAGAACATAAGCTGCTGTATTACATTGCATAAAAAAATATCTCGTTCTGTTGTGCAACGAAGATATAATATAACATAAAGATATAACAGCATACAATATATGCACTCATTTGATTGCATTGTATGCAATAACCAAATTATTCCTTTGTGCAGTTGAGATAACTTTGTATTGCATTGCACACATGCCCTCTGCTGTGAATTGAAGAATAACATATAAGCTTGCAATTGTTGCATTTGAATGCATACAAAAAAATATCTCATTCCTTTGTGTAACGATCTAACGATGTGCTTTGAGGAATAACATAAACCATGCATTTGTTGCATTACAAAGCATAAAAGAACTAACTCATTCCGACGTGCAATAAAGAAATAACATGTGCTATTGCATGATGGTATGCAATGTTTCATTTCACTGCATGCAAGAAACTGACTTAATCCCTAATTTATTTCGTTGGCACTGGAGAGATAACATGGGCTGTTTCATTGTATTAAATAAAATATCTAAATAAATAACTTATTCCGTTGTGTTTATTGAGAATAAAGCATGATATTTGCAATGTTTCACTCCATGCAAGAAACTAACTTAATCCATTGCCCGTTGAAAAGAATAGCATATAAACTATGCACTCATGTCATTGCATTCTATATAAGAAACAGTCTATTCCGTTGTGCATTGGAGAGAAAACATGTGCGTTGTAATGCATTGCATACAACAACTAACTTATTCATTTGTGTAGAGATAACATATGAGACATCACATTGAACATGCAATCTATTCACTCATTTCATTGCATTGTATACAAGAACTAACTTGTTCCGTTTTGCAGTGAAGAGATAACATGCGCTGCTGCATTGCATTTCACAAACGACCTTTCGCTGTGCATTGAAGAACAACAAATAAGCTTGTTGCATTACTACAATGCATACAAGAACTAACTCATTCATTTGTGCATTACAGAGATAAAATATGTGCAGCTGCATTGTATTACATGCAACAACTAATTTATTCATTTGTTTGTTGAAGAGACAACATAACATGAGCATATGAAACACAATGTATACAAGAAATAACTCATTCGGTTGAGCAAGGAAGAGTTAAAATATGTGCTGTTGCATGCAAGCAACAACTTATCTCTCTGCGTACTGACGAGATAACATCATGATAACATTGATAATATTAATATTTATAGTATTCATTATATATTACATCACAAGCGATCTATATTACTCAGTTCATAGCATTGTATACAAGAACAAACTTATTCCGTTGCACATTGAAGAGATAACACGTGCTTTCTGCATTGCACTGCACACACGACCTTTCGCTGTGCATTGAAGAACAACATATAAGCTTGATGCTGTTGCATTACAATGCATACAAGAACTAACTCATTCACTTGTGCACTGAAAAGATAACATGGGCTGTTTCATTGCTCTGAAGAGCAACATATAAGCTATGCATTTGATGCTTTAGACAAATGCATACAAGAACTAACTTATATTCCGTTGTGCATTGGAGATATAACATATGTGCATTGCATTGTATACAACATCTAACTTATTCGCTTGTGTAATAAAGAAATAATATATGAAACTTAACATCAAAACTGAAGCATTTTATTGCATTGTACACAAGAAATAAATTATTCCCTTGTGCAGTGAAGAGATAACACGTGCTGCTGCATTGCATTGCACAAACGACCTTAAGCTGTGCATTGATCATCATATAATAAGCTTGTTGCATTACAATTCATTCCGTTGTGCACTGGAGAGAAAACATGTGCGTTGTAATGCATTGCATACAACAACTAACTTATTCATTTGTGTAGAAGATAACATATGAGACATCACATTGAACATGTAATCTAATTACTTATTTCATTGCATTGCCTACAATAACCAACTTATTCCGTTGTGCAGTGAAGAGATAACACGTGTACTCTTTCATTGCATTGCACACACGACCTCTCGCTGTGCATTGTAGAACAACATATAAGCTATGCGCTTGTTGCTTGTTGCTTTACAATGCATAAAAGAACTAACTCGTTTCGTTGTGCATTGGAAAGAAAACATGTATACAACTTATTCATTTGTGTATTGAAGCGATAACAAATCATTAACATATCAATAACATCACATTGAAGCACGTAATCTATGCACTCATTTTACTGAATTGTATACAACAACTAACTCATTCCGTTGTGCAGAGATAACGTGCAGTTGCATTGTATTGCACGCAGGACCTCTCGCTCTGCATTAAGGAACTACATATAAACTATGGACTCATTCTGTTGTGCACTGGAGAGTTAACATATGTGCGTTGCAATGCATTACATACAATAAATCATTTGTTTGTTGAAGAGGCATAACAACACATTGAAGCATATAACCTATTCATTAATTCATTGCATACAACTTATTCCGTTGTGCAGTGAAGAACTCTTGCTGTGCATTGAAGAGCAACATATAAGCTTGTTGCATTACATTCTGTTGAGCAAAGAAGAGTTGGAATATGTGCTGCTGCATGCAAGCAACAACTAACTTATCGCTCTGTGCAGCTAAGAGATCACTTTGTATTGCATTGCACACATGCCCTCTCGCTGTGAATTGAAGAACAACATATAAGCTATGCACTTGTTGCATTTGAATGCATACAAAAGAAATCGCATTCCTTTGTGTAAAGAGATAACGTGCTGTTGCACTGCACATACGATCTAACGATGTGCTTTGAAGAATAACATAAACCATGCACATGTTGCATTATAAAGCATAAAAGAACTAACTCATTCCAACGTGCAATGTTTCATTTCACTGCATGCAAGAAACTGACTTAATCCCTTTGCATATTGAACAATAGCATATAATCTATGAGATAACATATGTACTGCTGCATTGCATAGCAAGCAGCAACTAACTTATCCCGCTGTGTATTGAAGAGATAACATATGATCTCACTGAAGCGTGTAACCTTTTATCTCAATTCATTGCATTGTATACAAGAACTTACTTATTCCGCTGTGCAGTGAAGAGAGAACATAATGTGCCCTTGCATTGCATTGCATTGCACACACGACCTCTCGCTGTGCATTGAAGAACAACATATACGCTATGCACTTGTTGCATTACAACGCGTACAAGAACGAATTTATTTCGTTGGCACTTATTCCGTTGTGTTTATTGAGAATAAAGCATGATATTTGCAATGTTTCATTTCATGCAAGAAACTAACTTAATCCATTGCACATTGAAGAATAGCATATAATCTATGCACTCATTTCATTGCATTCTATATAAGAGCCAATCTATTTATTCCGTTGTGCATTGGAGAGAAAACATGTGCGTTGTAATGCATTGCATACAATAACTAACTTATTCATTTGTGTAGAGATAACATATGAGACATCACATTGATCATGTAATCTATTCACTCATTTAATTGCAAGCATATAAGAACTAAACTCGTTCCGTTGTGCATTGGAAAGAAAACATATTTACAACATTCATTTGTGTATTGAAGAGATAACATATGAGACATAACCACATTGAAGCACGCAACCTATTCAATCATTTCATTGCATTGTATACAAGAACTAACTTGTTCCGTTTTGCAGTTAAGAGATAACATGCGCTGCTGCATTACATTTCACAAACGACCTTTCGCTGTGCATTGAAGAACAACAAATAAGGTTGTTGCATTACTACAATGCATACAAGAACTAAACTCGTTCCGTTGTGCATTGGAAAGAAAACATATATACAACATTCATTTGTGTATTGAAGAGATAACATATGAGACATAACCACATTGAAGCACGCAACCTATTCAGTCATTTCATTGCATTGTATCCAAGAACTAACTTGTTCCGTTTTGCAGTTGAGATAACATGCGCTGCTGCATTACATTTCACAAACGACCTTTCGCTGTGCATTAAAGAACAACAAATAAGGTTGTTGCATTACTACAATGCATACAAGAACTAAACTCGTTCCGTTGTGCATTGGAAAGAAAACATATATACAACATTCATTTGTGTATTGAAGAGATAACTTATGAGACATAACCACATTGAAGCACGCAACCTATTCACTCATTTCATTGCATTGTATTAAAGAACTAACCTATTCCATTTAGCAGTGGAGATAACACATGCGCTGCTGCATTGCATTTCACAAACGACTTTTCGCTCTGCATTGAAGAACAACAAATAAGCTTGTTACATTACTACAATGCATACAAGAACTAACTCATTCATTTGTGCATTGCAGAGATAAAATATGTGCAGTTGCATTGTATTACATGCAACAACTAATTTATTCATTTGTTTATTGAAGAGACAACATAACATGAGCATATATACAAGAAATGACTCATTCTGTTGACCAAGGAAGAGTTAAAATATGTGCTGTTGCATGCAAGCAACAACTTATCTCTCTGCGTACTGACGAGATAACATCATGATAACATTGATAATATTGATATTTATAGTATTCATTATATATTACATCACAAGCGATCTATATTACTCAGTTCGTAGCATTGTATACAACTTATTCCGTTGCACATTAAACTAACTTATATTCCGTTGTGCATTGGAGATATAACATATGTGCATTGCATTGTATACAACATCTAACTTATTCGCTTGTGTAATAAAGAGATAATATATGAAACTTAACATCAAAACTGAAGCATTTTATTGCATTGTACACAAGAATTAACTTATTCCGTTGTGCAGTGAAGAGATAACACAAGTGCTGTTGCATTGCATTGCACAAACGAACTTTCGCTGTGCATTGAACAACATCATATTACATAGTACATTACAATGCATACAAGTACTAACTCATTATAACATAACAGCACATATGTTATCTGATATCTAAATTAGTTCTTGTATACAATGCAATGAAATGAGTGCATAATGCTATATATGCTATTCTTTAATGTGCAAAGGATTAAGTAAGTTTCTTGCATGCGATGAAATGAAACTGCATATATCATATTTCAATATTAAATATAAGTTAGATATTTTATGCAATGCAACAGCACATATGTAATATCTTTGGTGTATGGCGGAATGACTTAGTTCTTGTATGCATTGAACAGCTTTGTTATGTTAAGTTATGTTATATGTTATATTATATATTATGTGTTGTGCCTTCAAAGCAAAAAGAAATGTTAGATCTTGTGTTATGTGTATGTGTTATGTCTTTAGGACGAGTGGGTTCTTTTATGCATTACAAAGACATTACATTACTTATGTTGTTCTTCAATGCACAGCGAAAGGTCGTGTGTGCAATGCAATGCAACACATTTGTTACCTCTTCACTGCACAACGGGATAAGTTAGTTGTTTGCAAGGCAATGCAGCAGCATATATGTTATCTCATAGATTATATGCTATATTTCAATGTACAAACGGATTAAGTCAGTCAGTTCTTGCATGCAGTGAAATAAAACATTACAGATATCATGCAGCAAGCACGTTATCTCTTCAATGCACGTCGGAATGAGTTATTCCTTTTATGCATTACAATGCACAAAGTGCATAAGCTTATATGTTATTCACATCGTTAGATCGTGTGTGCAATGCAATGCAACAGTATTTGCGTTTTGTAATGAGATATTTCTTGTATGCATTGTAATGTAACAGCTCACGTTATGTTATCTCTTTAAAACTTGTGTTATCTCTCCAGTGCACAACGGATTGATTGTAGTTCTTGCATTGTAATACAACACGTGTATAACATATATTGTTCTTCAATGCACAGTGAAAGGTCGTGTGTGCAGTGCTGCAGCATTTATATCCACTGCACTATGGAATAAGTTATTTCTTGTATACAATGCAATGAAATGGGTGCATAGATTTTATATGCTATTCTTCAAATTGTATATATCTGATACGTTGTCTCTCCAATGTACAACGGAATTAGTTCTTGTATTGCATTACAATGCAATAAGTTAGATCGTGTGTGTATATATGTTACCACAGCACATGTTATCTCTTGGTTCGTTGCACAACGGAATATTTCTTGTAGTCATTGAAGTGCTTAGCTTCAATGCTGAAATATGAAATATGTGCACAGATTATATGGTATTCTTGAGCAAAGGATTAAGTTAGTTTCTTACATGCATAACGGAATAAGCTGGATATTTTATGCAACAGCACAGATATTATCTCTCCAGTGCACAACGGAATGATAGTTCTTGTATGCATTATAGCAACAAGTGTATAGCTTTTATGTTGTTCTTCAATGCAACAGCATTTGTTATCTCCTCACTGCAACAGCACATATGCACAACGGAATGAGTTAGTTCTTGTATACATTGGTTTTGTATACTCTTAAGAAATATCGCATTCCTTTGAGCAACAACGCAAATACTGTTGCATTGCATTGCACACAGGACCTAATGATGTGCTTTAAAGAATAACGTGAAAGCCATGCACTTGTTGTATTGTCATGCATACATGCAACATTTGTGGCATTGCATAAAATATCTAACTTCCGTTATGTATTTAAGAATAAAACGTGAAATATGAAATGTTTCATTTCATTACATGAAAATATATTACAATACATATATATGCTTGCAACACATATGTTATCTCATAGATATGCTATTCTTCAAAGTGCAACAGATGAAGTTAGATTCTTAACACATGATATATGTAATGTTTCATTGTATTGCATTGAAGAAACCCGTTAATCCGTTGCACCTTGAAGAATATGGAGAGATAACATATGTGATGTTTTGAAGAGATAACTTATCATGAGCATTACAATGCATAAAAGAAATATCTCATTCCCTTGTGCAAATACGCAAATATTGTTGCACTGTATATAACAAATAAGCGTATGCACTTGTTGCATTGTAATGCATAAAAGAATGAACTCATTCCAACATGCATTGAAGAGATAACATGTGCTGTTTGTTTTTTGTTTTTTAACTGCAATAAACAACTAACTTATTCGGCTGCGTATTGAAGAGATAACTTATAAAATATAAAAAAGAAGAACAACATTTAATCTATACACTTGTTGCATTTACAAGAGCTAACTCTTGTATAACTCGGTTTGAAAAGACAACATAACGTGCTTTCGCATTGCATTGCACACATAATCTAACGGCATATATATATATATATATATATATATATATATATATATATATATATATATATATATATACATTTATATATATACACTTGTTGCATTGTAATGCATGCAAGAATTAACTCATTCCGTTGTGCAACGAAGAAATAACGTATGTAATCTTGCTTTGCATTGCACACATGATCTAACAACATGCTTTGAAGAATAACATATAAGCATAATGCATAGCCTGCAATAACAAACTCCTTCTGACGTGCAATTTAATAGAAAACAAATGTTGTGTTGCATTGCATAAAATATCTAACCTATGTTAACTGATAATCTGCAATAACGTAGTCCATATTTGACCTACTGAACGTTTCTGGCACTAGTCCTCGATCATGATCTTTCCATATGTACTCACTGACCTACTGAATATATTTATATCCAAAGAGTCCTCAATCATGAATTTTCTTTATATATTCGTTGACCTACTGCGAAGTCAACAATAGAGTAGTCCATATTTGAACTGAACAGTTCTCTGGCTAAAGAGTCCCTAGACATTAACTTACTGTTTATACGCATAGACTCCTTTTGATGTTAAATCAGCAATACAGTAGTCCATGTTTAACCCACTGATCAGATTTCGGGCCAAAGAGTGCTCGATTCTATACATACTAATTGACTCCTTCTGATATTGCATAGGCCAGACATCAGTCTATTGCTGACCATCAGAACATATTTCTGGCCCAAGAGTTCTAGATAATGATCTTTCTATATATAATCCTTGACTTCTACTGATGTTAAATCAGCAATAGAGTAGTCCATATTTCTCCAAATGAACACATTTCAGGACAAAGAGTGTCCTAACTTTCTATAAAAAACTTTCTATAAAAACTCATTGACTTCTGCTGATGTTAAATCAGCAATAGAGTAGTCCATATTTGACCTACTGATCAAAGAGTACTCGATCTTGAACATTCTATACATACTAATTGACTCCTGATTTTGTATAAGCCAGACATTTGTCCATTTCCAGAATCCATCAGATTCCTGGCCAAAAAGTACTCGATCTTACGGAAGCCCTAAACGGCCATGGATTATTATTAAGTGTTTTTTTTTTCTATCTTATTTTCTCGCCATCTCGAGATAACAAAAGTTGTGTTCTGGTGATCACGACTTAATCTCTGCTCTAAATTACATAGGTGGTAGTATATTACTAAATATAACTGAGGGGGTGTGGTAAATATCCAGTTTACTGTTCATATTGGCTCAGATTGTACGAGTTTCGGACAGAGAGAGTTTTCGTGATTGTTTCATTTTGTGCAGTATTGTGTGCGTTAAGTAACAACTGTTAAATGCTTGAATATGATTATTTTGCTTGAAAGTGTATCTGTTAGATATAAGAGCGCATGATGTATCCGTCGATCTGTTGCGCGTGAAGTTGTGTTCGATACTATAAGCAACAGTAGAATCCGGGTCCTGTGTTTCAGAATCAATCATTGTAAAAATAACTTTTATGTCGAGATGACGAGAAAATTAAGTCGTGATCACGAGAAAACAAAATAGAAAAAAAAAAAAAAAAAATCCATGGCCGTTTAGGGCTTTCGTACGATCTTAAAATTCTATACATATTCATTGACTCCTGATATTGCGTAAGCCAGACATTTGTCCATTTTTGACCATCAGAACACTTTCTGGCCCAAGAGTCCTAAATTATGAACTTTCTATATATAGTCACTGACTTCTACTGATGTTAAACCAGCAACAGATTAGTCCATATTTGACCTTCTGATTCGGAAGTACATCGGAATGAGTTAGTTCTGGCCAAAGAGTACTCAGTCTTGAATAGTCTAAAGATTACTAACTGACGTCTACTGATGTTAAATCAGCAATAGAGTAGTCCATATTTGACCTGCTTAACAGATTTTTGGCCAAAGAGTATGCGAACTTGAACATTCTATACCGATGACTCCTTCTGATATTGCATAAGCCAGACATTAGTCCATTTTTGATCTTCAGAACATATTGTGGCACCAAGAGTCCTTGATCATGATCTTTCTATACATACTCATTGACTGAGGTTATATCAGCCTGACAGTAGTCCATATTTGACCTTCTGAACATATAAGGCCCAAGATTTATTGATCATGAACTGTCTATATATACTCATTGACTTCTACTGATGTTAAATCAGCAACTGAGTAGTCCATATTTGACCTACTGATCAAAGAGTACTCGATCTTGAACATTCTATACATACTAATTGACTCCTGATTTTGTATAAGCCAGACATTTGTCCATTTTTGACCATCAGAACATATTTCTGAAGGCATCAATTAATATGTATAGAATGTAAAGATCGAGTACTCTTTGGCCAGAAATCTGATCAGTAGGTCAAATATGGACTGATCTATTTGCTGATTTAACATCAGTAGATGTCATTGAATATCTATAAAATGTTCAAGACCGAGTACTTTTTGGCTAGAAATCAGATCAGTAGGTCAAATATGAGCAACTGATTTAACATCAGAAGTCAATTAATATATACAGAAAGTTCATGATCGTGGACTCTTGGGCCATAAGTATACAAAGAAGGTCAAATATGGACTACTGTCAGGTTGATTTAACGTCAGAAGGAGTCAGTGACAATGTATAGAATTATCATGATCTGGGACTCTCGGGCCAGAAGTATGTTCCCACAATGTCAATAATGGACTAATTTATTGCTAGTTTAACATCTGTTAGAAGTCAAATGATACACATATTTTATCTCTTCACTGCACAACGGAATAAATTAGTTTGTCTATACAATGCAATGAAATGAGTGCATATATTATATGTTATTCTTCAGTGTGCAACGGATTAAGTTAAACTTCTTGCATGAATATATGCATTGACTTCTACTGATGTTACATCAGCAATAGTGTAGTCATATTTCAACAACTGAACAAATTTCTGGACAAAGAGTCCCTGAACATTAACTTTTAATGCGTTAATAATAGACTTCTTCGGATGTGACATCAGCCAGAGAGTAGTCCATATTTGACCTACTGAACATATTTCTAGCCCAATAGTGCTTGATCATGATCTTTCTATACATATTCATTGCCTCATTCTGATGTTATATCAGCCTGACAGTAGTACAAATTTGACCGTCTAAACATATTTCTGGCCCAAGAGTCCTCGAATATGAACTTTCTCTATATACTCATTAGCACTACTCATTGGACTACTCTATTGCAGAATTAACATCAGAAGGAGTTAATGAGTATGTATAGAAAGTTCACATTTTAAGACAATTTGGCCAGAAATATGTTCAGTCAAAGTCAAAAATGGACTACTGTCTGGCTGAGGTAACTTCCGAAGAAGTCTATGAATATGAATAAAAACTTAATGTTCAGGCACGCTTTGTCCAAAAATGTGTAAAGTTGGTGAAATATGGACTAATCTATTGCTGATTTACCATCAATAAAAGTCAAAGAGAATACATAGAAAGTTCATGATCGAGGACTATCAATAAAAGTCAAAGAGAATACATAGAAAGTTCATGATCGAGGACTCTTTGGCCAGAAATATGTTCAGAACATCAAATATGGACTACAGTATTTGCTCATTTAACATTACCAGAAGTCAAAGAGTATATATAGAAAGTTCATAATCGAGGACTCTTGGGCCATAAATATGTTCAGAACGTCAAATATGAACTACTGCCAGTCTGATTTAAATTCAGAAGGAGTCTCTGACAATTTATAGAAAGATCATGATCTAGGACACTTGGTCCAGAAATGTTCTCAATTTTAAAATGGACTAATGTCTGGATAATGTATATTATCTAATTACAGAATTAAAATAGTATGTATAGAATGTTTAAGATTGAGTACCCTTTGGCCAGAAATCTGTTTAGTAGGTCAAATATGGACTAATCTATTGCTGATTTAACATCAGTAAAAGTCACTGAGTACATATAGAAAGGTCATGATCGAGGACTCTATGGCCAGACATATGTTCAGAACATCAAATATGGACTACAGTATTTGCTCATTTAACATTACCAGAAGTCAAAGAGTATATATAGAAAGTTCATAATTTGAGGACTCTTGGGCCATAAATATGTTCAGAACGTCAAATATGGACTACTGCCAGTCTGATTTAAATTCAGAAGGAGTCACTGAGTATATATGGCAAGTTCATGTTCAGAAGGAGACTGTGAGAATATTATAATAAGTTAATGGTCAGGGACTCTTTGGCCATAAAGAAGATCAGTTGGTCAAATAAGGACTACTCTCTGGCTGAGGTAACATCCAAAGAAGTCTATGAGTATGTAAAGAAAGTTCAAAACTGAAGACACTTTTGCCAGAAATATATTCATTAGGTAAAATGGCCTACTGTCAGGCTGCTTTAACATCAGAAGGAGTCAAAGACAATGTATAGAAAGATTACGATCTAGGACTCTTGGGCCAGAAATATGTTCAGTTTGTTAAATATGGGCTAATGTCTGGCTTATGTCATATCAGAAGGAATCAATTAGTATGTATAAAATGTTCAATATCGAGTACTCTTTAAAGAGAAATCTGATCACTTGGTCGAATATGGACTCCCCTATTGCTGAATTAACATCAGAAGGTGTTAATGAGTATGTAAAGAAAGTTCAAAATTTAAGACAATTTGGCCAGAAATATGTTCAGTAAGTCAAAAATTGACTACTCTCTGGAACAGGTAACTTCCATGTTCAGGCACTCTTTGTCCAAAAATTTGTTCAGTTGGTGAAATATGGAATAATCTACTGCTGATTTAACATCAGTAGAAGTCAATGAGTACATATAGAAAGGTCATGATCGAGGACTCTATGGCCAGACATATGTTCAGAACGTCAAATATGGATTATTGCCAGTCTGATTTAACATCAGAAAGTGGCTATGACAATGTTTAGAAAGATCATGATCTTAGGACTCTTGGTGGACTCTGTTCAGATGGTCAAATATGGACTAATCTATTGCTAATTTAACATTAGCAGAAGTCAAAGAGTCTATACAGAGAGTTCATGATCGAGGACTCTTGGGCCATAAATATTTTCAGACGGTCAAATATGAACTGCTGTCAGGATGATTTAACATCAAAAAAAGTCAATGACAATTTATAGAAAGATCATGATCTAGGACACTTGGGCCAGAAATATATTCTCAATGTCAAAATGTCAAAAATTTGTTTAATTGGTGAAATATAGACTACTCTATTGCTGATTTAACATTAGCAGAATTCAAAGAGTATATATAGAAAGTTAATGATCGATGACTCTTGAGCCAGAAATATGTTCTCAATGTCAATATGGACTAATGTCTGGCTTATGTTATATCAGAATCCAATTAGTATGAATAGAATGTTTTACATCGAGGACTCTTTAAAGAGAAATCTGATCAGTAGACCAAATATGGACTATTCTATTGCTGAATTAACATCAGAAGGAGTTAATGAGTATGTATAGAATGTTCAAAATTTAAGACAATTTGGCCAGAAATATGTTCAATAAGACAAAATCGGACTACTGTCTTGCTGAGGTAACTTCTGAAGAAGTCTATGAATATTTATAAAAAGTAAATGTTCAGGGACTCTTTGTCCAAAAATGTGCTCAGTTGGTGAAATAAGGACTAATCTATTGCTGATTTAACATCAATAGCAGTCAAAGAGTACACATATAAAGTTCATGATCGAGGACTCTTGGGCCATAAATATGTTCAGAACATCAAATATGCACTACTGCCAGTCTGATTTAAATTCAAAAGGAGTCTCTGACAATGTAAAGAAATATCATAATCGAGGACTCTTGGGTCATAAATATGTTCTCAATGTCAAAATGGACTACTGCCAGTCTGATTTAACATGTCAATATGGACTAATGTCTGGCCTATGTTATATCAGAATTCAGTTAGTATGAATAGAATGTTTAAGAACGAGTACCCTCTGGCAAGAAATCTGTTTAGTAGGTCAAATATTGACTACACTATTGCTGATTTAGCATCAGTAGAAGTCAATTTATATATGGAAGTCAAGTCAATATATGGAAAGTTCATGTCCTAGGACTCTTGGGCCAGAAATATATTCAGTTTGTCAAATATGGGCTAATGTCTGGCTTATGTAATATCAGAAGGAATCATCAGTATGTATAGAATGTTCAAGATCGAGTACTCTTTAAAGAGAAATCTGATCAGTGGGTCAAATATGGACTACTCTATTGCTGAATTAACATCAGAAGGAGTTAATAGGTGTGTATAGAAAGTTCAAAATTTAAGACAATTTGTCTAGAAATATATTCAGTAAGTCAAAAATGGACTACTGTCTGGCTGAGGTAACTTCCATGTTCAGGCTGTCTTTGTCCAAAAATTTGTTCAGTTGGTGAAATATGAACTAATCTATTGCTGATTTTACATCAATAGAAGTCAATGAGTACATACAGAAAGTTCATGATCGAGGACTCTTTGTCTAAGTTGTGTTCAGTAAGTCAAAAATGGACTACTGTCTGACTGAGGTAACTTCCATGTTCAGGCACTCTTTGTACAAAAATTTGTTCAGTTGGTGGAATATGGAATAATCTACTGCTGATTTATCATCAATAGAAATCAATGAGAACATATAGAAAGTTCATGATCGAGGACTCTTTGTCGAAAATATGTTCAGTAAGTCAAAAATGGACTACTGTCTGGCTAAGATCACTTCCATGATCAGGCCCTCATTGTCCAAAAATTTGTTCAGTTGATCAAATATGGACTAATCTATTGCTGATTTAACATTAGCAGGAGTCAAAGAGTATATACAGAGAGTTCATGATGGAGGACTCTTGGGCCATAAATATTTTCAGAAGGTCAAATATGAACTACTGTCAGGCTGATTTAACATCAAAAGGAGTCAATGACAATTTATAGAAAGATCATGATCTAGGACTCTTGGGCCAGAAATATGTTCTCAATGTCAAAATGTCAAAAATTTGTTTAATTGGTGAAATATAGACTACTCTATTGCTGATTTAACATTAGCAGAATTCAAAGAGTATATATAGAAAGTTCATGATCGATGACTCTTGAGCCAGAAATATGTTCTCAATGTCAATATGGACTAATGTCTGGCTTATGTTATATCAGAATCCAATTAGTATGAATAGAATGTTTTACATCGAGGACTCTTTAAAGAGAAATCTGATCAGTAAGTCAAATATGGACTACTGTATTGCTGAATTAACATCAGAAGGAGTTAATGAGTATGTATAGAAAGTTCACAATTTAAGACATTTTGTCCAGAAATATGTTCAGTGAGTCAAAAAATGGACCATTTTCTGGCTGAGGTAACTTCCATGTTCAGGTACTCTTTGCCCAAAAATTTGTTCAGTTGGTGATTCCATGGAATAATCTACTGCTGATTTATTATCAATAGAAGTCAATGAGAACATATAGAAAGTTCATAATTGAGGGCACTTTGTCTAAAATATGTTCAGTAAGTCAAAAATGGACTACTGTCTGGCTGAGATCACTTCCATGTTCAGGTACTCATTGTCCAAAAATTTGTTCAGGTGGTGAAATATGGACTAATCTATTGCTGATTTTAAAATTAGATGAAGTCAAAGAGTACATATAGAAAGTTCATGATCGAACACTCCTTGTCTAAAATATGTTCAGTAAGTCAATAATGGACTACTGTCTGGCTGAGGTCACTTCCGAACAAGATTATGAGTATGTATAGAAAGTTCAAAACTGAGGACTCTTGGTGCAGAAATATGTTCTGAAGATGAAAAATGGATTACTCTATTGCTGCTTTAACATCAGAATGAGTTAATGAGCATGTATAGAAAGTTCATAATTTAAGACAATTTGGCCAGAAATATGTTCAGTAAGTCAAAAATTGACTACTGTCTTGCTGAGGTAACTTCTGAAGAAGTCTATGAATATGTATAAAAAGTTCATATTCAGGGACTCTTTGTCTTAAAATTTGTTCAGTTGTTAAAATATTGACTAATCTATTGCTGATTTAACATCAATAGAAGTGAATGAATACGTATAGAAAGTTCATGATCGAGGACTGTTTGGCCAGAAATATGTTCAAAACATCAAATATGAACTACTGCCTTTCTGATTTAACACCAGGAGTCTATGACAATGTTTAGAAAGATCATGATCTAGCACTCTTGGTGGACTTTGTTCAGATGTTCAAAAATGGACTAATCTATTGCTGATTTAACATTAGCAGAAGTCAAAGAGTATATACAGAGAGTTCATGATGGAGGACTCTTGGGCCATAAATATTTTCAGAAGGTCAAATATGAACTACTGTCAGGCTGATTTAACATCAAAAGGAGTCAATGACAATTTATAGAAAGATCATGAACTAGGACTCTTGGGACAGAAATATGTTCTCAATGTCAAAATGAACTAATGTCTGTCTGATGTTATATCAGAATTCAATTAGAATTAATAGAATTTTTAAGATCGAGGACTCTTGGGCCAGAAATATGTTCAGTTTGTCAAACATGGGCTAATGTCTGTCTTATGTAATATCAGAAGGAATCAATTAGTATGTATAGAATGTTGAAGATCGAGTACTCTTTAAAGAGAAATCTGATCAGTAGACCAAATATGCACTATTCTATTGCTGAATTAACATCAGAAGGAGTTAATGAGTATGTATAGAAAGTTCAAAATTTAAGACAATTTGGCCAGAAATATGTTCAATAAGTCAAAATCGGACTACTGTCTTGCTGAGGTAACTTCTGAAGTCTATGAATATGTATAAAAAGTAAATGTTCAGGGACTCTTTGTCCAAAAATGTGCTCAGTTGGTGAAATAAAGACTAATCTATTGCTGATTTAACATCAATAGAAGTCAATAATTACATATAGAAAGTTCATGACCGAGGACTCAGGCCAATATGGACTAATGTCTGGCTTATGTTATATCAGAATCCAATTAGCTTGTATTGAATGTTCAAGATCGAGTAATCTTTAAAGAGAAATCTGATCAGTGGGTCAAATATGGACTATATTGCTGAATTAACATCAGAAGGAGTTAATAGGTGTGTATAGAAAGTTCAAATTTTAAGACAATTTATCAAAAATTTGTTTAGTTGGTGAAATATGGACTAATCTATTGCTGATTTAACATCAATAGAACTCAAAGAGTATATATAAGAAGTTCATGATCAAGGACTCTTTGGACAGAAATATGTTCAGATGGTCAAAATGGACTACTCTATTGAGGATTTAACATTAGCAGAACTCAAAGAGTATATTTAGAAAGTTCATGATTGAGGACTCTTGAGCCAGAAATATGTTCTCAATGTCAATATGGACTAATGTTTATGTAATGCTTATGTTATATCAGAATTCAGTTAGTATGAATAGATTGTTTAAGATCGAGTACCCTTTGGTATCTGTTTAGTAGGTCAAATATGGACTACACTATTGCTGATTTAACATCAGTAGAAGTCAATGAGTATATATCGAAAGTTCATGATCAAGGACTCTTGGGCCATAAATATTTTCAGAAGGTCAAATATGAACTACTGTCAGGCTGATTTAACATCAAAAGGAGTCAATGACAATTTACAGAAAGATCATGATCTAGGACTCTAGGGACAGAAATATGTTCTCAGTGTCAAAATGAACTAATGTCAGTCTTATGTTAAATCAGAATATCTGAATAGAATGTTTAAGATTGAGGACTCTTGGGCCAGAAATATGTTCAGTTTGTCAAATATGGGCTAATGTCTGGCTTATGTAATATCAGAAGGAATCATCAGTATGTATAGAATGTTCAAGATCGAGTACTCTTTAAAGAGAAATCTGATCAGTGGGTCAAATATGGACTACTCTATTGCTGAATTAACATCAGAAGGAGTTAATAGGTGTGTATAGAAAGTTCAAAATTTAAGACAATTTGTCTAGAAATATATTCAGTAAGTCAAAAATGGACTACTGTCTGGCTGAGGTAACTTCCATGTTCAGGCAGTCTTTGTCCAAAAATTTGTTCAGTTGGTGAAATATGAACTAATCTATTGCTGATTTTACATCAGTAGAAGTCAATGAGTACATACAGAAAGTTCATGATCGAGGACTCTTTGTCTAAATTGTGTTCAGTAAGTCAAAAATGGACTACTGTCTGGCTAAGATCACTTCCATGATCAAGCCCTCATTGTCCAAAAATTTGTTCATTTGATCAAATATGGACTAATCTATTGCTGATTTAACATTAGTAGGAGTCAAAGAGTATATACAGAGAGTTCATGATCGAGAACTCTTGGGCCAAAAATATTTTCAGAAGGTCAAATATGAGCTACTCTCAGGCTGATTTAACATCAAAAGGAGTCTATGACAATTTATAGAAAGATCATGATCTAGGACTCTTGGGCCAGAAATAGGTTCTCAATCTCAAAATGTCAAAAATTTGTTTAATTGGTGAAATATGGACTACTCTATTGCTGATTTAACATTAGCAGAATTCAAAGAGTATATATAGAAAGTTCATGATCAATGACTCTTGAGCCAGAAATGTTCTCAATGTCAATGTGGACTAATGTCTGGCTTATGTTATATCAGAATACAATTAGTATGACTAGAATGTTTAACATCGAGGACTCTTTAAAGAGAACTCTGATCAGTAAGTCAAATATGGACTACTGTATTGCTGAATTAACATCAGAAGGAGTTAATGAGTATGTATAGAAAGTTCACAATTTAAGACATTTTGTCCAGAAATATGTTGGCTGAGGTAACTTCCATGTTCAGGTACTCTTTGCCCAAAAATTTGTTCAGTTGGTGATTCCATGGAATAATCTACTGCTGATTTATTATCAATAGAAGTCAATGAGAACATATAGAAAGTTCGTGATTGAGGGCACTTTGTCTAAAATATGTTCAGTAAATCAAAAATGGACTACTGTCTGGCTGAGATCACTTCCATGTTCAGGTACTCATTGTCCAATAATTTGTTCAGGTGGTGAAATATGGACTAATCTATTGCTGATTTTAAAATTAGATGAAGTCAAAGAGTACATATAGAAAGTTCATGATCGAACACTCTTTGTCTAAAATATGTTCAGTAAGTCAATAATGGACTACTGTCTGGCTGAGGTAACTTCCGAACAAGTTTATGAGTATGTATAGAAAGTTCAAAACTGAGGACTCTTGGTGCAGAAATATGTTCTGAAGATGAAAAATGGATTACTCTATTGCTGCTTTAACATCAGAATGAGTTAATAAGCATGTATAGAAAGTTCATAATTTAAGACAATTTGGCCAGAAATATGTTCAATAAGACAAAATCGGACTACTGTCTTGCTGAGGTAACTTCTGAAGAAGTCTATGAATATTTATAAAAAGTAAATGTTCAGGGACTCTTTGTCCAACAATGTGCTCAGTTGGTGAAATAAGGACTAATCTATTGCTGATTTAACATCAATAGCAGTCAAAGAGTACACATATAAAGTTCATGATCGAGGACTCTTGGGCCATAAATATGTTCAGAACATCAAATATGCACTACTGCCAGTCTGATTTAAATTCAAAAGGAGTCTCTGACAATGTAAAGAAATATCATAATCGAGGACTCTTGGGTCATAAATATGTTCTCAATGTCAAAATGGACTACTGCCAGTCTGATTTAACATGTCAATATGGACTAATGTCTGGCCTATGTTATATCAGAATTCAGTTAGTATGAATAGAATGTTTAAGAACGAGTACCCTCTGGCAAGAAATCTGTTTAGTAGGTCAAATATTGACTACACTATTGCTGATTTAGCATCAGTAGAAGTCAATTTATATATGGAAGTCAAGTCAATATATGGAAAGTTCATGTCCTAGGACTCTTGGGCCAGAAATATATTCAGTTTGTCAAATATGGGCTAATGTCTGGCTTATGTAATATCAGAAGGAATCATCAGTATGTATAGAATGTTCAAGATCGAGTACTCTTTAAAGAGAAATCTGATCAGTGGGTCAAATATGGACTACTCTATTGCTGAATTAACATCAGAAGGAGTTAATAGGTGTGTATAGAAAGTTCAAAATTTAAGACAATTTGTCTAGAAATATATTCAGTAAGTCAAAAATGGACTACTGTCTGGCTGAGGTAACTTCCATGTTCAGGCTGTCTTTGTCCAAAAATTTGTTCAGTTGGTGAAATATGAACTAATCTATTGCTGATTTTACATCAATAGAAGTCAATGAGTACATACAGAAAGTTCATGATCGAGGACTCTTTGTCTAAGTTGTGTTCAGTAAGTCAAAAATGGACTACTGTCTGACTGAGGTAACTTCCATGTTCAGGCACTCTTTGTACAAAAATTTGTTCAGTTGGTGGAATATGGAATAATCTACTGCTGATTTATCATCAATAGAAATCAATGAGAACATATAGAAAGTTCATGATCGAGGACTCTTTGTCGAAAATATGTTCAGTAAGTCAAAAATGGACTACTGTCTGGCTAAGATCACTTCCATGATCAGGCCCTCATTGTCCAAAAATTTGTTCAGTTGATCAAATATGGACTAATCTATTGCTGATTTAACATTAGCAGGAGTCAAAGAGTATATACAGAGAGTTCATGATGGAGGACTCTTGGGCCATAAATATTTTCAGAAGGTCAAATATGAACTACTGTCAGGCTGATTTAACATCAAAAGGAGTCAATGACAGTTTATAGAAAGATCATGATCTAGGACTCTTGGGCCAGAAATATGTTCTCAATGTCAAAATGTCAAAAATTTGTTTAATTGGTGAAATATAGACTACTCTATTGCTGATTTAACATTAGCAGAATTCAAAGAGTATATATAGAAAGTTCATGATCGATGACTCTTGAGCCAGAAATATGTTCTCAATGTCAATATGGACTAATGTCTGGCTTATGTTATATCAGAATCCAATTAGTATGAATAGAATGTTTTACATCGAGGACTCTTTAAAGAGAAATCTGATCAGTAAGTCAAATATGGACTACTGTATTGCTGAATTAACATCAGAAGGAGTTAATGAGTATGTATAGAAAGTTCACAATTTAAGACATTTTGTCCAGAAATATGTTCAGTGAGTCAAAAAATGGACCATTTTCTGGCTGAGGTAACTTCCATGTTCAGGTACTCTTTGCCCAAAAATTTGTTCAGTTGGTGATTCCATGGAATAATCTACTGCTGATTTATTATCAATAGAAGTCAATGAGAACATATAGAAAGTTCATAATTGAGGGCACTTTGTCTAAAATATGTTCAGTAAGTCAAAAATGGACTACTGTCTGGCTGAGATCACTTCCATGTTCAGGTACTCATTGTCCAAAAATTTGTTCAGGTGGTGAAATATGGACTAATCTATTGCTGATTTTTAAATTAGATGAAGTCAAAGAGTACATATAGAAAGTTCATGATCGAACACTCCTTGTCTAAAATATGTTCAGTAAGTCAATAATGGACTACTGTCTGGCTGAGGTAACTTCCGAACAAGATTATGAGTATGTATAGAAAGTTCAAAACTGAGGACTCTTGGTGCAGAAATATGTTCTGAAGATGAAAAATGGATTACTCTATTGCTGCTTTAACATCAGAATGAGTTAATGAGCATGTATAGAAAGTTCATAATTTAAGACAATTTGGCCAGAAATATGTTCAGTAAGTCAAAAATTGACTACTGTCTTGCTGAGGTAACTTCTGAAGAAGTCTATGAATATGTATAAAAAGTTCATATTCAGGGACTCTTTGTCTTAAAATTTGTTCAGTTGTTAAAATATTGACTAATCTATTGCTGATTTAACATCAATAGAAGTGAATGAATACGTATAGAAAGTTCATGATCGAGGACTGTTTGGCCAGAAATATGTTCAAAACATCAAATATGAACTACTGCCTTTCTGATTTAACACCAGGAGTCTATGACAATGTTTAGAAAGATCATGATCTAGCACTCTTGGTGGACTTTGTTCAGATGTTCAAAAATGGACTAATCTATTGCTGATTTAACATTAGCAGAAGTCAAAGAGTATATACAGAGAGTTCATGATGGAGGACTCTTGGGCCATAAATATTTTCAGAAGGTCAAATATGAACTACTGTCAGGCTGATTTAACATCAAAAGGAGTCAATGACAATTTATAGAAAGATCATGAACTAGGACTCTTGGGACAGAAATATGTTCTCAATGTCAAAATGAACTAATGTCTGTCTGATGTTATATCAGAATTCAATTAGAATTAATAGAATTTTTAAGATCGAGGACTCTTGGGCCAGAAATATGTTCAGTTTGTCAAACATGGGCTAATGTCTGTCTTATGTAATATCAGAAGGAATCAATTAGTATGTATAGAATGTTGAAGATCGAGTACTCTTTAAAGAGAAATCTGATCAGTAGACCAAATATGCACTATTCTATTGCTGAATTAACATCAGAAGGAGTTAATGAGTATGTATAGAAAGTTCAAAATTTAAGACAATTTGGCCAGAAATATGTTCAATAAGTCAAAATCGGACTACTGTCTTGCTGAGGTAACTTCTGAAGAAGTCTATGAATATGTATAAAAAGTAAATGTTCAGGGACTCTTTGTCCAAAAATGTGCTCAGTTGGTGAAATAAAGACTAATCTATTGCTGATTTAACATCAATAGAAGTCAATAATTACATATAGAAAGTTCATGACCGAGGACTCAGGCCAATATGGACTAATGTCTGGCTTATGTTATATCAGAATCCAATTAGCTTGTATAGAATGTTCAAGATCGAGTAATCTTTAAAGAGAAATCTGATCAGTGGGTCAAATATGGACTATATTGCTGATTTAACATCAGAAGGAGTTAATAGGTGTGTATAGAAAGTTCAAATTTTAAGACAATTTATCAAAAATTTGTTTAGTTGGTGAAATATGGACTAATCTATTGCTGATTTAACATCAATAGAACTCAAAGAGTATATATAAGAAGTTCATGATCAAGGACTCTTTGGACAGAAATATGTTCAGATGGTCAAAATGGACTACTCTATTGCTGATTTAACATTAGCAGAACTCAAAGAGTATATTTAGAAAGTTCATGATTGAAGACTCTTGAGCCAGAAATATGTTCTCAATGTCAATATGGACTAATGTTTATGTAATGCTTATGTTATATCAGAATTCAGTTAGTATGAATAGATTGTTTAAGATCGAGTACCCTTTGGTATCTGTTTAGTAGGTCAAATATGGACTACACTATTGCTGATTTAACATTAGTAGGAGTCAAAGAGTATATACAGAGAGTTCATGATCGAGGACTCTTGGGCCATAAATATTTTCAGAAGGTCAAATATGAACTACTGTCAGGCTGATTTAACATCAAAAGGAGTCAATGACAATTTACAGAAAGATCATGATCTAGGACTCTAGGGACAGAAATATGTTCTCAGTGTCAAAATGAACTAATGTCAGTCTTATGTTAAATCAGAATATCTGAATAGAATGTTTAAGATTGAGGACTCTTGGGCCAGAAATATGTTCAGTTTGTCAAATATGGGCTAATGTCTGGCTTATGTAATATCAGAAGGAATCATCAGTATGTATAGAATGTTCAAGATCGAGTATTCTTTAAAGAGAAATCTGATCAGTGGGTCAAATATGGACTACTCTATTGCTGAATTAACATCAGAAGGAGTTAATAGGTGTGTATAGAAAGTTCAAAATTTAAGACAATTTGTCTAAAAATATATTCAGTAAGTCAAAAATGGAAAGATCATGATCTAGCACTCTTGGGACAGAAATATGTTCTCAATGTCAAAATGAACTAATGTCTATCTGATGTTATATCAGAATTCAATTAGAATTAATAGAATTTTTAAGATTGAGTACTCTTGGGCCAGAAATATGTTCAGTTTGTCAAACATGGGCTAATGTCTGTCTTATGTAATATCAGAAGGAATCAATTAGTATGTATAGAATGTTGAAGATCGAGTACTCTTTAAAGAGAAATCTGATCAGTAGACCAAATATGGACTATTCTATTGCTGAATTAACATCAGAAGGAGTTAATGAGTATGTATAGAAAGTTCAAAATTTAAGACAATTTGGCCAGAAATATGTTCAAATAGTCAAAATCGGACTACTGTCTTGCTGAGGTAACTTCTGAAGAAGTCTATGAATATGTATAAAAAGTAAATGTTCAGGGACTCTTTGTCCAAAAATGTGCTCAGTTGGTGAAATAAGGACTAATCTATTGCTGATTTAACATCAATAGAAGTTAATAATTACATATAGAAAGTTCATGACCGAGGACTCAGGCCAATATGGACTAATGTCTGGCTTATGTTATATCAGAATCCAATTAGCTTGTATAGAATGTTCAAGATCGAGTAATCTTTAAAGAGAAATCTGATCAGTGGGTCAAATTTGGACTACTCTATTGCTGATTTAACATCAATAGAAGTCAGTGAGTATGTATATCATGTATCATTGTATGTGTCATTGTATGTATATCATGTATGTATCATTATCTAGAAATCTTGAGACAGAAATATGTTCTGATTGTTCAAAAATTGACTTATGTCTGCCTTATGTAATATCAGAAGGAGTCAATTAGTATGTATAGCATGTTCAAGATCGAGCACTCTTCGGTCAGAAATCTGATCAGTAGGTCAAATATAGGCTCCTTGTCTGGCTAATTTCAATACGTATGGAAAGCACTAGATGGAGTAAAAATTAAAAATATGTTTAGTTGGTCAAATATAGAGAACTGTCTGGCTGCTGTAACATTAGAAGACAATGATTATGATTAAGTTAATGATCGAGGACTCTTGACCCAGAAATATGTTCAGAAGGTCAAATATAGACTACTGTCAGGCTAATTTCAATACGTATGGAAAGCACTAGATGGAGTAAAAATTAAAAATATGTTTAGTTGGTCAAATATAGAGAACTGTCTGGCTGCTGTAACATTAGAAGACAATGATTATGATTAAGTTAATGATCGAGGACTCTTGACCCAGAAATATGTTCAGAAGGTCAAATATAGACTACTGTCAGGCTGATTTAACATCAGAAGGAGTCAGTGAAACGATATACCATAAATATGTATATTGAGTCAAATATACACTACAGTCTGGCTTATGTAACATCAGAAGCAGTCAATTAGTATGTACAGAATGTTAAAGATCAAGTACTCTTTGTTAAGAGTTATAAATGTTCAGTTTTTCAAATATGGACTAATGTTTGGCTGACATAACATCTGGAGTCAATTAATTTGTTTAGAGTGTTCAAGATCGAGGACACTTTGGTCAGAAATATCTACAAAATTTAATTGTCTGGCTGATGAAACATCACAAGGAGTCCATGAGTATAAATAATAAGTTAACGTTCAGGGACTCTTTGGACAGAATTATTTTCATTTGATCAAATATGGACTACTCTATTGCTGATTTAACATCAGAAGTCAATGACCATGTATTCATGTAAGTTGATGATCGAGGACTCTTGGGCCAGAAATATGTTCAGGAGGTTAAATATGGAATAAGAGTTCTTGTATGCAATACAATGCAACAGCTCATGTTCTATTTATGTTGTATGTTGTCTCCAATGCACAAAAGGCACAAGTCAGATTTTGTGTGCAATGCAATGTAACATCACAGATGTATTATTGTTATATGTATATTATACATATAATACATATGTTATATATGCAACAATATTTGTGTTGTTGCACAACGGAATGAGAGTATACAAGATAATGTATACAAGACGTTGTGCATTGGAGAGATAATATAGGTGCTGTTGCATTTGCACACACATCCTCTCGCTGTGCATAGAAGAACAACATATAAGCTATACACTTGTTGCATTACAATGCATACAAGAACTACATCATTCCGTTGTGCACTTTAGAGTTAATAATATGTGCTGTTGCATAAAATATCCTACTTATTCCGTTGTGTAATTGCAGCGTTTCATTTTATTGCATGCAAGAAACTAACTTAATCTGTTGCTCAAAGAATACCATATAATTTATGCACATATTTCATATTTCAACACTGAAGCTATGCACTTGTTGCATTACAACAGATACAAGAAATATTCCGTTTTGCAACGAAGAGATAACATCTCGCATTGCATTGCAAGCAACAATTGACTTATCCCACTGTGTATTTAAGAGATAACATACAAGACACTCATTTCATTGCATAACGGAATGAGATATTTCCTGTATGCGTTGTAATGCAAAAAAAAAGAACTAACTCCGTTGTGCAGTGAAGCGATTAACGTTTGTGCTGCTGCAATGCATTGCACAACCGACCTTTTGCTGTGCATTGAAGATCAACAGTTAGCTCTTTTTTTTTTTCTTTCTTTTTTTTTTTTTAGCATTACAACGCATACAGGAAATATCTCATTCCGTTATGCAACGAAGAAATATCATATGCACGATGTAACGATGTGCTTTGAAGATTAACATATAAGCATATAACAACTAACTTATTCATTTGTCATTTGAAGTGACAACATAACTTGAACTGTTGCATTACAATGCATACATGTTGTTCGGCAGTGTGTGCAACATATGTTATATCTTCACTGCATAACTAAATGAGTACTCTTTGCCCAGAAAACGGTTTAGTATGTCAAATATAGACTACTGTGTGGCTGATGTAACTTCCGATGGAATCTATGAGTGTATATATAATAAGTTAATATTTGGCCAGAAATATGTTCATTTGGTGAAATATGGACTTCTTCTTGGCTTGACGTTAGATCAGAAGATCTAATAGAGGACTATTGGGCCAGATATATGTTAAGAAAGTTAAATATGGACTATTGTACATATATGTGCTGTTGCATTGCATTGCAAATACCAACTAACATTCATTTTTGTATTGAAGAGATAACATAAGAACATAAGCTGCTGTATTACAATGCATTAAAAAAAATATCTCGTTCTTTTGTGCAACGAAGATATAATATAACATAAAGACATAACAGCATACAATATATGCACTCATTTGATTGCATTGTATGCAATAACCAAATTATTCCTTTGTGCAGTTAAGAAATAACTTTGTATTGCATTGCACACATGCCCTCTGCTGTGAATTGAAGAACAACATATAAGCTTGCAATTGTTGCATATGAATGCATACAAAAAAATATCTCATTCCTTTGTGTAACGATCTAACGATGTGCTTTGAGGAATAACATAAACTATGCATTTGTTGCATTATAAAGCATAAAAGAACTAACTCATTCCGACATGCAATGAAGAAATAACATGTGCTATTGCATGATGGTATGCAATGTTTCATTTCACTGCATGCAAGAAACTGACTTAATCCCTTTGCATATTGAAAAATAGCATATAATCTATGAGATAACATATGTACTGCTGCATTGCATAGCAAGTAGCAACTAACTTATTTCGCTGTGTATTGAAGAGATAACATATGATCACACTGGAGCGTGTAATCTGTTATCTCAGTTCATTGTATTGTATACAAGAACTAACTTATTCCGCTGTGCAGTAAAGAGAAAACATAATGTGCCCTTGCATTGCATTGCACACACGTCCTCTCGCTGTGCATTGAAGAACAACATATACGCTATGCACTTGTTGCATTACAACGCGTACAAGAACGAATTTATTTCGTTGGCACTGGAGAGATAAAGTGGGCTGTTTCATTGTATTAAATAAATTATCTAAATAAATAACTTATTCCGTTGTGTTTATTGAGAATAAAGCATGATATTTGCAATGTTTCACTTCATGCAAGAAACTAACTTAATCCATTGCACATTGAAAAGAATAGCATATAAACTATGCACTCATTTCATTGCATTCTATATAAGAAACAGTCTATTCCGTTGTGCATTGGAGAGAAAACATGTGGGTTGTAATGCATTGCATACAACAACTAACTTATTCATTTGTGTAGAGATAACATATGAGACATCACATTGAACATGTAATCTCTTCACTCATTTAATTGCCTTGCATACAATAACTAAACTCGTTCAGTTGTGCATTGGAAAGAAAACACATGTACAATATTCATTTGTGTATTGAAGAGATAACATATGAGACATAACCACATTGAAGCAAGCAATCTATTTACTCATTTCATTGTATACAAGAACTAACTTGTTCCGTTTTGCAGTTAAAAGATAACATGCGCTGCTGCATTGCATTTCACAAACGACCTTTCGCTGTGCATTGAAGAACAACAAATAAGCTTGTTGCATTACTACAATGCATACAAGAACTAACTCATTCATTTGTGCATTACAGAGATAAAATATGTGCAGTTGCATTGTATTACATGCAACAACTAATTTATTCATTTGTTAGTTGAAGAGACAACATAACATGAGCATATGAAACACAATGTATACAAGAAATAACTCATTCGGTTGAGCAAGGAAGAGTTAAAATATGTGCTGTTGCATGCAAGCAACAACTTATCTCTCTGAGTACTGACGAGATAACATCATGATAACATTGATGATATTGATATTTATAGTATTCATTATATATTACATCACAAGCGATCTATATTACTCAATTCATAGCATTGTATACAAGAACAAACGTATTCCGTTGCACATTGGAGATAACACGTGCTTTCTGCATTGCACTGCACACACGACCTATCGCTGTGCATTGAAGAACAACATATTAGCTTGATGCTGTTGCATTACAATGCATACAAGAACTAACTCATTAACTTGTGCACTGAAAAGATAACATGGGCTGTTTCATTGCACTGAAGAGCAACATATAAGCTATGCATTTGTTGCTTTATACAAATGCATACAAGAACTAACTTATATTCCGTTGTGCATTGGAGATATAACATATGTGCATTGCAATGCATTGCATTGTATACAACATTTAACTTATTCGCTTGTGTAATACAGAGATAATATATGAAACTTAACATCAAAACTGAAGCATTTTATTGCATTGTACACAAGAAATAAATTATTCCCTTGTGCAGTGAAGAGATAACACGTGCTGCTGCATTGCATTGCACAAACGACCTT
This sequence comes from Elopichthys bambusa, assembly GCA_037101425.1. Lineage (NCBI taxonomy): Eukaryota > Metazoa > Chordata > Actinopteri > Cypriniformes > Xenocyprididae > Elopichthys > Elopichthys bambusa. The sequence continues at coordinate 22,941,704 of CM074451.1, read as the reverse complement.
AAGCTGTGCATTGAAGAACATCATATAATAAGCTTGTTGCATTACAATTCATTCCGTTGTGCACTGGAGAGAAAACATGTGCGTTGTAATGCATTGCATACAACCACTAACTTATTAATTTGTGTAGAAGATAACATATGAGACATCACATTGAACATGTAATCTAATTACTTATTTCATTGCATTGCCTACAATAACCAACTTATTCCGTTGTGCAGTGAAGAGATAACACGTGTACTCTTTCATTGCATTGCACACACGACCTCTCGCTGTGCATTGTAGAACAACATATAAGCTATGCGCTTGTTGCTTGTTGCTTTACAATGCATAAAAGAACTAACTCGTTTCGTTGTGCATTGGAAAGAAAACATGTATACAACTTATTCATTTGTGTATTGAAGCGATAACAAATCATTAACATATCAGTAACATCACATTGAAGCACGTAATCTATGCACTCATTTTACTGAATTGTATACAACAACTAACTCATTCCGTTGTGCAGAGATAACGTGCAGTTGCTTTGTATTGCACGCAGGACCTCTCGCTCTGCATTAAGGAACTACATATAAACTATGGACTCATTCTGTTGTGCACTGGAGAGTTAACATATGTGCGTTGCAGTGCATTACATACAATAAATCATTTGTTTGTTGAAGAGGCATAACAACACATTGAAGCATATAACCTATTCATTAATTCATTGCATACAACTTATTCCGTTGTGCAGTGAAGAACTCTTGCTGTGCATTGAAGAGCAACATATAAGCTTGTTGCATTACATTCTGTTGAGCAAGGAAGAGTTGGAATATGTGCTGCTGCATGCAAGCAACAACTAACTTATCGCTCTGTGCAGCTAAGAGATCACTTTGTATTGCATTGCACACATGCCCTCTCGCTGTGAATTGAAGAACAACATATAAGCTATGCACTTGTTGCATTTGAATGCATACAAAAGAAATCGCATTCCTTTGTGTAAAGAGATAACGTGCTGTTGCACTGCACATACGATCTAACGATGTGCTTTGAAGAATAACATAAACCATGCACATGTTGCATTATAAAGCATAAAAGAACTAACTCATTCCAACGTGCAATGTTTCATTTCACTGCATGCAAGAAACTGACTTAATCCCTTTGCATATTGAACAATAGCATATAATCTATGAGATAACATATGTACTGCTGCATTGCATAGCAAGCAGCAACTAATTTATCCCGCTGTGTATTGAAGAGATAACATATGATCTCACTGAAGCGTGTAATCTTTTATCTCAATTCATTGCATTGTATACAAGAACTTACTTATTCCGCTGTGCAGTGAAGAGAGAACATAATGTGCCCTTGCATTGCATTGCATTGCACACACGACCTCTCGCTGTGCATTGAAGAACAACATATACGCTATGCACTTGTTGCATTACAACGCGTACAAGAACGAATTTATTTCGTTGGCACTTATTCCGTTGTGTTTATTGAGAATAAAGCATGATATTTGCAATGTTTCATTTCATGCAAGAAACTAACTTAATCCATTGCACATTGAAGAATAGCATATAATCTATGCACTCATTTCATTGCATTCTATATAAGAGCCAATCTATTTATTCCGTTGTGCATTGGAGAGAAAACATGTGCGTTGTAATGCATTGCATACAATAACTAACTTATTCATTTGTGTAGAGATAACATATGAGACATCACATTGATCATGTAATCTATTCACTCATTTAATTGCAAGCATACAAGAACTAAACTCGTTCCGTTGTGCATTGGAAAGAAAACATATATACAACATTCATT
>CM074451.1:22906295-22939401 GCA_037101425.1 Elopichthys bambusa | reverse complement strand
TATATATATATATATATAATTATATATATATATATATATATATATACATTTATATATATACACTTGTTGCATTGTAATGCATACAAGAATTAACTCATTCCGTTGTGCAACGAAGAAATAACGTATGTAATCTTGCTTTGCATTGCACACATGATCTAACAACATGCTTTGAAGAATAACATATAAGCATAATGCATAGCCTGCAATAACAAACTCATTCTGACGTGCAATTTAATAGAAAACAAATGTTGTGTTGCATTGCATAAAATATCTAACCTATGTTAACTGATAATCTGCAATAACGTAGTCCATATTTGACCTACTGAACGTTTCTGGCACTAGTCCTCGATCATGATCTTTCCATATGTACTCACTGACCTACTGAATATATTTATATCCAAAGAGTCCTCAATCATGAATTTTCTTTATATATTCGTTGACCTACTGCGAAGTCAACAATAGAGTAGTCCATATTTGAACTGAACAGTTCTCTGGCTAAAGAGTCCCTAGACATTAACTTACTGTTTATACGCATAGACTCCTTTTGATGTTAAATCAGCAATACAGTAGTCCATGTTTAACCCACTGATCAGATTTCGGGCCAAAGAGTGCTCGATTCTATACATACTAATTGACTCCTTCTGATATTGCATAGGCCAGACATCAGTCTATTGCTGACCATCAGAACATATTTCTGGCCCAAGAGTTCTAGATAATGATCTTTCTATATATAATCCTTGACTTCTACTGATGTTAAATCAGCAATAGAGTAGTCCATATTTCTCCAAATGAACACATTTCAGGACAAAGAGTGTCCTAACTTTCTATAAAAAACTTTCTATAAAAACTCATTGACTTCTGCTGATGTTAAATCAGCAATAGAGTAGTCCATATTTGACCTACTGATCAAAGAGTACTCGATCTTGAACATTCTATACATACTAATTGACTCCTGATTTTGTATAAGCCAGACATTTGTCCATTTCCAGAATCCATCAGATTCCTGGCCAAAAAGTACTCGATCTTACGGAAGCCCTAAACGGCCATGGATTATTATTAAGTGTTTTTTTTTTCTATCTTATTTTCTCGCCATCTCGAGATAACAAAAGTTGTGTTCTGGTGATCACGACTTAATCTCTGCTCTAAATTACATAGGTGGGAGTATATTACTAAATATAACTGAGGGGGTGTGGTAAATATCCAGTTTACTGTTCATATTGGCTCAGATTGTACGAGTTTCGGACAGAGAGAGTTTTCGTGATTGTTTCATTTTGTGCAGTATTGTGTGCGTTAAGTAACAACTGTTAAATGCTTGAATATGATTATTTTGCTTGAAAGTGTATCTGTTAGATATAAGAGCGCATGATGTATCCGTCGATCTGTTGCGCGTGAAGTTGTGTTCGATACTATAAGCAACAGTAGAATCCGGGTCCTGTGTTTCAGAATCAATCATTGTAAAAATAACTTTTATGTCGAGATGACGAGAAAATTAAGTCGTGATCACGAGAAAACAAAATAGAAAAAAAAAAAAAAAAATCCATGGCCGTTTAGGGCTTTCGTACGATCTTAAAATTCTATACATATTCATTGACTCCTGATATTGCGTAAGCCAGACATTTGTCCATTTTTGACCATCAGAACACTTTCTGGCCCAAGAGTCCTAAATTATGAACTTTCTATATATAGTCATTGACTTCTACTGATGTTAAACCAGCAACAGATTAGTCCATATTTGACCTTCTGATTCGGAAGTACATCGGAATGAGTTAGTTCTGGCCAAAGAGTACTCAGTCTTGAATAGTCTAAAGATTACTAACTGACGTCTACTGATGTTAAATCAGCAATAGAGTAGTCCATATTTGACCTGCTTAACAGATTTTTGGCCAAAGAGTATGCGAACTTGAACATTCTATACCGATGACTCCTTCTGATATTGCATAAGCCAGACATTAGTCCATTTTTGATCTTCAGAACATATTTTGGCACCAAGAGTCCTTGATCATAATCTTTCTATACATACTCATTGACTGAGGTTATATCAGCCTGACAGTAGTCCATATTTGACCTTCTGAACATATAAGGCCCAAGATTTATTGATCATGAACTGTCTATATATACTCATTGACTTCTACTGATGTTAAATCAGCAACTGAGTAGTCCATATTTGACCTACTGATCAAAGAGTACTCGATCTTGAACATTCTATACATACTAATTGACTCCTGATTTTGTATAAGCCAGACATTTGTCCATTTTTGACCATCAGAACATATTTCTGAAGGCATCAATTAATATGTATAGAATGTAAAGATCGAGTACTCTTTGGCCAGAAATCTGATCAGTAGGTCAAATATGGACTGATCTATTTGCTGATTTAACATCAGTAGATGTCATTGAATATCTATAGAATGTTCAAGACCGAGTACTTTTTGGCTAGAAATCAGATCAGTAGGTCAAATATGAGCAACTGATTTAACATCAGAAGTCAATTAATATATACAGAAAGTTCATGATCGTGGACTCTTGGGCCATACGTATACAAAGAAGGTCAAATATGGACTACTGTCAGGTTGATTTAACGTCAGAAGGAGTCAGTGACAATGTATAGAATTATCATGATCTGGGACTCTCGGGCCAGAAGTATGTTCCCACAATGTCAATAATGGACTAATTTATTGCTAGTTTAACATCTGTTAGAAGTCAAATGATACACATATTTTATCTCTTCACTGCACAACGGAATAAATTAGTTTGTCTATACAATGCAATGAAATGAGTGCATATATTATATGTTATTCTTCAGTGTGCAACGGATTAAGTTAAACTTCTTGCATGAATATATGCATTGACTTCTACTGATGTTACATCAGCAATAGTGTAGTCATATTTCAACAACTGAACAAATTTCTGGACAAAGAGTCCCTGAACATTAACTTTTAATGCGTTAATAATAGACTTCTTCGGATGTGACATCAGCCAGAGAGTAGACCATATTTGACCTACTGAACATATTTCTAGCCCAATAGTGCTTGATCATGATCTTTCTATACATATTCATTGCCTCATTCTGATGTTATATCAGCCTGACAGTAGTACAAATTTGACCGTCTAAACATATTTCTGGCCCAAGAGTCCTCGAATATGAACTTTCTCTATATACTCATTAGCACTACTCATTGGACTACTCTATTGCAGAATTAACATCAGAAGGAGTTAATGAGTATGTATAGAAAGTTCACATTTTAAGACAATTTGGCCAGAAATATGTTCAGTCAAAGTCAAAAATGGACTACTGTCTGGCTGAGGTAACTTCCAAAGAAGTCTATGAATATGAATAAAAACTTAATGTTCAGGCACGCTTTGTCCAAAAATGTGTAAAGTTGGTGAAATATGGACTAATCTATTGCTGATTTAACATCAATAGAAGTCAAAGAAAATACATAGAAAGTTCATGATCGAGGACTATCAATAAAAGTCAAAGAGAATACATAGAAAGTTCATGATCGAGGACTCTTTGGCCAGAAATATGTTCAGAACATCAAATATGGACTACAGTATTTGCTCATTTAACATTACCAGAAGTCAAAGAGTATATATAGAAAGTTTATAATCGAGGACTCTTGGGCCATAAATATGTTCAGAACGTCAAATATGGACTACTGCCAGTCTGATTTAAATTCAGAAGGAGTCTCTGACAATTTATAGAAAGATCATGATCTAGGACACTTGGTCCAGAAATGTTCTCAATTTTAAAATGGACTAATGTCTGGATAATGTATATTATCTAATTACAGAATTAAAATAGTATGTATAGAATGTTTAAGATTGAGTACCCTTTGGCCAGAAATCTGTTTAGTAGGTCAAATATGGACTAATCTATTGCTGATTTAACATCAGTAGAAGTCACTGAGTATATATGGCAAGTTCATGTTCAGAAGGAGACTGTGAGAATATTATAATAAGTTAATGGTCAGGGACTCTTTGGCCATAAAGAAGATCAGTTGGTCAAATAAGGACTACTCTCTGGCTGAGGTAACATCCAAAGAAGTCTATGAGTATGTAAAGAAAGTTCAAAACTGAAGACACTTTTGCCAGAAATATATTCATTAGGTAAAATGGCCTACTGTCAGGCTGATTTAACATCAGAAGGAGTCAAAGACAATGTATAGAAAGATTACGATCTAGGACTCTTGGGCCAGAAATATGTTCAGTTTGTTAAATATGGGCTAATGTCTGGCTTATGTCATATCAGAAGGAATCAATTAGTATGTATAAAATGTTCAATATCGAGTACTCTTTAAAGAGAAATCTGATCACTTGGTCGAATATGGACTCCCCTATTGCTGAATTAACATCAGAAGGTGTTAATGAGTATGTAAAGAAGGTTCAAAATTTAAGACAATTTGGCCAGAAATATGTTCAGTAAGTCAAAAATTGACTACTCTCTGGAACAGGTAACTTCCATGTTCAGGCACTCTTTGTCCAAAAATTTGTTCAGTTGGTGAAATATGGAATAATCTACTGCTGATTTAACATCAGTAGAAGTCAATGAGTACATATAGAAAGGTCATGATCGAGGACTCTATGGCCAGACATATGTTCAGAACGTCAAATATGGATTATTGCCAGTCTGATTTAACATCAGAAAGTGGCTATGACAATGTTTAGAAAGATCATGATCTTAGGACTCTTGGTGGACTCTGTTCAGATGGTCAAATATGGACTAATCTATTGCTAATTTAACATTAGCAGAAGTCAAAGAGTCTATACAGAGAGTTCATGATCGAGGACTCTTGGGCCATAAATATTTTCAGACGGTCAAATATGAACTGCTGTCAGGATGATTTAACATCAAAAAAAGTCAATGACAATTTATAGAAAGATCATGATCTAGGACACTTGGGCCAGAAATATGTTCTCACTGTCAAAATGCACTAATGTCTGTGTTATGTTATATCAGAACTCAATTAGTATGAATAGAATGTTTAAGATCGAGGACTCTTGGGCCAGAAATATGTTCAGTTTGTCAAATATGGGCTAATGTCTGGCTTATGTAATATCAGAAGGAATCATCAGTATGTATAGAATGTTCAAGATCGAGTACTCTTTAAAGAGAAATCTGATCAGTGGGTCAAATATGGACTACTCTATTGCTGAATTAACATCAGAAGGAGTTAATAGGTGTGTATAGAAAGTTCAAAATTTAAGACAATTTGTCTAGAAATATATTCAGTAAGTCAAAAATGGACTACTGTCTGGCTGAGGTAACTTCCATGTTCAGGCTGTCTTTGTCCAAAAATTTGTTCAGTTGGTGAAATATGAACTAATCTATTGCTGATTTTGCATCAATAGAAGTCAATGAGTACATAGACAAAGAGTCCTCGATCATGAACTTTCTGTAAGTTGTGTTCAGTAAGTCAAAAATGGACTACTGTCTGACTGAGGTAACTTCCATGTTCAGGCACTCTTTGTACAAACATTTGTTCAGTTGGTGGAATATGGAATAATCTACTGCTGATTTATCATCAATAGAAATCAATGAGAACATATAGAAAGTTCATGATCGAGGACTCTTTGTCGAAAATATGTTCAGTAAGTCAAAAATGGACTACTGTCTGGCTAAGATCACTTCCATGATCAGGCCCTCATTGTCCAAAAATGTGTTCAGTTGATCAAATATGGACTAATCTATTGCTGATTTAACATTAGCAGGAGTCAAAGAGTATATACAGAGAGTTCATGATGGAGGACTCTTGGGCCATAAATATTTTCAGAAGGTCAAATTTGAACTACTGTCAGGCTGATTTAACATCAAAAGGAGTCAATGACAATTTATAGAAAGATCATGATCTAGGACTCTTGGGCCAGAAATATGTTCTCAATGTCAAAATGTCAAAAATTTGTTTAATTGGTGAAATATGGACTACTCTATTGCTGATTTAACATTAGCAGAATTCAAAGAGTATATATAGAAAGTTCATGACATGATCGATGACTCTTGAGCCAGAAATATGTTCTCAATGTCAATATGGACTAATGTCTGGCTTATGTTATATCAGAATACAATTAGTATGAATAGAATGTTTGACATCGAGGACTCTTTAAAGAGAAATCTGATCAGTAAGTCAAATATGGACTACTGTATTGCTGAATTAACATCAGAAGGAGTTAATGAGTATGTATAGAAAGTTCACAATTTAAGACATTTTGTCCAGAAATATGTTCAGTGAGTCAAAAAATGGACCATTTTCTGGCTGAGGTAACTTCCATGTTCAGGTACTCTTTGCCCAAAAATTTGTTTAGTTGGTGATTCCATGGAATAATCTACTGCTGATTTATTATCAATAGAAGTCAATGAGAACATATAGAAAGTTCATAATTGAGGGCACTTTGTCTAAAATATGTTCAGTAAGTCAAAAATGGACTACTGTCTGGCTGAGATCACTTCCATGTTCAGGTACTCATTGTCCAAAAATTTGTTCAGGTGGTGAAATATGGACTAATCTATTGCTGATTTTAAAATTAGATGAAGTCAAAGAGTACATATAGAAAGTTCATGATCGAACACTCCTTGTCTAAAATATGTTCAGTAAGTCAATAATGGACTACTGTCTGGCTGAGGTAACTTCCGAACAAGATTATGAGTATGTATAGAAAGTTCAAAACTGAGGACTCTTGGTGCAGAAATATGTTCTGAAGATGAAAAATTGATTACTCTATTGCTGCTTTAACATCAGAATGAGTTAATGAGCATGTATAGAAAGTTCATAATTTAAGACAATTTGGCCAGAAATATGTTCAGTAAGTCAAAAATTGACTACTGTCTTGCTGAGGTAACTTCTGAAGAAGTCTATGAATATGTATAAAAAGTTCATATTCAGGGACTCTTTGTCTTAAAATTTGTTCAGTTGTTGAAATATTGACTAATCTATTGCTGATTTAACATCAATAGAAGTGAATGAGTACGTATAGAAAGTTCATGATCGAGGACTGTTTGGCCAGAAATATGTTCAAAACATCAAATATGAACTACTGCCTTTCTGATTTAACACCAGGAGTCTATGACAATGTTTAGAAAGATCATGATCTAGCACTCTTGGTGGACTCTGTTCAGATGTTCAAAAATGGACTAATCTATTGCTGATTTAACATTAGCAGAAGTCAAAGAGTATATACAGAGAGTTCATGATGGAGGACTCTTGGGCCATAAATATTTTCAGAAGGTCAAATATGAACTACTGTCAGGCTGATTTAACATCAAAAGGAGTCAATGACAATTTATAGAAAGATCATGAACTAGGACTCTTGGGACAGAAATATGTTCTCAATGTCAAAATGAACTAATGTCTGTCTGATGTTATATCAGAATTCAATTAGAATTAATAGAATTTTTAAGATCGAGGACTCTTGGGCCAGAAATATGTTCAGTTTGTCAAACATGGGCTAATGTCTGTCTTATGTAATATCAGAAGGAATCAATTAGTATGTATAGAATGTTGAAGATCGAGTACTCTTTAAAGAGAAATCTGATCAGTAGACCAAATATGGACTATTCTATTGCTGAATTAACATCAGAAGGAGTTAATGAGTATGTATAGAAAGTTCAAAATTTAAGACAATTTGGCCAGAAATATGTTCAATAAGTCAAAATCGGACTACTGTCTTGCTGAGGTAACTTCTGAAGAAGTCTATGAATATGTATAAAAAGTAAATGTTCAGGGACTCTTTGTCCAAAAATGTGCTCAGTTGGTGAAATAAGGACTAATCTATTGCTGATTTAACATCAATAGAAGTCAATAATTACATATAGAAAGTTCATGACCAAGGACTCAGGCCAATATGGACTAATGTCTGGCTTATGTTATATCAGAATCCAATTAGCTTGTATAGAATGTTCAAGATCGAGTAATCACCATTATTTTTTTTTATATAGCGCTTTTTTACAATGTTAGTAATCTTTAAAGAGAAATCTGATCAGTGGGTCAAATATGGACTACTCTGTTGCTGAATTAACATCAGAAGGAGTTAATAGGTGTGTATAGAAAGTTCAAATTTTAAGACAATTTATCAAAAATTTGTTTAGTTGGTGAAATATGGACTAATCTATTGCTGATTTAACATCAATAGAACTCAAAGAGTATATATAAGAAGTTCATGATCAAGGACTCTTTGGACAGAAATATGTTCAGATGGTCAAAATGGACTACTCTATTGCTGATTTAACATTAGCAGAACTCAAAGAGTATATTTAGAAAGTTCATGATTGAAGACTCTTGAGCCAGAAATATGTTCTCAATGTCAATATGGACTAATGTTTATGTAATGCTTATGTTATATCAGAATTCAGTTAGTATGAATAGATTGTTTAAGATCGAGTACACTTTGGTATCTGTTTAGTAGGTCAAATATGGACTACACTATTGCTGATTTAACATCAGTAGAAGTCAATGAGTATATATCGAAAGTTCATGTTCTAGGACTCCTGGGACAGAAATATATTCAGAAAGTCAAAAATGGATTATTCCCTGTCCGATTTTTCATCAGTAGGAGTCTGTGAGAATATATAATAAGTTAATAGTCAGGGACTGTTTGGCCATAAATAAGATTAATTGATCAAATATCGACTACTGAGGTAACTTCCAAAGAAGTCTATGAGTATGTCAAGAAAGTTCAATACTGAGGACACTTTGGCCAGAACTATATTCATTATGTCAAATATTGCATACTGGCAGGCTGTTTTAACATCAGAAGGAGTCAAAGACAATGTATAGAAAGATCACAATGTAGGACTCTTGGGCCAGAAATATGTTCAGATGTTCAAATATAGGCTACTCTATTGCTGATTTAACATCAATAGAAGTCAGTGAGTATGTATATCATGTATCATTGTATGTGTCATTGTATGTATATCATGTATGTATCATTATCTAGAAATCTTGAGACAGAAATATGTTCTGATGGTCAAAAATTGACTTATGTCTGCCTTATGTAATATCAGAAGGAGTCAATTAGTATGTATAGCATGTTCAAGATCGAGCACTCTTCGGTCAGAAATCTGATCAGTAGGTCAAATATAGGCTCCTTGTCTGGCTAATTTCAATACGTATGGAAAGCACTAGATGGAGTAAAAATATTAAAAATATGTTTAGTTGGTCAAATATAGAGAACTGTCTGGTTCTTCAAGTCTGCCTTATGTAATATCAGAAGGAGTCAATTAGTATGTATAGCATGTTCAAGATCGAGCACTCTTCGGTCAGAAATCTGATCAGTAGGTCAAATATAGGCTCCTTGTCTGGCTAATTTCAATACGTATGGAAAGCACTAGATGGAGTAAAAATATTAAAAATATGTTTAGTTGGTCAAATATAGAGAACTGTCTGGCTGCTGTAACATTAGAAGACAATGATTATGATTAAGTTAATGATCGAGGACTCTTGACCCAGAAATATGTTCAGAAGGTCAAATATAGACTACTGTCAGGCTGATTTAACATCAGAAGGAGTCAGTGAAACGATATACCAGAAATATGTATACCATAAATATGTATATTGAGTCAAATATACACTACAGTCTGGCTTATGTAACATCAGAAGCAGCCAATTAGTATGTACAGAATGTTAAAGATCAAGTACTCTTTGTTAAGAGTTATAAATGTTCAGTTTTTCAAATATGGACTAATGTTTGGCTGACATAACATCTGGAGTCAATTAATTTGTTTAGATTGTTCAAGATCGAGGACACTTTGGTCAGAAATATCTACAAAATTTAATTGTCTGGCTGATGAAACATCACAAGGAGTCCATGAGTATAAATAATAAGTTAACGTTCAGGGACTCTTTGGACAGAATTATTTTCATTTGATCAAATATGGACTACTCTATTGCTGATTTAACATCAGAAGTCAATGACCATGTATTTATGTAAGTTCATGATCGAGGACTCTTGGGCCAGAAATATGTTCAGGAGGTTAAATATGGAATAAGAGTTCTTGTATGCAATACAATGCAACAGCTCATGTTCTATTTATGTTGTATGTTGTCTCCAATGCACAAAAGGCACAAGTCAGATTTTGTGTGCAATGCAATGTAACATCACAGATGTATTATTGTTATATGTATGTTATATATATAATACATATGTTATATATGCAACAATATTTGTGTTGTTGCACAACGGAATGAGAGTATACAAGATAATGTATATAAGACGTTGTGCATTGGAGAGATAATATAGGTGCTGTTGCATTTGCACACACATCCTCTCGCTGTGCATTAAAGAACAACATATAAGCTATACACTTGTTGCATTACAATGCATACAAGAACTACATCATTCCGTTGTGCACTTTAGAGTTAATAATATGTGCTGTTGCATAAAATATCCTACTTATTCCGTTGTGTAATTGCAGCGTTTCATTTTATTGCATGCAAGAAACTAACTTAATCTGTTGCTCAAAGAATACCATATAATTTATGCACATATTTCATATTTCAACATTGAAGCTATGCACTTGTTGCATTACAACAGACACAAGAAATATTCCGTTTTGCAACGAAGAGATAACATATCTCGCATTGCATTGCAAACAACAATTGACTTATCCCACTGTGTATTTAAGAGATAACATACAAGACACTCATTTCATTGCATAACGGAATGAGATATTTCCTGTATGCGTTGTAATGCAAAAAAAAAGAACTTACTAACTCCGTTGTGCAGTGAAGCGATTAACGTTTGTGCTGCTGCAATGCATTGCACAACCGAGCTTTTGCTGTGCATTGAAGATCAACAGTTAGCTTTTTTCTTTTTTCTTTTTTTGCATTACAACGCATACAGGAAATATCTCATTCCGTTATGCAACGAAGAAATATCATATGCACGATGTAACGATGTGCTTTGAAGATTAACATATAAGCATATAACAACTAACTTATTCACTTGTCATTTGAAGTGACAACATAACTTGAACTGTTGCATTACCATTGTAATGCAACATACATGTTGTTCGGCAGTGTGTGCAGCATATGTTATATCTTCACTGCATAACTAAATGAGTACTCTTTGCCCAGAAAACGGTTTAGTATGTCAAATATAGACTACTGTGTGGCTGATGTAACTTCCGAAGGAGTGTATATATAATAAGTTAATATTTGGCCAGAAATATATTCATTTGGTGAAATATACTTCTTGGCTTGACGTTAGATCAGAAGATCTAATAGAGGACTATTGGGCCAGATATATGTTAAGAAAGTTAAATATGGACTATTGTACATATATGTGCTGTTGCATTGCATTGCAAATACCAACTAACATTCATTTTTGTATTGAAGAGATAACATAAGAACATAAGCTGCTGTATTACAATGCATAAAAAAAAATCTCATTCTGTTGTGCAACGAAGATATAATATAACATAAAGATATAACAGCATACAATATATGCACTCATTTGATTGCATTGTATGCAATAACCAAATTATTCCTTTGTGCAGTTAAGAGATAACTTTGTATTGCATTGCACACATGCCCTCTGCTGTGAATTGAAGAACAACATATAAGCTTGCAATTGTTGCATTTGAATGCATACAAAAAAATATCTCACTCCTTTTTGTAACGATCTAACGATGTGCTTTGAGGAATAACATAAACCATGCATTTGTTGCATTATAAAGCATAAAAGAACTAACTCATTCCGACGTGCAATGAAGAAATAACATGTGCTATTGCATGATGGTATGCAATGTTTCATTTCACTGCATGCAAGAAACTGACTTAATCCCTTTGCATATTGAAAAATAGCATATAATCTATGAGATAACATATGTACTGCTGCATTGCATAGCAAGTAGCAACTAACTTATCCCGCTGTGTATTGAAGAGATAACATATGATCACACTGGAGCGTGTAATCTGTTATCTCAGTTCATTGTATTGTATACAAGAACTAACTTATTCCGCTGTGCAGTGAAGAGAAAACATAATGTGCCCTTGCATTGCATTGCACACACGTCCTCTCGCTGTGCATTGAAGAACAACATATACGCTATGCACTTGTTGCATTACAACGCGTACAAGAACTAATATATTTCGTTGGCACTGGAGAGATAACATGGGCTGTTTCATTGTATTAAATAAAATATCTAAATAAATAACTTATTCCGTTGTGTTTATTGAGAATAAAGCATGATATGTGCAATGTTTCACTTCATGCAAGAAACTAACTTATTCCGTTGCACATTGAAGAGATAACACGTGCTTTCTGCATTGCACTGCACACACGACCTTTCGCTGTGCATTGAAGAACAACATATAAGCTTGATGCTGTTGCATTACAATGCATACAAGAACTAACTCATTCACTTGTGCACTGAAAAGATAACATGGGCTGTTTCATTGCACTGAAGAGCAACATATAAGCTATGCATTTGTTGCTTTAGACAAATGCATACAAGAACTAACTTATATTCCGTTGTGCATTGGAGATATAACATATGTGCATTGCAATGCATTGCATTGTATACAACATTTAACTTATTCGCTTGTGTAATAAAGAGCAACAATGACGAAATAACATCATGATAATATTAATAATATTGATAATATTATCAATGTTACGAGATAACCATGATAATATTGATGATATTATTATCAATATTATTAATATTAATTATATTATTTTTATATTAATATAGATCATGTTGATGAGATAAAACATTACATTAAAGATTAGCATGTAATCTATATACTCAGTTCATTGCATTGTATACAAGAACACGTGTGCTGCTGCATTGTATTGCAAACACGATCTAATGTGCACTGAAGAAAAACATATAAACTTTATGCATTGTAATGCATACAAGAACTTGAAGCATGCAAGAGCACATATCGTTATCCGTTGTGCATTAAAGAATACAAATCTGTAACATAACTATGCACTTGTTTCAATGTAATGCATACACGAATTAACTCTTAATGCGACATAACATACTGTATTTGCTGACTACTACTGATGTTAAATCTGCAATATAGTCCATATTTGACTCAGTGTACATATTTCTGGCCAGAGTTCTCGATCATGATCTTTCTATACATTGTCGTTTATGGAAAATTGTCTGGCTGATCTAACATCAGAAGGAAACTTATTTGTCCATATTTGACGTTCTGAACATATTTCTGGCCGATGAGCCCTGGCCCATGTTGGCCCATGCTGTCTGATTTAACATCAGAAGGATAGAAAGGATAGAAAGTTCATAACCGAGGACACTTTGGCCAGAAATATGTACACTGAGTCAAATATAGACTACAGTCTGGCACATGTAACATTAGAAGTGAATCAGATAGTTCTTGTATACAATGCAATTAAATGAGTGCTTAGATTATACGCTATTCTTCAATGTGATGTTATATTTCATGTTATCTCTTCGATACACAGCGGGATAAGTTAGTTGTTGCTTGCAATGCAACAGCAAATATGTTATCTTTTCACTGAACGTCGGAATGAGATTCTTGTATGCATTACCAAACAACAAGTTCCACAGCTTATATGTTATTCTTCAAATCATATCGTTAGATCGTGTGTGCAATGCAGTATAACATAGCACATATGTTATTTGATATCTAAATTAGTTCTTGCAAACAAAGCAATGAAATGAGTGCATAGGTTATATGCTATTCTTGCATGCAATGAAATGAAACTGCATATATCATATTTTAATATTAAATACACAACAGTATAAGTTAGATATTTTATGCAGTGCAACAGCACATATGTAATTTCTTTTGTGTACGGCGGAATGACTTAATTCTTGTATGCATTGTTATGCAACAGCTCTGTTATGTTAAGTTATGTTATATGTTATGTATTGTGGTTTCAAAGCAAAAAGAATTAGTTAGATCTTGTGTGTTATGTGTCTGTGTTATGTCTTCATTATTAAATAGGACGAGTTGGTTCTTGTATGCATTACAAAGAGAATAGCTAATGTTGTTCTTCAATGCACAGCGAAAGGTCGTGTGTGCAATGCAATGCAGCAGCACATTTGTTTCCTCTTCACTGCACAACCGGATAAGTTAGTTGTTTGCAATGCAATGCAGCAACACATATATGTCATAGATTATATGCTATATTTCAATGTACAAACGGATTAAGTCAGTCAGTTCTTGCATGCAGTGAAATAAAACATTGCAGATATCATGCAAACAAGCAGGTTATCTCTTCAATGCACGTCGGAATGAGTTTTTATGCATTACAATGCAATGAAGAGAAATCATAATATGTGTGCTGTTGCATTGCAAGGCATACAAGAACAAACTCATTTGGTTGTGCAGTGAAAAGATAAACTATGTCCTCTTGCATTGCATTGCACACAAGACCTTTCGCTAAACAAGTTATGATGTTATGTCTTCAATGCACAGCGGAATGAGTTGGTTCTTGTATGCATTGTGATGGAACAAGTGCATAGCTTATATGTTATTCTACAAAGCACATAGTTAGATCGTGTGTGCAATGCAATGCAACAGCAGATATGTTATCTCTTTGTTGCACAAGGAGAAATGCATTGCTTAACTGTTGTTCTTCAATGCACAGCGAAAGGTCGTTGCAGCAACACGTGTTATTTCTTCATTGCAAAACGGAATAAGTTAGTTTTTGTATACAATGCAATGAAATGAGTGCATAGATTTTATGCTATTCTTCAAATGTGATATATCTAATGTTATCTCTCCAGTGTAAAACGGAATTAGTTCTTGTATTGCATTAAAATTCAACAAGTTAGATCGTGTTATATATTATCACAGCACATGATATCTCTTGGTTCTTTGCACAACGGAATATTTCTTGTATGCACTGAAGTGCATATAATGCTGAAATATAAAATATGTGCACAGATTATATGGTATTCTTGAGCAAAGGATTATGTTAGTTTCTTACATGCATAACGGAATAAGTTGGATATTTTATGCAACAGCACATATATTATCTCTCTAGTGCACAACTGAATGATGTAGTTCTTGTATGCATTATAATGCAACAAGTGTATAGCTTATATGTTGTTCTTCAATGCACAGCGAGAAGTTTTGTGTGCAATGCAACAGCACATATGTTATCTCCTCACTGCAACATCACATATATTAATGCACAACGGAATGAGATAGTTCTTGTATACATTAGCTTGTATACTCTTAAGAAATATCGCATTCCTTTTAGCAACAACGCAAATACTGTTGCATTGCATTGCACACACGATCTAATGATGTGCTTTGAAGAATAACGTGAAAGCCATGCACTTGTTGTATTGTCATGCATACAAGAACTAACTCATTCCATAATGCATGGAAAAGATAGCATTTGTGGCATTGCATAAAATATCTAACTTCCGTTATGTATTTAAGAATAAAACATGAAATATGCAATGTTTTATTTTATTGCATGGAAGAAACCCGCTAATCCGTTGCACCTTGAAGAATAAGCATACAATCGATGCACTCAGTTAATTGCATTGTATACAAGAACTAACTTATAACCATATAAATCATGTGCTGCTGCATTGCACACACGACCTTTCATTGTGCATTGAAGAATAATATATTGTAATACACGTGTTGTATTACAATGCAAGAACTACATTATTCTGTTGTGCACTGGAGAGATAACATGTGATGTTTTGAAGAGATAACTTAACATGAGCATACAATATATATCTCATTCCCTTGTGCAAATACGCAAATACTGTTGCACTGTATATAACATATAAGCCTATGCACTTGTTGCTTTGTAATGCATAAAAGAACTAACTCATTTTGACGTGCATTAAAGAGATAACATGTGCTGTTGCATGATATCTGCAATGTGTCATTTCACTGCATGCAAGAAACTGACAATCTATTTGCACCATTTGCATATAATCTGTGAGATAATATGTGTGCTGCTGTATTGCATTGCAAGCAACAACTAACTGATTCGGCCGTGTATTGAAGAGATAACTTATGAGATATAAAATAGAAGAACAACATTTAATCTATACACTTGTTGCATTACAATGCATATAAGAGGTAACTCATTCCGTTGTCCATTGAAAAGACAACATAACATATAACATATAACATAACATAATAAACATAAAATAACATAACATATAACATAACATAACATACGAGCTTTTGCATTCAACTAACTCATTCCACTGTGCATTGGCAAAACATAACGTGCTGTTGCATTGCACTGCATATAATATCTAATTTACTTAGTTGTGTATTAGTCCATGATATATACAGTTTCATTTCATTGCATGCAAGAAACTAACTTAATCCGTTGCAAATTTAAGAATATCATATAATCTATGCACTCATTTCATTGGATTGTATACAAGAACCAACTCATTCCGTGGTGCAACGAAGATATAACGTATGTAATCTTGCTTTGCATTGCACACACGATCTAACAACATGCTTTGAAGAATAACATATAAGCTATTCACTTGTTAATGCATAGCATGCAATACCAAACTCATTCTGACGTGCAGTTTAATAGAAAACAAATGTTGTGTTGCATTGCATAAAATATCTAACCTATGTTAACTGATAATCTGGAATAACGTAGTCCATATTTGACCTACTGAACATGTTTCTGGCACAAGTCCTCGATCATGATCTTTCTGTATGTACTCACTGACCTACTGATGTCAAATAAGCAAAAGACTTTTCCAAATTTGATCTACTGAATATATTTATATCCAAAGAGTCCTCAATCATGAATTTTCTTTATATATTCGTTGACTAAGTCAACAATAGAGTAGTCAATATTTGAGCAACTGAACAGTTCTCTGGCTAAAGAGTCCCTAGACATTAACTTTTTAACGCATAGACTCCTTTTGATGTTAAATCAGCAATACAGTAGTCCATATTTAACCCACTGATCAGATTTCGGGCCAAAGAGTGCTTGATTCTATACATACTAATTGACTCCTTCTGATATTGCATAAGCCAGACATTAGTCCATTTTTGACAAGAGGCCTTGATCATGAACTTTCTATATATACACCTACTGATGTTAAACCAGCAATAGATTAGTCCACCATTAGTTTCACCAAATGAACAAATTTCTGGGCATAGAGTCCCTGACCATTCATTTTTAATACATTCTCATAGACTTCTTCGGAAGTGACATCAGCCAGACAGTAGTCCATATTTGATCTTCTGAACATATTTATGACCCAAGAGTCCTCGATTATGAACTTTCTATATATACACCTACTGATGTTAAACCAGCAATAGATTAGTCCATATTTGACCTGCTGAACAGATTTCTCGCCAAAGAGTACTCGAAGACAATTAGTATCTAAAATATACTAATTGACTTCTACTGATTTTAAATCAGCAATAGATTAGTCCATATTTGGCCCATTCATCAGATTTCTGGCCAAAGAGTATTTGATATGGAACATTCTAAACATAGTAATTGACTCCTTCTGATATTATGTAAGGCAGACATTAGTCCATTCTTGACCATCGGAACATATTTATGGCCCAAGAGGCCTAGATCATGAACTTTCTATATGTACTTATTGACTTCTATTGCTGTTAAATCAACAATAATAGAGTAGTCCATATTTCACCAAATGAACAATCTTCTGCCCTAAACGGCCATGGATTATTTTTTTTCTATCTTGTTTTCTCGTGATCTCGAGATAACAAAAGTTGTTTTCTCGTGATCACGACTTAATCTCTGCTCTAAATTACACAAATGTACCAGTAGGTGGCAGTATATTACCAAATATAACTGATGGGGTGCGGTAAATATCCACTTTACTGTATTAGTTCATATTGGCCCAGATTGTACGAGTTTCGGACAGAGAGAGTTTTCGTGATCGCTTTATTGATCGCAGTATTGTGTGCGTTAAGTAACTTATCTGTTAAATATGATTATTTTACTTGAAAGTGTATCTGTTATCGTTACTTTCTGCCTGCTAGATGTAATAGCCTACTCATTACAGTTTCACGACTGCAGTAGCGTTCGGTGTGATTCTAAACTTATTTGCTTATTAAAACGAATTTTGATGTCACTGTATAGTATTCTGTTTGTAACTTACTGTATATCCTTAAGACGCCATTTTAATCATCGCAGTTTCTGTGTTCGTTTACCTCACTATGTCACTCAATGTATATTTTTAAGAAATATGATTCATAGCCTATGTAATTTAATTAAGTGATAGTGTGTAACCTTTTCTACATTTCTTTGTAGGAAACCACACATACATATAAACACTCTTCTCAAACAGCATCCCAAGATTGTTTTAGCCTATATCAACTGGATTAAAGTTTTGTTTTTTGGAAATCTGGAGTATTGCACTACTTTTTAATGGAAGAGCTAGGAGGAGGAAGACATTTGAACGCACATGATATCACAGCCTATCCTACATGACGAATAAAATTAACAAACACATTATGCAATATCATTTTATTTCAAGCGAATGAGGAAAATAAAGTGGATTTAAAAGCTTTTAGAATTATAGAATAATCTGGCATCTTTCTGAAGGCACTCCGTCTGCACTTGAGATATTGAATGCTCTGTTGATTATTGTTAATTACACAAATAAAATGTTTAGCATACATTTATTGAACAGTAATCGATTAGCCTATATGTAGTTATTTACTGTAAACTTTATTATTAAGCGAAGTAAACATTTTGCTGAAATATCCACAAGAAATAAGAGCGCACGATTTATCCGTTGATCTGATGCCCCTGAAAGTTGTGTTCGTTACTATAGCAACAGTAGAATCCGGGTCCTGTGTTTCAGAATCAATCATTGTAAAAAATAATTTTTATGTCGAGATGACGAGAAAATTAAGTCGTGATCACGAGAAAACAAAATAGAAAAAAAAAAAAAAAAAAAATCCATGGCCGTTTAGGGTTTCCGCACGATCTTGAACATTCTATACATATTAATTGTGACTCACTCCTGATATTGCATAAGCCAGACATTTGTCCATTTTTGACCATCAGAACACTTTCTGGCCCAAGAGTACTAGATAATGATCACTCATTGACTTCTACTGATGTTAAATCAGCAATATTTCATATTTACAGTCATATTTCACCAAGTGAACAAATTTCTGGACATAGAGTCCCTGAACATTAACTTGGCGTGCATAATAATAGACTTATTCGGAGGTGACATCAGCCAGAGAGTAGTCCATATTTGACCTACTGAACAGATTTCTGGCCAAAGAGTCCTCGATTATTAACTTTCTATACATGCTCATTGCCTCATTCTGATGTTATATCAGCCAGACAGTAGTCCATATTTGACCATCTGAACATATTTATGGCCCAAGAGTCTTCGATCATGAATTTTCTATATATACTCATTGACTTCTCTTGATGTTAAACCAGCAATAGATTAGTCTATATTTGAACCACTCATCAGATTTCTTGAACATATTCTATACATACTAATTGACTCCTTCTGATATTACATAAGGCAGACATAGTCCATTTTTGACCATCATATTTCTGGCCCAAGAGTTCTAGATAATGATCTTTCTATATATACTCATTGACTTCTACTGATGTTAAATCAGCAACTGAGTAGTCCATATTTGACCTACTGATCAAAGAGTACTCGATCTTGAACATTCTATACATACTAATTGACTCCTGATATTGCATAAGCCAGACATTTGTCCATTTTTGACCATCAGAACATATTTCTGAAGGCGTCAATTAATATGTATAGAATGTAAAGATAGAGTACTCTTTGGCCAGAAATCTGATCAGTAGGTCAAATATGGACTAATCTATTTGCTGATTTAACATCAGTAGATGTCATTGAGTATCTATAGAATGTGACCAACTGATTTAACATCAGAAGTCAATTAATATATATAGAAAGTTCATGATAGTGGACTCTTGGGCCATAAATATACAAAGAAGGTCAAATATGGACTACTGTCAGGTTGATTTAATGTCAGAAGGAGTCAATAACAATGTATAGAATTATCATGATCTGGGACTCTTGGGCCAGAAATATGTTCCCACAATGTCAATAATGGACTAATCTATTGCTGGTTTAACATCTGTTAGAAGTCAAATGATACACATATTTTATCTCTTCACTGCACAACGGAATAAGTTGGTTCTTGTATACAATGCAATGAAAAGAGCATAGTTTATATATTGTTCTTCAATGTGCCACTGATTAAGTTAGTGAAACATTGCATATACCATGTTTTATTACTAAATACACAATGGATAAGTTAGATATTTTATGCAATGCAATGCAACAGCACATATGTAATGTCTTCAGTGTATATCGGAATAAGTTAGTTCTTGTATACATTGCATTTTATGCAACAGCTCATGTTATATTATCTCTTATTACGTTATTTTGTGTTGTTATGTTTTATGTTATGTTAAGTTATATGTTATGTCACGTGTATAGCTTATATGTTGTTCTTCAATGCACGGTGACAGGTCATGTGTGCAATGCAGGATCACATGATTTATATCTTCACTGCACAACGAAATAAATTAGTTTGTCTATACAATGCAATGAAATGAGTGCATACATTATATGCTATTCTTCAATGTGCAACGGATTAAGTTAAACTTCTTCCATGTGTAATAATGGACTTCTTTGGGAGTGACATCAGCCAGAGCGTACTCCAAATTTGACCTACTGAACATATTTCTGGCCCAAGAGTCCTTGATCATGATCTTTCTATTTATACTCATTGCCCTATTCTAATGTTATATCAGCCTGACAGTAGTCCATATTTGACCTTCTGAACATATTTCTGGCCTAAGAGTCCTCAATTATGAACTTTCTATATATACTCATTAGCAGAAGTCAAATATGGACTACTCTATTGCAGAATTAACATCAGAAGGAGTTAATGAGTATGTATAGAAAGTTCACAATTTAAGACAATTTGGCCAGAAATATGTTCAGTAAGTCAAAAGTGGACGACTGTCTGGATAAGATAACTTCCGAAGAACTCTATGAATATGTATAAAAACTTAATGTTCAGGCACTCTTTGTCCAAAAATTTGTTCAGTTGGTGAAATATGGACTAATCTATTGCTGATTTAACATCAATAGAAGTCAATAAGTATAGACAGAAAGTTCATGATCGAGGACTCTTTGACCAGAAATATGTTCAGAACGTCAAATATGGACTACTGCCAGTCTGATTTAAATTCAGAAGGAGTCTCTGACAATGTATAGAAAGATCATGATCTAGGACTCTTGGTGCAGAAATATGTTCTGAAGATGAAAAATAGACTACTCTATTGCTGATTTAACTTCAAAAGAAGTCAATGAGTATATATAGAAAGTTCATAATCAAGAACTCTCTGGCCTTAAATATTTTTAGAAGGTCAAATATGTACTACTGTCTGGCTGATTTAACAACAAAAGGAGTCAATGACAATTTATAGAAAGATCATGATCTAGGACTCTTGATCCAGAAATATGTTCTCAATGTCAAAATGGACTACTGCCAGTATGATTTAACATGTCAGTATGGACTAATGTCTGGCTTATGCTATATCAGAATTCAATTAGTATGAATAGAATGTTTAAGAACTAGTACCCATTGGCAAGAAATCTGCTTAGTAGGTCAAATATGGACTACACTATTGCTGATTTAACATCAGTAGAAGTCAATGAGTATATACAGAAAGTTCATGTCTTAGGTCTCTTGGTCCAGAAATATGTTCTCAATGTCAAAATGTCAAAAATTTGTTTAGTTGGTGAAATATGGACTAATCTATTGCTGATTTAACATCAATAGAACTCAAAGAGTATATATAGAAAATTCATGATCAAGGATTCTGACCAGAAATATGTTCTGATGGTCAAAATGGACTACTCTATTGCTGATTTAACATTTGTAGAAGTCAATGAATATATATGGAAAGTTCATGTTATAGGACTCTTGGGCCAGAAATATGTTCTGAAGGTCAAAAATGGGCTAATGTCTGACTTATGTAATATCAGAAGGAATCAATTAATATGTATAGAATGTTCAAGATCGAATACTCTTTAAAGAGAGATCTGATCAGTGAGTCAAATATGGACTACTCTATTGTTGAATTAACATCAGAAGGAGTTACTGAATTATGTATAGAAAGTTCAAAATTTAAGACAATTTGTCAAAAAAATGTTCAGATGATCAAATATGGACTACTCTATTGCTGATTTAACATTAGCAGAAGTCAAAGAGTATATACAGAAAGTTCATGATCGAGGACTCTTGGGCCATAAATATGTTCAGAACATCAAATATGTACTACTGCCGGTCTGATTTAACATCAGAAGGAGTCTATGACACTGTATAGAAAGATCATGATCTAGGACTCTTGGTGCAGAAATATTTTCTGAAGATCAAAAATGGACTACTCTATTGCTGATTTAACATCAGTAGAAGTCAATGAGTATGTATAGAAAGTTCATTATCTAGAAATCTTGGGACAGAAATATGTTCTGATGGTCAAAAATGGACTAATGTCTGCCTTATGTAATATCAGAAGGAGTCAATTAGTATGTATAGCATGTTCAAAATTGAGTACTCTTTGGTCAGAAATCTGATCAGTAGGTCAAATATGGGCTCCTTGTCTGGCTGATTTCAATATGTATGGAAGGTACAAGATGGAGTCGTCTTGGGTAAAAAATATGTTTAGTTGGTCAAATATAGAGAACTGTCTGGCTGCTGTAACATTAGAAGACAATGATTATGTAAAGTTAATGATCGAGGACTCTTGACCCAGAAATATGTTCAGAAGGTCAAATATAGACTACTGTCAGGCTGATTTAACATCAGAAGGAGTCAGTGAAAACATTCGTACATACTAATTGATTTCTACTGATGCATATTTCTTGGGCCAGAAATATTTTCAGTAGGTCTAATATGGGCTACTATATTGCTGATTTAACATCAGAAGGCATCAATTATTATGTACAGAAAGTTCAAATTGAGGACACTTTCGCCAGAAATATGTATATTGAGTCAAATATACACTTATACTTACGGCTTATGTAACATCAGAAGCAGTCAATTAGTATGTACAGAATGTTGAAGATCAAGTACTCTTTGACCAGATACTCAGTCAAAACATCAGAAAGAGTCAGTATATTTAGTTACATTTTCTGTTTTGCAGAAATATGTTCAGAATGTCAATTATGGATTAATGTATGGCTGACATAACATCTGGAGTCAATTAATGTGTTTAGAGTGTTCAAGACTGAGGACACTTTGGCCAGAAATATCTATTAAATTTTAATTATGGACTAATGTCTGGCTGATGAAACATCAGAAGGAGTCCATGAGTATAAATAATAAGTTAACGTTCAGGGAATCTTTGGACAGAATTATTTCAGTTTGGTCAGTTTGTATCTTTGTTGCTGATTTAACATCAGGATTCAATGACCATGTATTCAAGTAAGTTCATGATCAAGGACTCTTGGGAAATACGTTGAGAAGGTCAAAAATGGATTACTGCCTGGATGATTTAACATCAGAAGGATTCAATTTTTATGGAAAGTTCAAGATGGACTACTCTTGGGCCAGAAATATGTTCAGGAGGTCAAATATAGATAATTGTATAACTGATGTAACATCAGGAGTCAATTAGTATGTATAGAATGTTTCAGTTGGAGGACATTTTGGCCAGAGATATGTTCAAAACATAAATTGCGAACTACCATATGGCTAATTTAACATCAGAAGGAGTCAAAGACAATGTATAGATGTATAGACCTAGGACTCTTGGACCAGAAATATGTTCAGTTTGTCAAATATGTACTACTGTCTGGCTGATGAGTTTAAATTTTAAGTTGACGTTCAGGGACTCTTTGGCCAGAAATATTTTAAGTTGGTCAACTATGGACTACTCCATTGCTTATTTAAAATTAGTAGAAGTCAATTAGTATCTATGAAATGTTTACGATCGTCGGAATTAGTTAGTTCTTAGGAAGCTATGCATTACAATGCAACAAATGCATAGCTTATATATTCTTTAAAAGACATCGTAGTTCGTGTGCAATGCAATGCGAAAACACATGTTATGTGTTGTCTTTGCAATGCACAAAGAAATAAGTTACATCTTCTATGCAATGGAATTCAACAGCACATATTCTCTGCAGTGGACAATGGAATGAGTTAGCTCCTGTATGCATTGTAATGCAACAAGATTATATTATATGCTATTCTTCAGTGTGCAACGGATTAAGATAGTTTCTTGCATGGAATAAAATGAAACATTGCATATATCATGTTATCATGTTATCTCTTCACCGAACAACGGAATGAATTAGTACTTGTTTTCAATGCAATGAAATAAGTACACAGATTATGTTTATTCTTCAATGTGATGTTAACAACTAACTTATCCCGCTGTGTATTGGAGAGATTATCAATACAAAGCGGGATAAGTTAGTTGTTGCTTGCAATGCAATGCAGCAGTACATATGTTATCTCATAGATAATATGCTAGTCTTCAAAGTGGATCGGATTAAGTTAATTTCTTGCGTGCAATGAAATGAAACATTGCATATATCATGTTTTAAATACACAACGGAAGGAGTTAGATGTTTTATACAATGTATCACAAATGTTATACCTTCCGTGAACGATGGAATGCGTTAGTTCTTGTATGCACATCGTTAGATCGTGTGTGCAATGCAATGCAACAGTATTTGCGTTGTTGCACAACGGAATGAGAGTATATAAGATAATTTATAGAAGAAGTTGTGCATTGGAGAGATAATATATGTGCTGTTGCAGTGAAAAGATAACATATGTGCTGTTGCATTGCACACACATCCTCTCGTTGTGCATTGAAGAACAACATATAAGCTATACACTACATCATTCCATTGTGCACTTTAGAGTTAATAATATGTGCTGTTGCATAATATATCCTACTTATTCTGTTGTGTAATTGCAGTTTCATTTTATTGCATGAAAGAAACTAACTTAATCTTTTGCTCAAAGCAAACCATATAATTTATATACATATTTCATATTTCAACACTGAAGCTATGCACTTGTTGCATTACAACGGATACAAGAAATATTCTGCTTTGCAACAAAGAGATAACATATCTCGCATTGCATTGCAAGCAACAATTGACTTATCCCACTGTGTATGTAAGAGATAACAATACAAGACATAACATCACATTGAAGAATAGCATAAAATCTATGCACTCATTTCATTGCAGAACTAATTCCGTTGTGCAGTGAAGAGATAACACTTGTGCTGCTGCAATGTATTGCACAAACGACCTTTTGCTGTGCATTGAAGATCAACAGTTAGCTTTTTTTTTTTGCATTACAACGCATGAAGAAATATCAAGAAATATACAAGAATATACAATATAAATATATATAAATATACAATATACAAGAAATATCTCATTCCGTTGTGCAACGAAGAAATATCATATGCACGATGTAACGATGTGCTTTGAAGAATAACATATAAGCATATAACAACTAACTTATTCATTTGTCATTTGAAGTGAAAACATAACTTGAACTGTTGCATTACAATGCATACATATTGTTCTTCAGTGCACAGCGAAAGGTCGTGTGTGCAACATATGTAATATCTTCACTGCATAACTAAATGAGTTAGTTCTTGTATGCCGTGCAATGCAACATTACACATATTATGTTTTCTCTTCAATGCACAACGGAATAAGGTACTTCTTGTATACTAAGCAATGAAATAATTGCATAGGTTGTATGCTATTCTTTAATATGGTATGTTTCTCATGTCTTCAGTATACAACGGATTAACTAAGTTCTATGTAATGCAAAGCACATATTTTAAGTGTTTTCTCTACAATACACAAATAAATGTTAGATATTGTGAGCAATGCAATGCCAAAGCACATGTTCTCATTTAACATTAGTAGGAGTTTATGAGTATATATAATAAGTTAATGTTCAGGTACTCAATGTTAAAGATAATATTGACTAATCTATTGTTGATTTAACATCAGGAGTCATCAATAACTATGTATAGAAAGGTCATGATCGAGAGTATTTATAAAATGATCAAAATGTCAGGCTGATGAAACATCATAAGGAATAAGTTAGTATGTTAAAGTATTCAAGATCGAGTATTCTTTGGCCAGAAATATGTTCGGTTTGACAAATATGGACTGATACAACATCAAAAGGAGTTTTTGCCTATAAATAGTAAGTTAACATTCAGGGACTCTTTTGGCCAGAAATATGTTCAGTTGGTCTAATTTGGACGCTGTTTGGCTGATTTAACATCAGTAAAAGTCAATAAGTATATATAGAAAGTTCATGATCGAGGACTCTTGGGACAGAGATGTTCAGTAGGTCAAATATGGACTATTATATTGCTGATTTTACATCAGAAGGACTCAGTGAGTATGTATAGAATGTTCAAGATCGAGAAAACAGTTTAGTATGTCAAATACAGACTACTGTCTGGCTGATGTAATTTCCGAAGGAGTCTATGAGTATATATAATAAGTTAATGTTCAAGGAGTCTTTGGCCAGAAATATGTTCATTTGGTGAAATATGGACTACTTCTTGGCTTGCCGTTAGATCAGAAGATCTAATTGGGCCAGATATATGTTAAGAAAGTTAAATATGGGCTATTGTACATATATGTGCTGTTGCATTGCATTGCAAATAACAACTAACATTCATTTTCGTATTGAAGAGATAACATAAGAACATAAGCTGCTGCATTACAAGGCATACAAGAAATATCTCGTTCTGTTGTGCAACGAAGATATAACGTGCGCTATATTATGTGAGATAATGTGATCTCTTGCACATTAAAGAATAGCATACAATCTATGCACTCATTTCATTGCATTGTATACAATAATCAAATTATTCCTTTGTGCAGTTAAGAGATAACTTTGTATTGCATTGCACACATGCCCTCTCGCTGTGAATTGAAGAACAACATATAAGCTATGCACTTGTTGCATTTGAATGCATACAAAAAAATCTCATTCCTTTGTGCAAAGAGATAACGTGCTGTTGCATTGCACGTACAATCTAACGATGAGCTTTAAAGAATAACATAAACCATGCATTTGTTGCATTGTAAAGCATAAAAGAACTAACTCATTCCGACGTGCAATGAAGAAATAACATGTGCTATGCAATGTTTCATTTCACTGCATGCAAGAAAAAATAATAGAAATATATAGAAAAATAGCATAAAATCTATGAGATGTGCATTGCATTGCAAGCAGCAACCGCTGTGTATTGAAGAGATAACATATGAGACATAACATCACACTGAAGAGTGTAATCTTTTATCTCAATTCATTGTATTATATACAAGAACTAACTTATTCCGTTGTGCAGTGAAGAGAGAACATATGTGCCCTTGCATTGGATGTCAGTTATGGACTAATGAAACATCAGTAGAAGTCAATTAGTATCTAGAGAATGTTTAATATTGAGTACTCTTTGGCCAAAAATATTCAGTAGATCAAATGTGGATTACTATATTGCTGATTTAACATCAGTATTAGTCAATGAGTCAATGAGAAAGTTCATGATCCAGGACTCGTGGGGCAGAAAAATGTTCTGTTGGTCAAATTTGGACTACACTTTTGCTGTCAATGCAATGTGTTATGCAATGCATCAGCCACAACATATGTTATCTCTTCAATGCACGTCGGAATGAGTTATTAAGTTAGTTGTTTTATGCAATGCAGTGCAACATTTTCTTGTATTTTATGTTATTCTTAACAACAGCATATGTTTTCTCTCCAATGCACAACTAATATAAGTTTGTTCTTGTATACAAATGTATACATGATCTTGTATACGATGTAATGAAATTAGTGCATATATTATATGCTATACTTAAATGTGCAACAGATTAAGTTAGTTTTTTTGCTTGCAGTGATATTGCACATATAATGGATTAATACTGGAATATTGGATTAATAATAATGTTAGATATTTTATGTTAGATCTTGTGTGTTATGTGTTATGTCTTCATTATTAAATAGGACGAGTTGGTTCTTGTATGTATTACAGAGCATAGCTTATGTTGTTCTTCAATGCACAGCGAAAGGTCGTGTGTGCAATGCAATGCAGCAACACATTTGTTATTTCTTCACTGCACAATGGAATAAGTTAGGTCTTGTATACAATGCAATGAATTGAGAGCATAGATTATATGCTGTTCTCCACTTTTATGTCTCATAAATTATATCTTCAATACAGAGCGGGATAAGTTAGTTGTTTGCAATGCAATGCAGCAGCACATATGTTATCTCATAGATTATATGCTATATTTCAATGTGCAAACGGATTAAGTCCAACAGCTTACGTTATGTTATCGCTTCAAAATTTATGTTATCTCTCCAGTGCACAACGGGATGATGTAGCTCCAATAAGTTGGTTATTGTAATGCAATGGAATGAGTGCATAGATTATATCAATGTGCAATGTGCAAGAGATAACAGAGATAACGTGCTTTCGCATTGTACTGCTCAGAAGAACTAACATTTGTGTATTGTTGAGACAACACAACATTTATGCTTTCGCATTGCATAGAACAATTAACTTAATCCGCTGTGTACTGAAGACATGAGAAACATATAAGACAACATCATACTAAAGAATAGCATATAATATATGCACATATTTCATTGCTTAGTATACAAGAACTAGCTTATTCCGTTATGCATTGAAGAGAAATCATAATATGTGTGCTGTTGCATTGCAAGGAATACAAGAACAAACTCATTTGGTTGTGCAGTGAAAAGATAAACTATGTGCTCTTGCATTGCATTGCACACAAGACCTTTCGCTAAATAAGTTATGATGTTATGTCTTCAGTGCACGGCGGAATGAGTTAGTTCTTGTATGCATTGTGTTGGAACATGTGCATAGCTTATATGTTATTCTACAAAGCACACAGTTAGATCGTGTGTGCAATGCAATGCCTGTTATCTCTTCGTTGCACAAGGGAATAAGATATTTCTTGTATGCATCGTAATGCAAAAAAATGCATTGCTTAACTGTTGTTCTTCAATGCACAGCGAAAGGTCGTTTGTGCAATGCATTGCAGCAGCACGTGTTATTTCTTCACTGCACAACGGAATAAGTTAGTTCTTGTATACAATGCATTGAAATGAGTGCATAGATTTTATGCTATTCTTCAAATGTGATATGTCTCATATGTTATCTCTCCAATGTACAACGGAATTAGTTCTTGTATTGCATTACAATGCAACAAGTTAGATCGTGTGTATATATGTTATCACAGCACATATATTATCTTTCCCAGTGCACAACGGAATGATGTAGTTCTTGTATGCATTGTAATGCACCAAGTGTATAGCTTATATGTTGTTCTTCAATGCACAGCGAGACGTTGTCTGTGCAATACAACAGCATATATGTTATCTCCTCACTG
This sequence comes from Elopichthys bambusa, assembly GCA_037101425.1. Taxonomy (NCBI): domain Eukaryota; kingdom Metazoa; phylum Chordata; class Actinopteri; order Cypriniformes; family Xenocyprididae; genus Elopichthys; species Elopichthys bambusa. The sequence goes on along the minus strand of CM074451.1, from coordinate 22,909,964 downwards.
CAACAGCACATATATTATGCACAACTGAATGAGTTAGTTCTTGTATACATTAGCTTGTATACTCTTAAGAAATATCGCATTCCTTTTAGCAACAACGCAAATACTGTTGCATTGCATTACACGATCTAATGATGTGCTTTGAAGAATAACGTGAAAGCCATGCACTTGTTGTATTGTCATGCATACAAGAACTAACTCATTCCATAATGCACGGAAGAGATAGCATTTGTGGCATTGCATAAAATATCTAACTTCCGTTATGTATTTAAGATTAAAACATGAAATATGCAATGTTTCATTTCATTGCATGAAAATATATTACAATACATATATATGCTTGCAATACATGTTATCTCATAGATGATATATGCTATTCTTCAAAGTGCAACGGATTAAGTTAGTTTCTTAACACATAATATATGCAATGTTTCATTTTATTGCATGGAAGAAACCAGTAATCTATTGCACCTTGAAGAATAGCATACAATCTATGCACTCAGTTAATTGCATTGTATACATGAACTAACTTATAACCATATAAATCATGTGCTGCTGCATTACACACGACCTTTCATTGTGCATTGAAGAACAATATATATAAGTTATACACGTGTTGTATTACAATGCAAGAACTATATCATTCCTTTGTGCACTGGAGAGATAACGTGATGTTTTGAAGAGATAACAACATGAGCTGTTGCGTTACAATGTATACAAGAAATATCTAATTCCCTTGTGCAAATACGCAAATACTGTTGCACCGTATAATAACAGATAAGCGTATGCACTTGTTGCATTGTAATGCATAAAAGAACGAACTCATTCCGACGTGCATTGCAGATATCATGCCACAGCACATGTTATCTCTTCAATGTTTCATTTCACTGCATGCAAGAAACTGACAATCCGTTTGCATATAATCTATGTATGTGCTGCTGCATTGCATTGCAAGCAACAACTAACTTATCCGGCTGTGTATTGAAGAGATAACTTATGAGATATAAAATAGAAGAACAACATTTCATCTATACACTTGTTGCATTACAATGCATACAAGAGCTAACTCATTTCGTTGTCCATTGAAAAGACAACATAACGTGCTTTCGCATTGCATTGCACACAGGATCTAACGACGACCTTTAAAGAATATATAAGCTATGCACTTGTTGCATTGTAATGCATACAAGAACTAACTCATTCCTTTGTGCACCTAAGAGACAAAACATAACATAACATAACATAACATGAGCTTTTGCATTCAAGAACTAACTCATTCCACTGTGCACTGGCAAAACATAACGTGTTGTTGCATTGTACTGCACAGAATATCTAATTTACTCCGTTGTGTATTAGTCCATGATATATACAGTTTCATTTCACTGCATGCAAGAAACTAACTTAATCCGTTGCAAATTTAAGAATATCATATGCACTCATTTCATTGGATTGTATACAAGAACCAACTCATTCCGTTGTGCAATGAAGAGATAACGTATGTAGTCTTGCTTTGCATTGCACACACGATCTAACAACATGTTTTGAAGAAAAATATATAAGCTATGCACTTGTTAATGCATAGCCTGCAATAACTAACTCATTCTGACGTGCAATTTAATAGAAAACAAATGTTGTGTTGCATTGCATAAAATATCTAACCTATGTTAACTGATAATCTGCAATAACTTAGTCCATATTTGACCTACTTAACATGTTTCTGGCACGAGTCCTCGATCATGATCTTTCTATATGTACTCACTGACCTACTGATGTCAAATCAGCAAAAGAGTTTTCCAAATTTGATCTACTGAACATATTTATATCCAGAGTCCTCAATCATGAATTTTCTTTATATATTCATTGACCTACTGCTAACAATAGAGTAGTCCATATTTATGACCAACTGAACAGATTTCTCACCAAAGAGTACTCAAAGACAATTAGTATCTAAAATATATTAACTGACTTCTACTGATTTTAAATCAGCAATAGATTAGTCCATATTTGAACCACTCATCAGATTCCTGGCCAAAGAGTACTCGATATTGAACATTCTAAACATACTAATTGACTCCTTCTGATATTACATAAGGCAGACATTAGTCCATTCTTGACCATCAGAACATATTTCTAGATTTCTAGAGTTCTAGATAATGATCTTTCTATATATAATCCTTGACTTCTACTGATGTTAAATCAGCAATAGAGTAGTCCATATTTCACCAAATGAACACATTATTGGACATTCCCTGACCATTAACTTTCTATAAAAACTCATTGACTCCTTCTGATGTTAAATCAGCCTGACAGTATTCCATTATTGACCTTCTGAACATATATGGCCCAAGATTTATTGATCATGAACTTCCTATATATACTCCTTGACTTCTGCTAATGTTAAATCACCAATAGAGTAGTCCATATTTGACCTACTGATCAGATTTTTGGCCAAAGAGTACTCAGTCTTACGGAAGCCCTAAACAGCCACGGATTATTATTTTTTTCTATCTTGTTTTCTCAACTTTTGTTATCTCGTGATCACGACTTAATCTCTGCTCTAAATTACACAAATGTAGCAATAGGTGGCAGTATATTACCAAATATAACTGATGGGGTGCGGTAAATATCCACTTTTATATTTTACTGTATTAGTTCATATTGGCCCAGAATGTACGAGTTTCGGACAGAGAGAGTTTTCGTGATCGCTTTATTTTGTGCAGTATTGTGTGCGTTAAGTAACTTAACTGTTAAATGCTTGAATATGATTCTTTTGCTTGAAAGTGTATCTGTTATCGTTACGTTCTGGCTGCTAGATGTAATAGCCTACTCATTACAGTTTCACGACCGCAATAGCGTTTGGTGTGATTCTAAACTTATTGCTTATTAAAACGAATTTTGATGTCACTGTATAGTATTCTGTTTGCCATTTTAATCATCGCAGTTTCAGTGTTCGTTTACCTCACTATGTCACTCAATGTATATTGATAAGAAATATGATTTATATCCTATGTAATTTAATTCAGTGATAGTGTGTAACCTTTTCTACATTCCTTTGTAGGAAACCACACATACACATAAACACTCTTCTCAAACAGCATCCCAAGATTGGTTTAGCCTATATCAACTGGATTAAAGTTTTGTTTTTTGGAAATCTGGAGTAGCCTATTACACCACTTTTTAATGGAAGAGCTAGGAGGAGGAAGACATTTTAACGGTTAGGGCTTCCGTACGATCTTGAACATTCTATACATATTAATTGACTCCTGATATTGCATAAGCCACACGTTTGTCCATTTTTGACCATCACAGCACTTTCTGGCCCAAGAGTACTAAATCATGATGGTTCAATACATTGTCATTGACTCCTTCTGATGTTATGTCAGCCTGACAGTAGTCCATATTTGACCATCTGAACATATTTATGGCCCAAGAGTCATTGATCATGAACTTTCTATATATACTTATTGACTTCTGCTGATGTTAAACCAGCAATAGATTAGTCCATATCTGAACCACTCATCAGATTTCTGGCCAAAGATTACTCAATCTTGAACATATTCTATACATATTAATTGACTCCTTCTGATATTACGTAAGGCAGACATTAGTCCATTTTTGACCATCAGACCATATTTCTGGCCCAAGAGTTCTAGATAATAATCTTTCTATATA